>OW240914.1:253628076-253779530 GCA_933207985.1 Pelobates cultripes
AAAAAAAAAAAACCCGAGCGCAAAAAAAATAATCCATCTTCACCCATGGAGGGCTCCGCGCAGACTGAGCTCCGCAGAGCGGGGAAGGCTTATAAAGCCTTGCCCCGCCCTGCAATTAGGCTAAGAACACTCTGATTGGTGGGTTTAAGCCAATCAGAGTGTTCTTTGTCATTTTACACAGCGTGGGAAAATTCAAAAGAACTTTCCCACGCTGTGTAAAATTACAAATAGCACTGTGATTGGATGGATTTCAAGCCATCCAATCACAGTGCTCTGTGTCATTTTACACAGCGTGGGAAAGTTCTTTGAATTTTCCCACGCTGTGTAAAATGACACAGAGCACTCTGATTGGTTAGCTTAGGTTCATTCATCATTATGTTTGTAAACAGTGGCTACAGCGCGGGAAAGTTCTTTTATTTCCCACGCTGTGTAAAATGACACAGAGCACTGTGTGATTGGATGAAAGTTCATTCAGTCATAGTGTTTGTAAACAGCTTTTACACAGTGAGAAAGTTCTTTGGTTTCCCACGCTGTGTAAAATGACACAGAGCACTGTGATTGGATGGTTTGAAGCCACAAGCCTTCCCCGCCTATGGAGCTCTCAGTTCGCGCTGGAGCCTCCATGGGTGAAGATGGATTATTTTTTGCTACTGGTTTTTTTCGCCGGGTTTTTTTTGTGCTCGATTTTTATTTTATTTTCAATTCGACGGTTATGATGGTTTTTTATTTGGCCTTTTTTGGGGCTGAAAAAAGAAGATTTGAGAAAAAAGAAGACGTCGAATGGTAAGTTTAATTTTATTTTACAGGTTAGTTATTTTATCCCCCCCTCACTATTTTTTAGGGTGAGGGGGGTAGGTAGGGACTTGTTTTTTTTGGGTGGGGGGTGGGTGACTAGGGGCTTGGGGACCCCTAGTCACCTTGGGGGGGGGGTAATTGACTTAGGGCCCCCACCCGCCGCCCAGGGGTGGGGGCCGAGGGGGGGAGGACAGTAGGTCCCCCCCCCTCATTATCTTCATGGCCCCCACCCGCCGCCCAGGGGTGGGGGCCGGGGGGGGCAGTAGGTACCCCCCCATTCTCAATATGGCCCCCACCCGCCGTCCAGGGGTGGGGGCCGGGGGGGGGGCAGTAGGTCCCCCCCATTCTCATTATGGCCCCCACCCGCCGCCCAGGGGTGGGGGCCGGGGGGGGCAGTAGGTACCCCCCCATTCTCCTTATGGCCCCCACCCGCCGCCCAGGAGTGGGGGCCGGGGGGGGGACAGTAGGTCCCCCCATTCTCATTATGGCCCCCACCCGCCGCCCAGGGGTGGGGGCCGGGGGGGGAGTACTGCCCCCCCTCATTCTCACTATGGCCCCCACCCGCCGCCCAGGGGTGGGGGCGGGGGGGAGGACAGTAGGTGTCCCCCCCCATTCTCATTATGGCCCCCACCCGCCGCCCAGGGGTGGGGGGAGTACTGCCCCCCCCCTCATTCTCACTGTTTAGGGGTGGGGGCCAATAGTTGTTTTTTTTTTGTTGTTTTTTTTTACAGTGAGCAGCCACAGGCTGCTCACTGTTTAGTGGACATGCCCCTACTCGCGGTATAGCGAGTAGGGGCATTTGGGAGATTTTTATCTCCCTTGTGCTATTATGGGGGTCATATTGACCCCCATAGAGTGAGAGGGGGACCTGGGGGGGCTTATGAAGTGGTGGGGAGCACTGCTCCCTGCCGCTTCTATAGTTACATATTACAAGGAGGGAGCTGCGTGCCGGTAGCTCCCTCCTTGTAATAAACTGAACGAACAAACTAACACTGATACATTGTGTTAGTTTGTTCGGCTGATCTTTCTATTCACTCATTCGTCTGTCTGATGAATGAATGAATAGCTGAAATTCCCGTTCGCATGTCCAGGTGTTTCACTGGGCATGTGCGGGAATCTCACAGTCTGCCTAGTGTGGGCTGATGACGTGTCCCACAGGGACTTCACCTACCCACACAAAGATGGCGGCGCCCTGAATATAGATCGGGGCAGAAAATAAGGATTTAAAAATAGGTAATGTGGGGGCTTAGGGGCATTTGGGGGTGACTAGTGGGTCAATTGGATGTAGTGGAGGCGGGAGGGGGGTTAAAAAAAAAACAGAATTCGGCATGACAGTGCCGCTTTAAGCATGCGTGGGATAGGCATAAGGCTATCCTAACTATAAGATAAGACTAGGGACTAATGAAAGTATTTAGAAAATTGGGCAGACTAGATGGGCCGAATGGTTCTTATCTGCCGTCACATTCTATGTTTCTATGTTGTAGTCTATGCGTTCATCCAAGCAATCAAACACCAGCACAACATGCAAACATACTCCTGCAATCTAACACAAATATTACATACAAAAAACACCCCTGCATTTAAACTCAAAAATTATATACAAACACGACAATTCTCTCAAACACCAATACTACGCACAAAGGTATATTCGCATTTAAAAGCGAAAATTACATCCAAACACACCCTTGCAATCAGATGCAAACATTTCGTACTAACACACACCTGTATAAAAGAACTAAAATGATATACAAGCACCCCTTCAATCAAACACTGACACTATACATTATACTATAGCGCCGATATGTATGCCGCAGCACTGTAAAGATATACAACCTAGAAATGTTTTGGGCACTTTAGAAAAATATTCAAATATTAAGTGTGCCTTGAACCTAAAAAGTTTGGGAACCACTGTACTATACTATAAATAAAATGTCCACAAAAAATTACCTATGTGGCGGAGCTCCCTGTACCCTGCCTGGGTACCTCTGCCCAGGAGCGCTTCCTAGCTGGCACAGGGGAAAAACCTCAGCGCTTCTGCCCCAGTCACCCTGACTTGACTGGGGTGCTCCTGGAGCCCTCCATCCTGTAACAGGATAGGGGATTAGCTTTATTCACTCCCAGGGACTGGAAGACACGCATTCCTGGGAGCAGTAGTCCTTACAAGGACTTTCTCCGCTGAATCCTGCAAGAGCTGAAGCAAGGTGCTGAGCAGTGATTAAAGCCCTTCCTCTCCCAATAACTAGACGACAAATAGTTCTGGGAGTACAACTGAACTGATCTGTTTAATGGGACATGGTACAGCCAATTTATCCACAGACCCCCAGCAGGGGGTCTCCATACAATTACACAAAACTTTCACCATTGGGAATACAGAACAGGTCACAGAGAAAGAACTACAAAGCAACAAAGTGATTTCTTGCACTAGTTACTGCCTCCCCCTGTGCCAACACACCATGACAACAAAATGTTATCTTGGTTGGACCCCCTGTACCTTCAGAGCAATCCCTGGTTACATCAACACAGCCCTTTGCTGTAGTAGATAGACTTGCTGGCTCTATCTGGTAGAAATGGTAGCCATTCTCCCCTCCCAACTCCCCTCTCTCAGGGCGGAATCAGTCCAAGGGAAAACACAGGGGACCTCACAAGCTATACATTGTTAAATATACCTGATCTGAGCACCCAAGTTCTCCAAATAGAGCTCAGATCAATGTAGTGTAGTTATGTTCTCCATCCCGCTACATATGTAATAATTCCCAAACAGGCAGAAGGCCAGCTTATACACTCCTCTTGGAGTCCATGTAAAACGTACGTGGGACGTGGGACGGAACGTTTATTACAACCTAGTATACATTGCATGTGTTAATCTGCTCTATGTGAATGGGCCACAGGTTTTGCACTCAAACAAGGGTAAAGTATACTAAACTTGTTGTAGTTTCTAAGCAACCCATATACCTGAAATACATTTTTGAGCCAAATGAGTGTGTTACATAGTTACAGAGTAATAAATACTAGGAAAAAACCCTCAAGTCCATTCATCCTTTCATACATTTGCATTTGATCCAAAAGAAGTCATCAAAAAGCGATCACGGTGCACGCCAGGCGCACTCTTGTATGGCATTTCTAGCATGGCATGATGCCTTACCCATATTGCCACTTCTGTCTGCCTTCTCTGCAGCTGTGCTCCCCTTCAGCATTGTCCCTGATGTTGGCAGCTGTGCATCAGAGCCCTTTTTATACGGCTCTGCCTTCTCCCGTATAAATAATGATGTGAACGTGTGTGCTTCATCACACAGATGTTGCACATGCACATTCTGACATATCATGACTGCAACTGACCTCCTAAGTGCTATTTAAGCTCATGTTGGTCTTTATACAGTGCCCTGTCGTCGTTTCACTTTAGTGGTTGTTTTAAAGCACGTTTTCTATAGTTGCATTTTCACTATCTGACACCGGCTTAAATAATGTCATGTTCACTTTATTACACTTTACTATTCTGGTTTAGTAATGTTTTAGTTGTTCAATTGAGTTCTGCGTGTTGTTAGTTTATCCTGACAAAAGCAAATTGATGGAAATTCTAATTTTGTCACAAATTGGCAGAAAAACGTTCTTGTCGCTAAAACAGTTGTTGGATTTCTTTGTGGATCAACAAGCTGCTATCAAACAACTATTATATTCTGGGTTTGCTTATTTGTGTTTTCCAAACAAGCATCAATACATTTTTGAAAAGCTATACTGCAACTGATAACAGCCTCTTTAGGCAGATATGTTTTACATAATATTGTCCTTTCCTTTATCTGTTATAAGTGAAAAAAATATATATTTCATTCAAATCTAAATTGGTAACCTCTTATTCTTTGTACAATCATATTAATAAAAAAGTTAGCATAAAGCTTTTATGGCCAAAAATATATATGTATATTGTTATTGTATCCCTTCTGTGCCATGTTTTTTCTAAAGTAAACAAATTTAAGGTCCCCAGTCTTTTTCATATCTAAAATCTTCCATTCCCCTTTCTAATGTTATAGCCTTCCTCTTCACTCATTCTAGTTCCATAAAATCCTTCTTTTAAAAAAGTGCCCATTATTGCACCAACTATTCAAGGTAAAGTCTTACTGTTTATTTACAAAGAGGCAAAACAGGATTTTTGTCCACTGAAGTAATACCTCTTTTTACATATGACAATACCTTATTGGCCTTAGCACCTGCCACATGTACATTGTTGCTTAGTCTGTTGTTTATATCTATTTACAAGTTCCTCTCATTTATTGATATCCCTCACTCACATTTCCGGTATTCGTTATTTGTTAAATTTTCTCACTTCATATTGTTGGCTGACTTGCATAAGGATGCTTACTGGTAAGGTGGTTTGACCATCTGAGAGACTTCACTTACTACCTTCTGGCAAACATGAAAAATTCCATTAACAACAAATCTTTGCATTCTTTTTTTATCTCTACTTCTATTGACTTCTTTATAGAACAAATTAACGGAACACTATAGCGCGAGTACAATTAAGTATTCCTAATGCTATAGTGCCCTCTTGGCCATTTAAGTGAACAGCCCTCCCTCGCAGTGCCTGTCTCCATAGGCAAGCTCTGCCTCCTTTGCGGAGATCACCAAAATCAATGATCAAAGCCAATCCCTAGTGCACATGTTCGGCAAAACACCACACTGCACCAATCAGATGATCTTTCTGAGTTTTACTCTGATATTTCATTGGAAGCAGGGCCTGACTGGGAAAAATATTCAGCCCGGGCATTTATAAATCACAGCAGCCCACTGAGAAGGGGCAGGCCGAGAGGGGGTGTTTTGTCATCACCAATGACAAGCACGCCCCCTCGCAAAGTTAGCACAGAGCCCTGCTGAAGAGCTCTCGCGTGAAAAAAAGGATCTGTTATTGTTTTAAGCAATGCAAGCAAATTGAGTAACCTGCTTGCTCTGTGTTTGCTTGTGACATGTCTCTGGTGTCTCCCTAAATGGGATACCAAAGGATAAAAGTGTAAGGAAAGTGTATTGTACATGTGTTTAGAGCATGCTTGTGCGATTGTGTGTGTGTAGAAGGAGTTGATTGTGGTGTGGTGTTTTGTGCAAATGTCGGTTACAGTTGTGTTGTGTTTGTGGTGTAATATATATGGCTAGGGGCTGTAGAGAGAGAGAGTGTGAGTATAGGGGATGTAGTGAGTGTGTGCATAGGGGCTATAGTGTATGTGTGTATAGATGATGTAGTGTGTGTAGGGGTTGTAAAGTGTGTGTTTAGGGAAAGTAGTGTGTGTTTGCTTACAGGGGATCTAGTGTGTTCATACGGTATCCAGAGTGTGTATGTCATTAATGTTGTGTGTGTAGGTGGTGCAGTGTATTCTTATAGGGGATCTATTGTGTGCGTAGGGGATAGAGTATGTGTGGAGGACCCAGAGTGTGGCGTAGGATATTTAGAGTGTATGTGTAGAGGATTCAGAGTGTGCATAGGGATTCTAGTGTGTAAACACAAAAAATATCTACAGTGGAAGGAAATTAAATCTCATAGAGTAGTATAGTTAATCCACCTTAGTCATCTTAGTGTCCAGAGTATTACTCCAATAATATGGAGATATGAAATAAGAGAATAAAAAACCATAAACAAATATCAGAATAATGATAAAAACATCAAAATATAATACAATCATAAATACTCTATGGTTGACAATAATCATTATAAAGGTGAATAAGTGCTAATACTAACTGGTATTAAAAAAAAATAGATAAAAGAAAGTCAGAAGGATCCTAAAAAAATCTATTAAAAAATTCTTCATAAAATTACTTTATAAAAAAAACCTTAAAAATCTAAAAAAAAAAAACAACAACAAACCCCCAAAAAGACAAAAATAAATCAAAGCAATATATAAATATAAAAAGGAAAAAAACTAATTTTTTTTTATAAAAACAGATAATGGATTTCTTACTTTACAAAAACACACCAAATCAAAATCAACGTTTAAACCTCTTGGCTGCAAAGTTTTTAATTTTTGGTTTTAAAAACCCTTCTGTTTTTCTTAATTTTATCATCAAGTTTCCTCCTCTCTCATCAAGATGTACTTGTTTTATTGCAATAAAATTAAGGTTATCTTTAGAAGGGGTCATGTGTTATAATGCATTGGAACCGAATGTGTGGTAATTGTTTTGAATGTATTATTGGTATGTTCTAAACATCTTAAATTAACCTTTCTTCCTGTCCTCCCCACATATTGTGCACCACATCCACACGTGATTAGGTACACAACATGTGTTGAGGAACACGTGATCTTACCCATAATTTTAAAGACTTCCAGGGTTTGTGTGTTCCTAAAGTCCTTGTAGGCCTTATAGGAATGTCCCCACGCCTTACAGTTGCCAGCATTGTGTTCACTCCTACTGGTCCCACTTCGAAGAGTGCTTGGTGCTAAAATATTTTTGAAATTATTTCCCTTCTTACAGATAGTATTTGGATTTTGAGGTATTTTTGTTCTTAAAAAATCATCTTCTAAAAGAACTGACCAATGTTTTTAAATTAGGCGCTGAATATCAAAGGCTTTATAATTGTATTTGGTGTTAAAGGCATATTCAAAGTCAGAGTTGTTCTTATTATATTTATTGTTTTGGAGTAGTTCTTAGTTCTTCTCTATGTTTGAGACCTATTTTAAGAATCTCTTGCTCCAAAAAAATCCTCTGGAATTCTAGTGTGTGTATTTAGAGGATCCATAGTTATGTATGGGATTTAGGGTGTGTGTATAAGGTATGTAGTGTGTGTGTGTGTGGAATATAATGTGTGTAGGGGTGCAGTGTGTGTAAGGGATGCACTGGGTGTGAGGGGTGCAGTGTGTATGAAGGGTGCACTGGGTGTGATGGGTGCACTGTGTGTGTGAAAGGTACACTGTGTGCAAAGGGTGCTGTGTGTGTGGGGGGGTGCAGTGTGTGTGTGTGTGTGTGTGTGTGTGAAGGGTGCACTGTGTGTTTGGGGTGGTGTTTGGGGTGCAGTGTGTGTGTGAGGGGTGCAGTGTGTGTTTGTGAAGAGTGCACTGTGTGTTTGGGGTGCTGTGTGGTGTTTGGGGTGCATTGTGTGTTTGGGATGCTGTGTGGTGTTTTGGGTGCAGTTTATGTGTGTGTAAATTGTGCTGTGTTGTGTTTGGGGTGCAGTGTGTGTGTGAAGTGTGCTGTGTAGTGTTTGGGTGCAGTGTGTGTGTATGAGGTATGCAGTGTGGTGTTTGGGGTGCAGTGTGGTGTCTAGGGTGTGGTGTGTGTGGGGTGTAGTGTGGTGTTTGTGGTGCTGTGGGTTGGGGTAAAAAATAAAACAAACATATGTATGATGATCACCTGGCACCCTGGCGGGGTACCTCCGTTGATGGATGCTCCTAGTGCTTCCCGAGGGCACCAAGCACTTCACTTGACACCATAAGCACTGCAAACCCCACAAACCGCTGCAGCTTGGTTGGAGTCTCGCCCTCTCCTACCCACCCTGGACCTATGACAAGGCTCCAGGTTCCAGTGGGTGAACCTCTCTTTCCCCAGAGAGCGAAGCAGGAACAGGAACAAGCTCTTAAAAGAGCTTAGTGATTATAGCAAGGGAGTATGAAGAGCATAGCAATTCCTTGTAGCTGTTTCCCCCAAAAAGAGACAGGACTCTAAATTGAGGGTGAAGTAGAACTGGTTTAATGAGCACAAGGGCATTTCTTATATACAGTTTTCCCCACAAGGTTACCACCCACGTGTGGAGCACAGGACACAAAGTCACAACAGCCAATCAACACAGTATTGTATAGTTAGACACTCTTAGCTAATGTACACAAACCCTCCTCTCTGCCTGTGATACAATTACCAAACACAATGGACTAACTCAATTACCACAGGCAGAAAATATCCAGTTTTACCCAAAGTCCAGAAACACCCCAAAACAACAACATATCCCCACAAATCCTACATCCCTAGATAGCCCTGATCTGGGTGAACAACATATCCAACAATCACCCAGATCAGAGCAGGGGTTCAAAAGTTTTATGGAAGTCCCACTTGACCGACTGCAAGCATGGCTTTCATGCCCAAAATAGTTCCACAGATTTAGGCTGTGTGGCTGGTCTATCTTCTCCTCTATCCTGGAGATAATTGGCTTAAGTGGCTGTGGTAAGCCAATTATCTCCAGATACAGGAAATATCTCTAAGTCCAAAAACTGTTACAAAAACCACATAGAAATACTCATATAATACAATGTTTAACCTATATGTCCAACATATCCCCAGATAGCTTTGATCTGAGCGCTCAATATGTCCGAACAGCACCCAGATCTCACGAATACAGTTGGATCACCATGTGGTTAAAGTTGTCTCTTTTAACCGACGGAAAGCATGGCTTTCACACCCAAAATAGTTCCACAGATTTTGGCTGTGCGGCCGGTCTATTTTCAATGTTAAAAGTGCACTATAGTAGGGTTAGGTCAGACAATAGCAAGGGCTAATGGGAGATTGAGGAGGGACAAAGCAGCCAGTTTAAACTGGTCTGGCAGTGTCCCTGTGACAACGCCCTGCTGGAGAAACAATAGGGCAGGAAAAGGGGGGAGGGGAAGAGACATATTTTCCCATGGATTTAAAGGGGCAGAAAAAGTGTTTTGAAATCCAATAAGCCCAAATAGACTTTTTAAATGGCAATACACCCCAGGGGCCATAGTCGCAGGGCAAGAGGCAGGCAAGTAGTCCCCTCCAAAAACTCATGGCAAACTCCATAAAAAAAGGAGGGTTTGTCACAGTGTGTTTTTTTTTTTTTTTATTATTATTGTGATTAAAAATATATTTAGAATTAGAAAGGGTGGGAGTTTAGGACTGAAACGGGCTAGATAGGGGCATGAATCCAGAATTATTAAAGTAAATTTAAAGAGGAATCCCTGACCAAACAAGATAATGATGAGATATCAATATGTCTAAACCTTCACTTTTATTGTTATGTTGTTAAAAAAAGGGGGTGGAGGGGGGAAAGTATATCAATAATTAGTATAAATCATGGACACAATAGGTATGTTAAAACTATTTACCTAGTGTGACAAGAAAAGAAGAAAGTATAGATCATTGATCTCCCCTGTCGGCCTCGGTCCATGGCCATCGCGGCCCACCGGGCATTTGCCCGGTATGCCCAATGGCCAGTCTGGACCTGATTGGAAGTGCCTCTAGTGGCTGTCTTCTGAGTGACAGTCACTAGAGGCATTTAAACCCTGCAATGTAAACATTGCTGCTCTGCAGAATGTTGCATTGAGATGAAGTGGTCTTGGTGCCTATTGTATTTAAATCAGTTTGATATGCTGTAATTCAATATGGTGACAGAAGTAAACTCTAATAGAACATTTTAAAAACATTACCTTATTTTACATTTTCCAACAGGACAAAATTTACACAAAACCTGTACAAAACATACAGTGAAACATCTAGTCATGTATCATCTAAAGCAAGGTTGTTCAACAACTTTATGGCATTTAAAATTAGATGTTTTGTAAGCACACTATTAAAGTGATATTTACCTAGCAAAATAAAACCTAGGTAAATATACCTGTCCTGTATGCATTAAAACTAGGAACTTTGAGAAGGAATAGTTTAAATGATGGAAAATTCTGACTTAACAGTTTTATTGTCAGGTTGGGCACTATGCATTGACCTCCCTTTGAGGAATGGAAAGGGGAATACATATTAGAATATTTGCTCATGAATGTTTTTCAGGCAATTATAAGATAATGGTTGGCCCTGATGTCTATAATGAGCTTTGACCACACTACTTTCAGTTTCTTTACTGGAAAATAATAAATAAAAGAAATAGTAACTTTGGATAAGAAAATTCAATCAATTTAGTGTTATAAACTCACAGCTTGGGTTTTCTGTAGAGGAAATAAGTGCATGCTGCGAGAGAGTTGATGGCAGTTTTCAATACAAATAGTATATTCCTATTTTAGGGGAGGGGAAATGGTTTCGTCTAAGCTATAATTATTAAACCTGCATGTGTTGCAGGATTACTGTGGCAAAGCTATATTTGGCACTATTTAAAAGAACATTTTATTGTATACAGCAGTGAATGTGTTCACTAACTGCATACACAGTAACTTGTTGGCACATATGTTACTGCTCCCAGAGCTGTCATAATTTGGCACATTCATTTGTATGTATTTTGTGTGTTTCATTATTTTTACACATTGGTTACATTCATTTAAAAACAAATCTATAAAATTATAGCTTTTTCCATCTTATACAAAAGTTGTTCTCTGTTAATCAGGGCAGCATAGTCTATTTCTCAAGGAATTTTATTCAGTTCAAATTTAAGTATTTTCTAGCTGACTTGTTTGTATTTTCTATTAGAAATATGGTATAATATTTTACAATATGTTTATTTATATATTAATTAGAGATAATTTGGTTCTACCCTCTTTTTTTGCCAAGGTGATGGTCACTATAATGGCAATTTTGACTAATAGAACATTCAAAGATGTCTTCTTCTGAGGTTCTACAGGTTTGAGAGCTACCTGTTGTAGTATGAGAGTCAAACCAAACTGAGAAATTATTGAAATGTGAATGGGATGCATATTTTATACAGGCTTGGCAAATTTACTATGGGATGAAAGTACAGCATTACCTTATACAAGGGCCTCACCGCTGCAATCTGGCTTGTAGGCTTGATTCTTTTCCAGTCGGCCAAAATCCAGAATCTGATGGACTACAACTGACAGGGGAGACATCTCTTAAAGAGTGCACATTGAAGATAATTACATATCATGTTTTTTTTTGTTTAATAGGTATAATTACTATTTGGAAAATCTTGAATTCTTATGATGTTCCTTCGAGCCTTCAAGCAGTCAGATTTAGCTTTCAGAGATACTGGCCCATCTCTTCTGCAAAAGAGGTAAATATATAACAGAGAGAGTCTGAAGTCTGGAGAACAATATCCTCCTGGGCCATTATAAGGTCATCATGATGCCAAATAACATCCTCCTTCTTGAATTTTGTAGTACTCTTGTGATCAAAGAGAGGATAATATGCATATGCTAGTTCATAGAACAATTTCTAGGATACTGAATCTGCTGGTAAAACTCCTTCAAAAAAGTATAAGGAAGAAAAAACTTCTCAGATTTGTATTTTGTTTTGCTGCCATTAGGTTGATAACTGGAAATTCCAAAGTATTGGTACATCCAAAAAAATACTATTTATTGAGATGGTAATGGATAGCAATTACTGTCTTCTTTAGAAATCGCTGGTATTGTGAATTATTTCAAAATGTACTGCTTGCTTCACCATATTTTCTGCCCAAAAATATATACTGTGCAAGGGACCTTAGAAATCAGTCAAACCAATATATAATGAGTATTCTGAGAAAGAAAGCCCTGCGGATTTCAATCCTGATCCATGAGTAACAACAGAAATAAAAAAAAGAAGTCTGAGCAGTCCCACATCTCAAGTAATTTGGGGAAATCACAGCTGGGTTATCGAAAAAAGGAGTAACAAAAACTAGTGTTGTCAGGGCAAGGGTGCATAATTTATTATTACACTTAATGTAATTTGTGTAGTACATTAAGGACCTGCTGGCCTGGCAGATATAGTATTGTCTCTGCCATCGTCTGAAGCTGGGACCCCCACAGAGGTCAGTTGACAGAAGGGGTAGTATGAATGGCATAGCAATGTGAAAAGGATTTTACCATATGGATGTGAATTACTCAAGGCTCTGCAAGGTGTGAGGTTCTACACTTGGAAAAAGTCTGAATGTCTCTTCATCCATTTGGCATGTACCTTGTAACTGATGAGGGGATTTCTTTGATATGTTAATGATCCTTAGCTTTGTGTTCAAGTATCATATCCAAAAGAAACATTAATATGTACCCCACAGAATAATAATATATTTTTGTTATATTTGGAATGTGACAAGTGCCATCTTCTAAATAAGCCCAAACATGAGTGGCCTGGCTTTACCATAGGGGAAGGAATTGTTATGTCGGTCCTATTGGATCGCCGGTGGGTCGTGCGACATGTCTATGGAATGGGAAAATAACAAATTTGTAGATGCAATTATTATTTATGTGGCATGTACATAAGAGAAGATAGAGCCAAATGTTTCCATTTGCATTGACGGTGGTCTGGAACAAAGAAGGTGGTCACTTATTATTTCTATAGGTACGGCTTAACTCCACCCCTGGACAAGACTTGATAATCCATAGGGTATATATCCAATGATTTGGAGGGGTGTTAGTGTACTTGCTTGGGGCCAAGATCTAATTTTGAGTGAGTCACCATCATCCTTCCTTGCCAGAGACCCCCTGGGCAGAAGTTGTCCTTTTTTGTTTTTATCTGTTGTTGGTGAAAATAATTTGTTTATAATATATTTTTGTATGCACTGTGACTATTTTTTGCTCATAATAAACAGTCATTTATTAAGTTCTGCCTTTGTCTGATTAAGAATCACGTTACCTGAAGAGACTAATTAGTATTTTGCAATTACATAAATATTGTGATAAGTAATATTTGGTGGGTATTGCCTCCATCAAGACAATTTATAAATTGTCTTGATGGAGGCAGCGTTAAAATAGTAATAGTTATATTATTATTTCTAAGTGTGGATGGTGTGGGTGGTGTTAAAAGGGTGATTTTATCATTATTTCCGGTCTAGTGCAGACAAATAGTGAACTTTAACCCTTTCACCACCACAACTACGTCACGCACACTCTTGGAGTAGGGTGCGTTCATGACAAGTGTAATCTTCTGTTTCCTGGCTTTGAGAATTGTCCTTGCTATCAGAGCAAACAGAAGAAAGGTATAATTCCTCCTCACATCAATCTAAAGAGATATTGTCCCTTACAGGTAGGATGCAAGAATCCAATTTGTCTCATGTGAAACTCTTCATGGTGAAACATTCTGTCAACAACACAATGCAGTTGATATGAAGTTTGTATTCCTCTGCAGACCATATCCCTCTTCTTGTAACATCCCCACTCTAGGCAAATCATCCTTAAAAAATGGCACCAGATTCTATCACAATGCAATTATTATTATTATTATTATTATTATTATTATACTATTATTATCATGTATATAGCAACACCATATTCAACAGTGTTTTACAATAATACAAAGGGATACCGAAAATCTATGTTGACATACAAAGTAATGTTGACAGAGACAAGAACTTACTATCTAAAAGGAAGAGGAACACAAGAGGATGAAAAACATGTCAAAGGAGTGGATGTAAATGAGAAATAGCAGAGGTGGATTAAATAGAAGTCATTGGTGTAAGTTTTATATTTGTGGATTAAAGAGGATATGTAACAAGAGGTAGAGTTGCTAAGGGATTTATATGTTAATTTTAAAAGTTTGAATTGGATTCTGAAGGATACAGGACACCAATATAAAAACTGCCAGAGGGTTAGGTGTGAGCATAATGGTAGATAAACCTGGCAGCAGCAATAATAACAAGTTGGAGTGGAGAGTGAATAATTCCAATGAGGAGTGAGTTGCAATAATGAAGGCGTAAAGGGGGTCGGAGTCTGACTGCCATGGCAATAGGACGCAAAGCCTGAGAACTCCGTGCCATGGGTTGCTGATTAAGCCTTTTTCTGAGCCTTATTGCCCGCATCCTGTGACATATACTTACCTGAAATGAAGCTGTACCTTGTGGGCTCTTGACAATCTTTGGCAGCAGATTCCATACCTTTTTACATTACATTTTTATTTATTCACAAATTTGACCACTTTATGCTGCATATATGCTATTGTACTCTGGAGTGTAAGTCTAAGATACCTGGCCCAGAGCTTGTTGAGAATAGTGTTGCCATTTGGTGGCATGCTCACACTGTGCCAATCCCAAAAGGAGATGTTTAATATCATCAGGAGTGAACATTTGAATTACATCTAGGAATTTGTCTTTTCCATGGTAGTTTTAAAGATTATTTACTATATTTCCACTCAGGAGACTAAGAATGTAGTTGACTTTATAAGATGCCGAGGTAAGAGATTTAACCATAAAAAAGTTAGTAAGGGGTCTATTGGAATTGCAGTTTAATCAATACTAAAGACAGCAGAAGCTGAATCATTAAAATCATCCTTATTTGTACAGTTTTCATAGTATGTCATCTGACTGTTAGTAAAGACAAACGGAAATTGGGCACACCCAGGACATGCATTTTGCAGGAATGATGCTGTCATCGTCATCAAAATATATACATAATACAGATTAAGGAATAGCGCACACATAAAAATAAATTTTTAAATTTACCTAAAATCATCCAAGCAAACAAATATGGGGATTCAGTTCCCCTATATGGCCATATTATGTTAAGCCCACCACTACTTCACAGTACCCCAAATGGGGTACTGTGCTGTTGACCTAAATATAAGATAATTCAAAAGCCCAGGGTTTTTTCTATAAATATTTTTTATAACTCATGTTTTTTAAAAAAAAATTTATTGACATTCATTAAAAAGAAAATTATTATTATTTAATAATATATGTGTTTGTGTGTGTGTGTGTGTGTATATATATATATATATATATATATATATATATATATGTATATATATATATATATATATATATATATATATATATATATATATATAATCCAATGAGGGAGGCTGCTCTCTGGACTTAAAACTTCAGTTTATTGCTATTGATTAAAAATGACAACCAACGTTTCGGTCCCCGCTCGGGACCTTCTTCAGGGTCAGAGACAACAAGACAATACAGTACATTGCAAATGCCAACAATATATACCATTAATAATTAGAGAAATAACTCACCAGGGTGCTTGCCCCGTCCCGCCTTCACTAAGTGCACTTCCGGGTATGCGTGCGCACTACAAAGCGCGTCACGCCGACCGTCGTACGTGCCTGACATGATGGACAGCCGGGAAGCCCGGTTTCCAAGACAACTATAAACAAACCATTTGTGAACGTGTCTGAATATGCTCCCAATACAGAAAATGACATAAGGGGAACAGAATATTAATATTAATATAATAGTGCATTTTGAATATATATAACCATTAGGAAATCCTGATCCAATAAGGCATACTCCACATTAATCCATGGGATTCAATACAACGTGCATGAATTAAAGTGCACCAAAGATTTAACATATCTATAGATATGTTAAATCTTTGGTGCACTTTAATTCATGCACTTTGTATATGTATATACATAGATATGTTAACTCTTTGGTGCACTTTAATTCATGCACTTTGTATTGAATCACATGGATTAATGTGGAGTATGCCTTATTGGGTATGTTGAATGTAATGCTTGTCTGTGCCTCTTCCCCTCCCCCTTTTTCCTGTCCTTTTGTTTCCCCTGCAGGGCGTTGTCTCAGGGACACTACTAGACCAGTTTAAACTAGCTGCTTTGTCCCCAATCAATCTCCCATCAGCCCTTGCTATTGTCTGATCCCAGCCTTGCTTGTACTATAGCGCTCTATGTACCCTATTGTATGTAAATGAGGCTGTTGGGGGTTTAAAATATGTGTGCTATGTCTATAAAAGTTAGTTGTTGTTTTAAAGGACCACTATAGTGCCAGGAAAACAAACTCGTTTCCCTGGCACTATGGTGCCCTGAGGGTGCCCCCACCCTCGGGGTCCCCCTCCCTCTGGGCACAAGGGGGTAGAGGGGGTTAAGTTTACCTCTTTCTCAAGCGCTGGGCAGAAGACTCTCCTCCTCCCCTCCTCTTCGGCTGAATGCGCATACACGGCATGAGCCGTGCGCACATTCAGCCAGTCTCTTAGGAAAGCATTCACAATGCTTTCCTATGGACGCTGGCGTCTTCTCACAGTGAAAATCACAGTGAGAAGTGCGGAAGCGCCTCTAGCGGTTGTCAATGAGACAGCCACTAGAGGCTGGATTAACCCTATTATAAACATAGCAGTTTCTCGGAAACTGCTATGTTTATAGAAAAAGGGTTAATCCTAGCTGGACCTGGCACCCAGACCACTTCATTAAGCTGAAGTGGTCTGGGTACCTATAGTGGTCCTTTAACCTTCACCCAGTGTCGTCTGGTGTTTGGTCCAGGGTGGAAAATGCCCTCAGTGATCCCACAACAAAAAAAACAAAAAATATTAGAACATACACTTATCAATTAACAGAAAACAGCTTCCCACCGAACAATTCCCAAATAGTGTTGCGTCTTAACAAGCCAAAAAATACAATATACGTGGGATTCAGCTGATATACCTAACAAATAATAAATAAAAAGAACATAGCATAATATAGTTAGTGGAAATATAATATTCCTTGTTAAAGGTTGCACTCCTCAGTGATCCCAGCCACTGTGTCTGAAGTGCTCCAGGGTCCCTGATAGCTATAAGGAAGCAGATTTATATATATATATATATACAGGGAGTGCAGAATTATTAGGCAAATGAGTATTTTGACCACATCATCCTCTTTATGCATGTTGTCTTACTCCAAGCTGTATAGGCTCGAAAGCCTGCTACCAATTAAGCATATTAGGTGATGTGCATCTCTGTAATGAGAAGGGGTGTGGTCTAATGACATCAACACCCTATATCAGGTGTGCATAATTATTAGGCAACTTCCTTTCCTTTGGCAAAATGGGTCAAAAGAAGGACTTGACAGGCTCAGAAAAGTCAAAAATAGTGAGATATCTTGCAGAGGGATGGAGCACTCTTAAAATTGCAAAGCTTCTGAAGCGTGATCATCGAACAATCAAGAGTTTCATTCAAAATAGTCAACAGGGTCGCAAGAAGCGTGTGGAAAAACCAAGGCGCAAAATAACTGCCCATGAACTGATATAAGTCAAGCGTGCAGCTGCCACGATGCCACTTGCCACCAGTTTGGCCATATTTCAGAGTGAGTGAGTGAGTCTTGATGGGCCAGATGGATGGGCCCGTGGCTGGATTGGTAAAGGGCAGAGAGCTCCAGTCTGACTCAGACGCCAGCAAGGTGGAGGTGGAGTACTGGTTTGGGCTGGTATCATCAAAGATGAGCTTGTGGGGCCTTTTCGGGTTGAGGATGGAGTCAAGCTCAACTCCCAGTCCTACTGCCAGTTCCTGGAAGACACCTTCTTCAAGCAGTGGTACAGGAAGAAGTCTGCATCCTTCAAGAAAAACATGATTTTCATGCAGGACAATGCTCCATCACACGCGTCCAAGTACTCCACAGCGTGGCTGGCAAGAAAGGGTATAAAAGAAGAAAATCTAATGACATGGCCTCCTTGTTCACCTGATCTGAACCCCATTGAGAACCTGTGGTCCATCATCAAATGTGAGATTTACAAGGAGGGAAAACAGTACACCTCTCTGAACAGTGTCTGGGAGGCTGTGGTTGCTGCTGCACGCAATGTTGATGGTGAACAGATCAAAACACTGACAGAATCCATGGATGGCAGGCTTTTGAGTGTCCTTGCAAAGAAAGGTGGCTATATTGGTCACTGATTTGTTTTTGTTTTGTTTTTGAATGTCAGAAATGTATATTTGTGAATGTTGAGATGTTATATTGGTTTCACTGTTAATAATAAATAATTGAAATGGGTATATATTTGTTTTTTGTTAAGTTGCCTAATAATTATGCACAGTAATAGTCACCTGCACACACAGATATCCCACTAACATAGCTAAAACTAAAAACAAACTAAAAACTACTTCCAAAAATATTCAGCTTTGATATTAATGAGTTTTTGGGTTCATTGAGAACATGGTTGTTGTTCAATAATAAAATTAATCCTCAAAAATACAACTTGCCTAATAATTCTGCACTCCCTGTATATATATATATATATATATACGTAAATACTATCATCATTGATCAATATTTAATGCCTTACACCAACCTTACCCATACATGTGCAACAATAAACTCCATCCAACAAAGAGATGTATGGATTTGGAACCAGGGATGAAAGAGATATTTTTGTTTTAACGTAACCATCAAAAAGACATTGTATGAGGGCAGGGCATGACAGCTGAGCCGAGCGGATGCCAGCTACTGCAGCTTCTACTCTTGAGGCCGAATACAGCAGAATTCAACTAAATAATGGCAAAAACTCACCACTCAAAGACCATCATGCGAGAGGTGACACCGAGGTGCACACAACGGTACCTTAAAAACAACCTTTCATACAGTACTCACCCAAACATATCAGGCAGCCTACAAGCCTGGTTGGCGCGGGGGAGGTGGCCGCTCTCCCACTGATACAAAAAGCCAGAAACCTGAATCTACCCTAGGGGGACTCCCCCACAGCATGGTGAGATTGTGGTGCTATCGCTCAAGTCAAATACAATACCTACAAGATGGTGGATGCCGCGCGCTCCTTTGACTCTTGCTGTGAGAGATCGGATTGGGATCTCCCTTGGACAAGATCTTCTGTTCCTTTTGGGAGAAGTTGGAGGCTTGCTTGCTCCCTAGAGCTTCTGATTACTTGCTTCTAAGTTCCCCATGCCAGGTCGGACGGAAGACCGCAGAGGAATCTCCTGCTTCCACAGCGCTAACCAGGGAGCAGAGGTAACTGAAATCAACTCCCTGGGTTCTGGGGGCACCTATCTACCTCAAAGCTGGGGTCATCATGGGCTTCAGAGTGATGAAGTGTGAAGCATATCTTTAGTGTAGATATTATACCTCCATACTCATGAGTCATTGGGTACGATGCAGAGGTTCACAAGGCATCATGTCTACGTAGGGGCCTAATGGGGGTTTCACTCTTTGTTAAAGGGACACTATAGTCACCAGAACAACTACAGCTTAATGTAGTTGTTTTGGTGAGTATAATCATTACAGGGAGTGCAGAATTATTAGGCAAATGAGTATTTTGACCACATCATCCTCTTTATGCATGTTGTCTTACTCCAAGCTGTATAGGCTCGAAAGCCTACTACCAATTAAGCATATTAGGTGATGTGCATCTCTGTAATGAGAAGGGGTGTGGTCTAATGACATCAACACCCTATATCAGGTGTGCATAATTATTAGGCAACTTCCTTTCCTTTGGCAAAATGGGTCAAAGAAGGACTTGACAGGCTCAGAAAAGTCAAAAATAGTGAGATATCTTGCAGAGGGATGCAGCACTCTTAAAATTGCAAAGCTTCTGAAGCGTGATCATCGAACAATCAAGCGTTTCATTCAAAATAGTCAACAGGGTCGCAAGAAGCGTGTGGAAAAACCAAGGTGAAAAATAACTGCCCATGAACTGAGAAAAGTCAAACGTGCAGCTGCCACAATGCCACTTGCCACCAGTTTGGCCATATTTCAGAGCTGCAACATCACTGGAGTGCCCAAAAGCACAAGGTGTGCAATACTCAGAGACATGGCCAAGGTAAGAAAGGCTGAAAGACGACCACCACTGAACAAGACACACAAGCTGAAACGTCAAGACTGGGCCAAGAAATATCTCAAGACTGATTTTTCTAAGGTTTTATGGACTGATGAAATGAGAGTGAGTCTTGATGGACCAGATGGATGGGCCCGTGGCTGGATTGGTAAAGGGCAGAGAGCTCCAGTCCGACTCAGACGCCAGCAAGGTGGAGGTGGAGTACTGGTTTGGGCTGGTATCATCAAAGATGAGCTTGTGGGGCCTTTTCGGGTTGAGGATGGAGTCAAGCTCAACTCCCAGTCCTACTGCCAGTTCCTGGAAGACACCTTCTTCAAGCAGTGGTACAGAAAGAAGTCTGCATCCTTCAAGAAAAACATGATTTTCATGCAGGACAATGCTCCATCACACGCGTCCAAGTACTCCACAGCGTGGCTGGCAAGAAAGGGTATAAAAGAAGAAAATCTAATGACATGGCCTCCTTGTTCACCTGATCTGAACCCCATTGAGAACCTGTGGTCCATCATCAAATGTGAGATTTACAAGGAAGGAAAACAGTACACCTCTCTGAACAGTGTCTGTGAGGCTGTGGTTGCTGCTGCACGCAATGTTGATGGTGAACAGATCAAAACACTGACAGAATCCATGGATGGCAGGCTTTTGAGTGTCCTTGCAAAGAAAGGTGGCTATATTGGTCACTGATTTGTTTTTGTTTTGTTTTTGAATGTCAGAAATGTATATTTGTGAATGTTGAGATGTTATATTGGTTTCACTGGTAATAATAAATAATTGAAATGGGTATATATTTGTTTTTTGTTAAGTTGCCTAATAATTATGCACAGTAATAGTCACCTGCACACACAGATATCCCCCTAACATAGCTATAACTAAAAACAAACTAAAAACTACTTCCAAAAATATTCAGCTTTGATATTAATGAGTTTTTTGGGTTCATTGAGAACACGGTTGTTGTTCAATAATAAAATGAATCCTCAAAAATACAACTTGCCTAATAATTCTGCACTCCCTGTATATGCAGGCATTTTCATGCAAACACTACCTTTTCAGAGAAAAGGCAGTGTTTACATTGCCCCAAGGGACACCTCCAAGTGGCCACTCCTCAGATGGCCGCTGAGGGGGTGCTTCCTGTCTCAGTGCTGCACAATAGGCAGCTCTGCCATTCAGCATCCCCACACTCTGCATGGGGACACTGAATTTTCCTCACAGAGATGCATTGATTCAATGCAACGCTATGAGGAGGTGCTGATTAGCCAAAACTGTGTTTGGCCCTGCCCCCACTCTGACTTTAGCCAATTCAGTGCTTTCCTCGTGGGAAAGCATTGGATTGGCTAAAAATCATCAATTCTGATAAAGTCATAAAAAGGGCAGGGCCAGTGCCACTGAGCTGGAAATAAGGTGAGTTTTTCATGCTTTTAAGGGGGGTAAGGGAGGGGCAAGCCAACTTAAAGGTAAGTTTTGCACTATAGGGTCAGGAATACGTTTGTGTTTCTGACCCTGTAGTGTTCCTTTAAGCAATTAGTATTCACTTACAGTTGTCAACTATTTCACACCTCATCACTATATGTTCATATCCATGCCGTACTGTCACGTGTACAGGTACTAGCAAAGCACCCTGTTACTAGCATTTATAATTCAGCTTGAATGTGTATTTTTCTCTAAAACATGTGGTGCTTTGCAACTTGTTTACATTTCATAAAATTGTGCCACTACTCTTAGTGCCATGCTTATATTATACTATGTTTGTTTCTGAAACGCATGCTGATGCTGCTGTGGCACAGCATGCTTGTCTTGTAATAACATGAACAACAAAAATAAAGAAAAAACACACAAAAACACACAAAAAACACACATTTGGCAATTTCAAAACAACACAAAAATAAGACCAACATATGCCACATAAAATAGTTGCTTTTATAGATGTTTGTTATACATTTGTGTATATTTCAGCTATATTTTGAATATTTTATGCAAATTAACATATATGATTCTGAGGATGTGGCATTGGTGGGCAGCACAACATTTGATTTTTCAGCAGATATAGAATGTGCCATGGAATTTCTACACATGGGTGAACCAAGTAAATTTGCTGTGAATGGCATATATAAATGCACTATTTTCACAGGCCAAAGTAAACTTTATTACATCCAATGGAATTAAAATTGCAATGAAAAAGTTCTAATAAAGTTTTTTTTATCTATATATGGTAACTTTTTCAGTGGTTTGTTGATTTTGGTACTGTACTAAAAGATTCGTTTTTGGTTTGTAAAAATCTGGCATGCAAAGCTGAAATAATAATACATTAAAATGTTTGACTATCGTCTTTCCAAACCCACCAGATTTTATTCTTTTTTTAAATGCAAAAAATTGAATGAATACTAGTTAATGTTAATATTAGTAAATGTTTATTGGACATTTTTTCATTCATGTTTAACATTGTGGATTGAATCATATAATTCATTATATATATATTTAAACTACAGATGTGTTATACTGAAAGGAAATAATAGTGTCTGAATTGTTTCACTGTCATTCTTTGAAGTAGAAAAAAAAAAAACCTCTGTAACAGAGTGTGGATGTTAATCTAGAAGTAATACTTTAGCTCCCTCTTCTGTATAAAGAAGACATTCAATTTAAAATGCACTATAGTAGTATAGTAGTCAATTATCTCCACTTTTGTAATATGACAATTATGCAAATCTGGTTATTTCTTAAAGAATTCACCATTGAGAGTATAAAGAGTAAATTACTGGTGTGTATTACAGACTTTGTATTTCAACATCAAACAACTATGTGGGATTAAATGCTATTAAAAAAAAAAAAAAAGATTTAGAAAATACATTCATAAATTCTTTCTACAAGAATTCTACTACATTTAGGATTTTTTACAATTGCTTTTTTAAACCCACCATCAATCTAAGAATTAAAGTACAAGTGGGATAATACTGCTGGGATAAAATTTCTGATGAAATTGCAGATACTGGCTGTAACACAGTTATGTTTAAAGTGCAGTATGTGTGATTCAACCTAGTTTTCTCTTTAATTCCATATTTATACATATGGTGGTCTTTGTGCTTTATTTGTTCTGTATTATATTTCCTGCGCATTGAGTGGAACATGAATAGGGAGTCTTTTTCATATCCCTTCTAGCTTTATATTGGAGGGGAAATAGCATCTAAGATTATATTCTATATTATTTACATATTTCATTCTTCAATTTTTACATGGGGCAAGACTTAGGATACACACAGCCTGGCATGTTGTATGGTTTCCTTTCCATTGATTTTACAGGAATTGCACATAAAAAGATAGGATTATCTACCATTAACACTTGAGTAATGACTTTGTAACTATTTAATTTTGTGACCTTGAAGTTCCTGAATTTTACAGTAATCTATCTAATTTTGTGTATTTAGACACAGACATCAACAGGCAAAATATATGGAGAGATAGTTACATAATAATCTAGCTAAAAAAAGGACTCAAGTCCATCAAGTTCAACCTTTAAAACCCATTCCTTGACAAAAAAAATAAAAAATTAAGCTCTTTCCAATTTGCCACATAAAGGGAAAAACATCCTTTCATAATGGCAATCAGATTTATCCTTGGATCGTCAACCTGTTAACATACAAATTAAATATATCCTTGATTATTCAGTTTTTGCAAAAAAAAAATCTAACACGGGTAAGTGAAAATGCCTTTCTTCCATTTTCAATTGTATATTGGATATTGCTGCTAATGAACAGGTTAGCGTATTTTGGTTTGTACTGACCCTGTATATATTTATACAGTGATATAAGATTCCATCTAAGACCCCTTCCCAGTCTCCAAATCTGCCTAAATCCCTCTATAGAGAAATCCTATCATGTTCACACTGAATTATCCATAGGCATTTACATTGAAAATAGTAGCTCTGGAAAGTTAAAAGTCTATTAAGAAGTGGAGCGATATTAAGGTGAGGAACCCCATACCACAGGCACAAATATTAACAAAAAAAGTTAAATAATAATGACACTTTTGTTACCAATGAATGGCAGCCCCCAATCTCAGGGTCATACAGTATGTGGAAGAAAAAACAAGGTAGAGATATAGCAATAATAGTGCAGATAAACTGAAGATTATTGCACACACATCAAGTAATCAAAGTATAATTAGATCAAATATATCTGATGGTAAGCTTGCATTAAAATTGCATATTTATTAAACAAATAGTTAAAAGAATTGATAAAAATAGAATAGCCTATCATTAGACTAACAAAGTACAAATAAGCTGTCACTTACAAGATAAAGTTGTGAGTATGACGGTACATGTACCCATTAATCACAACCACGCTCTTAATTCAATAATTCAAGATTTCAAGGAGAGGGGTTATAAGGACTTAATTTTAGAACAAGCAGGTAATGAAGTACAACAAATAGACAGGGTGACATTAATCGATTATAAAGTTTGATATGTAAGGGATCAAAATCAGCAAATTCCATTTAAATGTCAATTTTCAGGGAAGCAGATTAACAAAGTTAGAAACATAATTTTTAAACACTAGCACTGGCTTTTAAAGGACCCCATTTTACCATACATTTACATTTTTACCTCCCAACCCCAAAATTGTGCATAGGGGAGTACGAAATTAAACAACTATTTAGAAATTTGTCAGTTTTAAATTTAACAGTTATCGTTTATTCAATCATGGTGTTTTTTGTGATATGGTCCTTTATGTATCTATTGATTGGAAAAATGTTCACTATGTTTTTTGATTTATAAGGTGTTAAACCTTTAAGCCCTTGTTACGTTATTTCCTTTTGTAATGCAAAATAATAATTCACAATACAATATTAGTGTTTTCATTTTAGTTTTCTAATATTTTATCTTATTCTTCTTTCCTCCTGTGAATTTTATAGGTTCTATAACAGTGATGGCGAACCTTTTTGAGCCCGAGTGCCCAAACCGCAATACATGCCAACTTCTTTTCTTCAAAGTGCCAACACGGCAATTAAACCTGAATACTGAGGTTTAACTTTAGAAAAAACAACTCAAACAGTTGTCCAAACTAATTCTCCTCTACTCTACCCTGAGCATGTCCTCCTCCTCCTCCTCTCCCCTTCTCTCCCCAGCATCTCCTCTCCCCCTAGCATCTCCTCCTCTCCTCCAGATTCTCCTCCTCCTCTCCCCCAGATTCTAATCTTCCTCTCCCCCAGATTCTAATCTTCCTCTCCCCCAGATTCTCCTCCTCCTCTCCCCCAGATTCTCCTGTTCTCTCCCCCAGAATCTCCGCCTCCTCTCCTCTCCCCCAGATTCTCCTCTTCCTCTCCCCCAGATTCCCCTCTTCCTCTCCCTTTCTCCCCCAGGATCTCCTCCAACTCTCCCCCAGCATCTCCTCCTTCTCTCCCCCAAATTCTCCTCTTCCTCTCCCCCAGATTTTCCTCTTCTCTCCCTCAGATTCTGCCCTTCCTCTTCCCCTAGATTCTCATATTATTCTCCCCCAGGTTTTCCTTTTCCTTTCCCCTTTACCCCCAGCATCTCCTTCTCCTCTTCTCCTCCAGCATCTCATCCTCTTCTTCCCAGCATCTCCTTCTTCTCTCCCCAGATGCTCCTTTTCCTCTCCTTTCTCCCCCCGCATCATCTCCTCCTCTCCCCCCAGCATTTCCTCCTCCTCTCCCTCAGATTCTCCTCTTCTCTCCCCCAGCATCTCCTCTTCTCTCCACCCAGCATCTCTCCCAGCATCTCCTCTTTTCTTCCCCCAGCATCTCCTCTTCTCTCCACACAGCATTTCCTATTCTCTCCCCACAGCATTTCCTCTTCTCTCCCCCAGATTTTCCTCATCTCTCCCCTCAGCAGCTTCCCTTTCACTACCCCAACATATAAATGTTTACATTTTTTTTGGTGCAGGTTTGAAGCCCACCCAGGCTTCCTACCTGGTGGATCCGATTCCTTCCTGCAGCTGTGAGGGAGCACTAACTTACGTGCAATTCTAGCACTGATCCCTCCGCGGATGCCGCCGGGAAACAGGAAAATATGTCAATCAGGTGGCGGCGTCTAATTGATGTAATGTCCTGTCTTCCGGCGGCAGCAGCGGAGGGAGCAGTGCTGGAACAGCACGTAAGTCAGTGCTCCCTGCGCAGCCCTCCATCCCACCCACCAGTGCCATATTAACAACATTATGGGCCCCCGGGCAAAGCAGTGCCTACACAGAATAAAAAATGTTCATTATAGATATAATTAGGCTTATATTTATTAGTATCTCCAACAAATGCAATATATACATAAAATACATACACACAGACTGCTGAACACATTCACACACCGACTGCTGATTACATACACACACCAACACACAGACAGACTGCTAAATACATGCACAGTCCGCTGAATACATACACACAGTCCGCTGCATACATGCACACAGTCCGCTGCATACACGCACACACAAGCATACACACAGACTGCTGAATACATACACACAGTACGCTGAATACACACACACAGACTGCTGAATACATACAGACTGCTGAATACACACACTGCTGAATACACATACAGACAAGCTGCTGAATACACACACGGAATGCTGAGTACACACAGTCTGCTGAATACATACACACACATACTGCATTGAGGGGTGCAGTGTATGTGTTTGTGTGTACGGGTGCGGAGTGTGTGTGTGGAGTGCTGTGTGTGAGGGTTGCTGTGTGTGTCTCTGAGGGGTGCTGTCTGTGTGTGTGTGAGGGGTGCTGTGTGTGTGTGTGTGTGTGTGTGAGGGGTGCTGTGTGTGAGAGGGATGCTGTGTGTGAGAGGGGGTGCTGTGTGTGTGAGGGGGTACTGTGTGTGAGAGGGGTGCTGTGTGTGTGAGAGGGGTGCTGTGTTTGTCCAAGGTGTGCTGTGTGTGGGGGTGCTGTGTGGGGATGCTGTGTGTGGGGATGCTGTGTGTGAGAGGGTGTGCTGTGTGTGTGAGGGTGTGCTGTGTGTGAGGGGTGTGCTGTGTGAGAGAGGGTTGCTGTGTGTTTCTCTCAGGGGTGCTGTCTTTGTGTGTGTGAGGGCTGCTGTGTGTTTGTGTGTGTGTGTGTGAGGGGTGCTGTGTGTGAGAGGGATGCTGGGTGTGAGAGGGGGTGCTGTGTGTGAGGGGGTACTCTGTGTGAGAGGGGTGCTGTGTGTGGTGGGGTGCTGTGTGTGTGAGAGGGGTGTTGTGTGTGGGGTGCTGTGTGTGCGAGCCAGGTGCTGTGTTTTGTCCAAGGGGTGCTGTGTGTGTGTGGGGGGTGCTGTGTGTGGGGGATGCTGTGTGTGGGGGATGCTGTGTGGGGGATGCTGTGTGGGGGATGCTGTGTGTGAGAGGGTGTGCTGTGTGTGTGAGGGTGTGCTGTGTGTGACTGGTGTGCTGTGTGAGAGAGGGGTGCTGAGTGGGTCTGAGGGGTGCTGTGTGTGTGATAGGGGTGCTGTGTGAGAGGGGTGCTGTGTGTGGGGGGAAGTGTGTGTGTGGGGTTATTGTGTGTGGGGGGTTGTTGTGTGTGTGAGGCGTGGTGCTGTTTCGTGTGTGTGAGGGGTGTTGTGTGTGTGAGGGGGTGCTGTGTGGGAGAGGTGTGTGCATGTGGGAGGGGTGTGCTGTGTGTGTGTCCCAGAGTTGCTGTGTGTGTGGGGAGGTGCTGTCGTGCGTGAGTGCTGGGTGCCGTGTGGAGGGGGCATGTGTGTTGTGGTGCAGGCTGTGCATGTGGGGGTGCTGTACTACGTGTGAGGGATGCCGTGTGGGGGTGCTGTGTGTGGGGAAGTGGATGTGTGTGAGCGGTGCTATTTTGTGTGAAAGGAGTGCTGTGTGTGTGAGAGGGGTGCTGTGTGTGGAGGGGAGGGTGCTGTGTGAGAGGGGTGCTGTGTGGGGGAGGTGCTGTGAAGGTAGGGTGTAGGTAACCGGGACTGGTGCTGTGTGTGGGGAGGGGTGCTGTGTGTGTGAGGAGGGGCGCTGTGTGTGCTGGGGGGTGTATATGCATGGGGTGCTGTGCTGCGCAGGAGCGGATGTTGTGTGTGTGAGGTGGGTTCTGTGTGTGAGAGGGGTGCAGTGTGTGGAGGGAGGTGCTGTGTGCATGTGACAGGGGTGCAGTATGTGGGGGGTGCTGTGTGTGTGATAGGGTGCTGTGTGTGTGTTAGGGGTGCTGTGTGCGTGTGAGAGTGGTGCTGTGTATGGGGTGCTGTGTGTGGGGGGTGCTATTTGTGTGAGAGAGGTGCTCTGTGTGGGAGGTACTGTGTGTAGGGGTGCTGTGTGTGTGGTGGGGTTGCTGTGTGTGGGTTGTTGTGTGTGTGGGGGGGTTGCTGTGTGTGTGGGAGCATGCTGTGTGTGAGAGGGGTGCTGTGTGTGGGGCGGAGGTGCTGTGTGTGAGAGGGGTGCTGTTTATGGGGTGGTGCTGTGGGTGTGTCCGAGAGTTGCTGTGTGTGTGGGGGAGGTGCTGTGTGTGTGAGAGGGGTGCTGTGTGTGAGGGTATGTGTGTGTTGTGGTGTGTGCTGTGCATGTGGGGGGGTGCTGTGCATGTGAGAGGGGTGCTGTGTGGGGGGTGCTGTGTGTGGGGGAAGTGTTGTGTGTGAGAGCGGTGCTATTTGTGTGAAAGGAGTGCTGTGTGTGTGAAAGGGGTGCTGTGTGTAAGGAGGGGAGTTCTGTGTGTATAAGAGGCGTACTGTGTGTGTCCGAGGGGTGCTGTGTGTGGGGAGGTGCTGTGTGTGGGGAGGTGCTGTGTGTGGGGAACTGTGTGTGTGTGTGTGAGGGGGGAGGTTCTGTGTGTGTGAGAGGGGTGCTGTATGTGTGGGGGGTGCTGTGTGTGTGAGAGGGGTGCTGTGTGTGGTGGGGGTGCTGGGTGTGAGAGGGGTGCTGTGTGTGTCCGAGGGGTGCTGTTTGTAGGGGGAGTTGCTAATTCTTTAATTTTCATGTGCAAGAGAGTTACAAGTATGCATGAAGTGCCACAACAGCACATAATGGTATATCAACAATGGTTATATATCAGCACATAGAACCTGCACATTTTTAGGTTATAATAAACAAGTGTAGCTAAATTATGTCAAAAGATATAAAATGATGAATGTTATATGTATCATACTAAGCCGACTGGCTTCAGTGTAAGCTGATCTATGGGAGTTGATATTATATGTGGTATGTTCAATATGTGACAGGTACGTAACCTAGGGTTCATGATTGTACCTTAGGTACTTTGGTACGTTAAAGGCTTAAGTTCTTGCTGTGTAGTGTATGCAGGGGGGCATCCCTATCTTTTGGCACTTCAAAAATAACATAAAGGAAATTAAAGTAAAGTATAGTAAAGTAAAGTAATTTACTTTGGCCAAAAAAACTTAGCTTGCCATAGAGTTGCAGCCTGTGTGCTTTTACGCCTCTAAGGGCAGTGTTCCACTGCACAACTAAATTGCCCTGAGGCGGGAGGGGGGGGGGAGGGACTTGGTTCTGATATCAGCCGGTTTATTAATTAGTTTGGCAACTAGTTTGTTACACTAAGAATATACAGGGCATATGTAGAGTTTGGGAGTTCCCTGGTTGCATGGGGAGTTCTGTTCCCCTGAGGAGTCAAGTAGTGACCGCAGCATATGGGTATGGAATGAAAGGGGTGATCCTCGCCTGGTCCCATGATATTGAAAGTTGCGATGTCGCTGTCTGCTCCTGCTGGTGTGGGGAGTCCATTGGGAGACCCAGAGTACAAGCTAAAGCAGTGGATTCCTGGGGATCTTGTATAGTATGCTTAGTATCCCCCTGTATAATAATGAGCATGCAAGAGAAGCACCACTGATATCGGATATCATGCTTTTGCAGGAGTGAGTTAGGTGGTGTGAAAGACCAGGCCAGCGTGCCTTTGAAAAGGTACTTCATTAAGATAAAGTTGTTTTGGTGCCTATAGTGTATCTTCAAATAAATACAAAGAGCAGCAATAACAGCCCCTGGCATTCAAAGCATCTGCAAACAGAGACAAGTTGAAAGATAATAGGCACCCTAGCAAATGGGTTATAGAAGAAGTCACACTCTTTGGAGCATAAACTATAAAGGTTTAGTTTCTAGTATGGGTTCTACTACAATTTGTATTTTTGTTAATCATTGAAGACATAAAAGGCTTCACAGCTTGAGGCTGTGCTCCAAGACCAGTTTACAGAGGTAGAAAAGTGGATCGCAAAAAACAAACTTTTCCTAAACACTGACAAAACTGTCACAATGATCTTTGGACCAGTACCTAAATTACACAAATTACACAATTCCCACCTATCCGTCAAAACAAATTCAAATAGCACACTGACCGCAGTCCACTCTTTCAAATACTTGGGTATGTTGTTAAACCCCAATCTATCTTTTGGCCTCCACATAGAAATACTTGCATCTAAACTTTATCCAAAACTAGGTGCCATGTACAGAAACAAATCCTGCCAAAGCCCTACAGTAAAGGAAAAGATTGTACAGCAAATGCTGATGCTGATGCCAATCATTGATTATGGGGATGTAGTATATGCATCTGCACCGCAATCCCTCATTAATAAACTCAATACATTGCATAACTCGTTCTGCAGATTTGTGCTACATTGTAATTACAGGACAAACTATTGTGACATGCTAAAAGAACTAAACTGGCTGTTGCTGGAATCCAGACGCACCCTTCATCTTTCCAGCCTTGTGTTTAAGAGCTTTTATGGGAAACTCCCATCCTACCTGAGCAAAATGCTCTCCTTGGCTGTTCCTACCTCCAATAACCTCCGATCCAGTACCTGCACTTTATTTAGTCTACCTCAATACAAAAAGAAAGCAGCCCGATCCTCCTTCTCCTATAGAGCGCCACAAGTGTGGAACGACCTCCCGCACACTTTAAAATCTTCCCCAAGCCTAAAGTCCTTTAAGAGATCCCTCTCTACATACCTCAAAACAGAATGCACGTGTCATGGTTGATTATATATTTCCTACCAGTTCTATGTTAAATATAGTATATATTGTGTATTAATATTGTTTTTGTATTTTATTGTACCATAATGTATCAATGCAATGTTTTGTGGACCCAGGACATACTTGAAAACAAGAGACATCTCAATGTATCTTTCCTGGTAAAGTATTTTATAAATAAATAAATAATAAATAAATAAATAATAAATAATTTTATGTATGTAATGGCTCCACTATTCACATAATGCTATATACTGGCAAAAATCTACTTATCCTCTTTCATAAATAAACATTAAATTATCTGTATGCAACTTACACACATTTCGAAAATTACCAAAGGTCCTATTGTTTATTGTAGTATCGGAACCCTGAACGTAGCCCTAACCTTAGACCTAGTCCTAATTAAAAAACAAACATCTAGTATAAAAACAAATCGCAATAAAATATGTATTAATGGAATAAATATCACCTTTGGGTTTTGGAGACATTCGTAAAGCACGCAAAGATCAGTGGTCAGTGGTTTATTACTATGTCTCCAGAACACAATTCTATTAGGTGAGCAGAGAGGGAGAAAGTATTTTCACATTAATAAGCTGTTCACATTGTACCGATTGTTGTTATATTAAATACAGCAGTACCATAAAAGAACATACAGCTAACCATCTGGTACTTACACAACTTCTCTCTGAAAATTAACAATTTGAATGCACTTTGGAAAGTATATCATTCAGAGCCTTGTCATTGACAAAATACATTTCATTTTAGAAGCAAATATTTATTTACCAGTCGATCTAGGTAAACTATACATTACAGTTTTGATATCCTATAGGTGCAAAATTCAGAAACAAAGCAAACACTACTGTGTGACATAATGAGAAGCTGCAAGCATTCAATTATCCTAAGCAGGCTGTATTTTTGCTGCTTGATTGACAGCTAATTATGGTGGTGCCATTTTTGGCAGTAGGATTTAATCTCCCAGATGGAAAGAAAATCAGTTAGCCCTTGCCTTGCAGCTGAGGTATAGTTTGGCTCAGTTATAATGTATTCTCATAAGCCAAGCTTCTTGTAATTTTAAGATATAATAAAATAAATAAATACTGATTTTATGACCATACCTGATACAATGCAAAAGATATACTGAAGGTTTATTTTATTTTTTAGACTTCTGCTGAAATATTATCACAAATTGATATTCAGCCCTATATAGAAATGTCATATCAGACTGATTCCCATGAAATGGAAGCTTTTGGAGTTGGAATTTATTTGTAATGGTTAAACATGAGTTGAGAAAGCATTAAGTTAGATTCTACAGAGGAAAGAGCTAAATCTCTGAACAACACAGAATAGGATGGAATTGGTCACAATTTTAAATTTGTTAGCTCTTGCGAATATGTCAGTTTCCAAGCAGGTTTTACACTGGGGATAAAAAAACAATCCCTTTTCTTACCTGAGCTGTTGAGATCTATCAATTATCCTGATTTCCCACTGTTGCTCTTCCAATTTAGGTATTATATAATCAAGTAAAGATGTAGCATGCATAACCATAGGCTTTTTCCTTCTGACAATATATTTTTTTTGTGCTCACATTTGGAACGTCTTGCATAAAATGTAAACTGTTACAGCATTTGCTACTTTTATTTGTATATTATTTTTTTTTGTATATCAAATTATCATTTTTTTAATTATATATGGAGAATATTATTAAAAAATTAAAGGGGAAAGTAGCTATTTCCATCCTGCAAGTATTTTTATGAAAATGTCAATTGCAGCCCAAACCCAGCAAACATCTCTATTCAGTTCTATAAGGAGATTAGAGCAAAGTAGAGCAGGCAGCTCAAACTTGTTAGTTATTTTTATATTGCTGGGGTTAGCAGCAGTATTGTTATGTAGCTCCTTGTATCTAATGTGACTTGCAGCAGCCTTCAAGCATCTGTCTATGTTCTGTTACTTTGTTTTGGGGGAAACTTTAAAATGCAGAATCTAGTATTTTTTTTTCTAGTATTTAGTTCCACGCACTTGACAACAAAACACCGCTGGGAGTTTGTGTGCAAAGATGGCCGCCACCACGTGTTCGTTTATACTAATGGTGGCCACCCATCCGAACATTTAGAACCTTGCGGTTTTAAAGTGTTACAATCCTCAATTGGAGACACACGACTCCACTGGGTGGTCTCCCTGTTCGGTAGTTGATCCGACTGACGAACAATATGTCCATATTCTGTTCGTGAAGTAGAAATAGTCAAACCAACTCAGTGTCTTATACAAAGAAGTTGCTAGTTTTGCCACAATCACTGTAGTGGTTATGGGGCTTGGAGTGTTACCTCTGCCGCATGTGCACACTTGCCATTGAAAACAAGACGGACAAGGTAACAGCGTAAGTCAACTCTCTTGACACCATCAGTTTGACCTTCAATGATCTGAGCACTGTTCCTGCAGAAAATATTCATACAAGGGAGCTAGTCTGGATATGCTCCTATCCATCTTGTGAGAGACTTTCTCCAACCTACTCCCAGAGGCATTAATTTGGACCCCCTTATGGATTTCCCCCCTTGAGCCCTTTCTTCTACAGCCACAGAAGGTCTCCTTCCATATCAAGCATTGATTGATTGAATTGATGAAGATTGCCCATGATTCTCCACCAGAGATTGATGGCACCCATTGCAATTCCACTAGGATCTGGCTCCAAGTAACTTGAGGAAGAGATGTGAACTACATCCACTTACATAGGTACTGACACAACACTGACTATGGTATGCCCGGGAACACCCTTTTAAGCCAACAGTCCTTAAGACAATCAGTTCTTGATTCTCACTAAAGAAATCTCCTCACAGGACCAGTTTACTTTGGGTACCTCTGGCTGCCTTTGGGGAGAGAGGCTAACATCCTCTGATGCTGAGTCAATTCAGCTGCTGTAAACCTCCTACTGCTGGAGATTTATTTTCCTTGCTTTAGCCACAAGGAATTCTTGGTCCCTCTTCGCTTGTCGTTCCATGGTGGCCTGGTTCCAGATCACCTGGAAGGTATCCATGGACACATTAGGGTCATACCAGGCCACTTACTGCCGCACCTCGGCAGCAAATCTTCGCAAGATTCAGAGTCTGCCATATTGGTCTGCTCCAAGTCGATGGACACCTCTGCTTCCAGGGTCGCTGCACGAATGCTAGCATTGCCCTCACTATAATCACCACGTTACCGGTGTCTAGGGATGCTGTTCCTCTCACTAGGAAGCCATCCCACCGCTTGCCACCAGATGTGACGGACCGCCTGGCACCCCAACTGGATACCTCCGTCAATCGCTGCTTCCTAATACTTGTGAGTACCATAAGCACTGCTCTGGAACACCATAAGGAAAGACACACAGGTGAAGATGCTTTTTTTTTTTTAAGGAGGTTGGGGAGCGCCAAAATGCATCTCCGCCTGTGTAACTAAAAATCCTAGCACCGGCCCTGCCAGTAACCAGACTAGAATAAACATTACTCCAGTTACTATGACAGATACTGTTAAATTACCATCCTGCTGAAAACCTTAGTTTTACTAAATCCTTAGATTTACTATGACAGAAGCTAATAAGTTACCATCCAGCTGAAATCGTTAGATTTATGGAATGCCACTTGGTAAATATTTACCATGTTCTTCAGAACTGTTTTTTTTTTTTATTATTCTTTATTTGTGGCTTGTCATCATATTTTGTAATTGTAACAGAATGTATCATTTGTATTTGTTATACATGGTTTATGTTACATGTGGTATTAAACATTTGACTTCCATTACTATGGTTATTTATGCTGTTGAATATCTCTGCCTCTCCTCATGGGTGTCTTGTATTCCAACAACAACATTTTTATATAATAAAGTGCAAATTTAACATATAAACATGTAATTTTAAAACACTTCACATGTCAGCCACTGGTGTGCAATTTGTGTTTAATAGAGAAATATAACAATATCAAAAGAAAAGAGAAGAAAGTAGAGAAGAAAAGGTCATATGGTCGGAGTTCAGGGTGTCGGGGTCATTCTTGTATGTTGTTCGTTAGGTTTCTGCGATAGGAAAAGTATAGCATACGCAGTGGTTGGCCTGGTAGGGGTTTTGTATCTTCCCTGGTTTTGTGTAGAACAGTTTTGTTTTTTTATCGTTCACTCTTGCATGGATGGTTTCTTGCATGTTACTACTATTGCTTATTATTGTAATTTTTTTAACTTTGTGTATTACTTTGAGCCATTTAATATAGGCAATACATTGCATATATTAAATGGCTCACTGTGGCCCTACCCATGATTTGCCTATAATTGCCTATACATCCAGGCTAACGAATGTACCAGCTAGGTTATATTTGCCAAGGTCATCCCTGCTATTCCACCTTATATTTCCATCGAATGAAAATGATACCGCTTCCTAAGACTATTATTACAGTTAACCTTGTAACATTCTTTTTCTGATGTTAGTATGAGGGTGCATACAAGTAAATGGATCAAGCTAATTCAGAAAAAGAGAAATGGGTGCAGAGCAATGGATAGCCACTCCCTCTAGTGGCCAAAGGATCATATACATGTACACAGCCACTGCAGCATTCTGAAATATGTAAAATACTATCTTTATTTGATATCAGAAATAAAAAAAAATGTATATCAGTATATGTGTAGTAGTTTTTGGATGTATACATATTCTATAGTTATACTAATATTCTCTTAATGTTGACCCACAGTGAGTGCTATTGTGCTTCTCTTGTGATGTTTATTAACTTTTGCCTTTTGCAATGCTAGTGCTTATTTGTGCCCCCTGGTCTTTACTGGTGTGATTGGTTTTATTTTACTAGTTGCTAGGAAGCTTTTTCTCCCCTAGCAACTAGCTCCCAATGATATTGCCGGTCGCCCGATCACGTGATGACGTTATGACGCCGGCGTCACGTGATGACGTCATTGACGCGCGTCCGGACACTGGCCGAACCCACGTGTGAGACAGACTGTGCTGAGAGGGAGGAACAAGTGTTTTGGTGTAGGGTAAGTTGATTAACAATTTGTATTTTACTATATATGTTCATTATGATTGTGTTTGCATTAATCCTGATGAAAGTCTGGTATTAACAGACTGAAACGTCGATTTTTGTAATAAGCTATTAAAAGTTAAGTTTTATTTTTCATATATAGTCCTGAGAGTGCTATCCTATTTTTCTTTCTGTATTGTGCTGGACAAGCACCGGGCATTTGAACTTTTTTGCATTTGATGGAGTGCACGATCTCTTTTTCTTTAGTAAGAGCCGCTTCACACCACATCTGAAGGACTATAAGAATATTGAAGTCTTTCTAGATATGGTGTGTAGGGAAATTGAGAAAGCTGAATTGGGAACTATGAATATAGAATCTATGGGTAATCTCACCAGAACAGAAAAACTGGCATTGAGGCAGCTTAAGGAAAATGATCAACTGGTGATCAAACCATCGGATAAGGGCGGCAATATAGTCCTTATGGACCATTCGAAATATGTACAGATGGTGCAAAATCTATTAAATGACAAGGAGACCTATCAGGTCTTAAGTCATGACCCTACTACACAATATTTCGATGAAATTAAAGTCATGCTAAGTCAAGCACTAATGGAAAATTTGATCACCAGAAATGAATTTGAATTTATGCTGGTTAAACAACCAATACTTTCAACTTTTTACAGTTTACCCAAAGTCCACAAATCCCTAGATAGTCCATCAGGAAGACCGATTGTCTCGGGATGTGGAAATTTAACTCAAAATTTGAGTATATTCTTGGACAAGATCCTGTCGCCTATTGTCACAAAATTGCTATCGTATATAAGGGATACGAAACAGATGCTCAATTTTTTGAAAGATATTTCCATACCGGAGCAAGCACTATTGTGTAGTTTAGATGTTGAATCCCTGTATAGTTCTATACCACAAATACAGGGGATTAGCAACATTAGAACTATCCTTGAACAAGAACTACATAGCTCAACTGCCTTTATAGATTTGGTTTCCAATATACTTAAAACAGTCCTCACTAAGAACATTTTTCTCTTCAATGGCACCATCTATCAGCAAATTAGGGGGACAGCGATGGGGACATCCTGTGCCCCCTCCTATGCTAATCTCTATCTGGGTACCTGGGAAAACTCCATCAGATCTGACCCACATTTGAGTCATTTTATGGGGATGATATCATGTTGGAAAAGGTACATCGATGATGTACTAATAATATGGACAGGGAGTAAAAAAGATTTCGAAACCTTTGTAAGCCTTCTCAATGTGAATGACTTAAATTTAAGATTCACTAGCGAGATAGGTGGCGGACAACTCAACTTCCTGGACATAACAATAACCATCTCTGGGGGAGGTGCTTCAACTACCCTCTTTAAGAAACAAACAGCCACTAATAGCTTACTGAATTGGCATAGCCATCATCCTCGCCCCTTAAAAGCGGGCATACCAGTAGGGCAATATCTAAGATTGAGGCGTAACTGCTCCTCAACTGAGGACTTCAAAATTAAGGCATGGGAACTCAGGCGAGCCTTTAAAGATAAGGGCTATCCCAATAGAGTTCTACGTAGGGCCTATTTTAGAGCAATTAGTACCAAACGGGAGTCACTTCTAATAGATGACAAAGTACAAAGACAAGAACAAAAATTAATTCGGTGTATTGCTACATACGATGCAGGTTGGGAGTTTATGATGGGAGTACTAAAGCGCTATTGGCCAATCTTGACATCCGACCTACAAATCAAAGAGGTAGTCACTCTTTTCCCCTCTGTGACTGCACGGAGAGGTAAAAATTTACGTGACACATTGGTACAGAGTCATTTGGCCCCCCCCAAAAGAGGGACTCTCAATTATTTACCCAAGGGATCCTACAAGTGCGGACATTGTAGTGCATGTGAATTCATCAATCAGAAATCCAGGGAATTCTCAGACAGCAGCAATAAGGAAATTTTTCCGGTCCGCTCGTTCTTCAACTGTAAGACGGAGGGTGATTTATTTACTCACCTGCTCATGCGGCATGAAATATGTGGGCAAAACCTTTAGACCTTTCAAATTAAGAATTAGGGAACATGTTAATTCAGTTAGAAGACCTCTGGAAACCCCCATTTCACGTCACTTAAGAATTCATCATTCGAATTCCTCAAATAAATTAAAGTTTATGGGGATAGAACACATTCCACACACCCAACGAAAAGGAGATTGGGATAAGAAATTGAGACAGCGTGAATCCTATTGGATTTACAAACTCAAAACCCTTTCCCCTTCTGGTTTGAATGAAGGCTTCTCATTCACCGCTTTCTTCTAATTTATTCTATCAGTCTTTATTTAATTCTCTTTTTAATTAATTTTCTTTCTATTTTGGATGTAAATAATTTATAGGGATATCCCTGTTAATCCTTACATGGATTGTACACACTTAATGTTGAATTATTATAATATTATCTTTCTGTATATGTAACTTTATAACCCTGTGATTAACTTGGATTCAATGGAATTGGCTCAGCTATCTATTTTCCTCTCTTTAATACCACTGGGAGTTATGTTGTAATGTAGTAACATTTGTAGTATAACAATTCATTCACTGTGTAGTAATCTTTCCCTCTAGTAATGGGACCCAGTAGAACTGGGCACCTTAATATGTATAAAGACGATTGGATAAGATTATATTCTGTATTCCTATAATTGATAAACGAATTATTCCATGTTAGGAAGAGATTATGTATACACAGAGACCTCTTGTTGATCAAATATGCTCATGTTGTAACTTAGTGGATTCCGCCACCACTCCCCCTTCTATGTCACTATAGTGTCATGTGACATGATTGACAGATGGGTGGATCTAAGGGATATCGGACTAATAGGTAGTTACTACTAGCGTTCGTCCTACTGAGATAACTACTCGGGATCTGATAATACTACACAACACACTCCAAGTGGTTATAATACTGAGGATATGCTTTGAAGCGCTGTGATTGTGGTATCACGCGCTTTTCTCCTCTCTCTGTTAACTGTAGCATCGTGTCCTGTGACACGAATAACAAGGGGCGTACTCAACGTATGTTTTGACCAATGAGGACTCTGTAATGATGTCAGTAACTAACTGACCAATGAGATTCCTGTACGGACGGCAACACACGTGGCCCCTCACAGCTGTTCCCATTCCTCTCGTTACAACTAAGGGTATTTAAACAGTTGCAAGGAACCCAGAAAGTTTGATGCTCCTGACGACGGCGTGCTGTAAACGCCGAAACGCGCATCTAGCTTAGTTATTCACTATGATTTATTTTGCACTTTAGGTAGCACAGATGGATTAATTTAATTTATTTTTTCACTTTAGTTATCTTTTTTAGGTAGGGATAGAGGCTGTATTGTAGGCACTTATTTTTTTATAGTGCCAAGGTAACTTTCTTAGGGACAGTAGACTTTTTACAGAAGTCACTGGTTGGGCTTAGTCTTAGAGCCATTTTTATACTGGTTATTTCTTCTCCCTCCCTTCCTTTATAGTTACCTCTGTCTCTTTGGTATTTAGTATTTGTGGTAATTGAACACAGAGACTAGATAATTGCAGAGTACCCTTTTAGCTGTTTTTTAGGGTCTGCTCTGTATGGTTCATTATTTTTTACCACTTCCTTTTTCCACCTGTCCTATTGAGTGTATCCTTAGGTTCATTAAAGGTAGGGACCCCTATTTTCTTTTTTCTACTCTTCTATTTAGGACTCCTTCTTTCAGTCCTATTTTTCCTCCATGTTCTATTTGTAATTAAGGGTTATTCCCTAACTTGGAAGAGTATTTTCTAAGGGCTAGTTGGCACTAATTCTCAGGCCGCAATATACGACCTCTGAATCAGAGCTAACATTACTTATAGTATATGTGTAGTAGTTTTTGGATGTATACATATTCTATAGTTATACTAATATTCTCTTAATGTTGACCCACAGTGAGTGCTATTGTGCTTCTCTTGTGATGTTTATTAACTTTTGCCTTTTGCAATGCTAGTGCTTATTTGTGCCCCCTGGTCTTTACTGGTGTGATTGGTTTTATTTTACTAGTTGCTAGGAAGCTTTTTCTCCCCTAGCAACTAGCTCCCAATGATATTGCCGGTCGCCCGATCACGTGATGACGTTATGACGCCGGCGTCACGTGATGACGTCATTGACGCGCGTCCGGACGCTGGCCGAACCCAAGTGTGAGACAGACTGTGCTGAGAGGGAGGAACAAGTGTTTTGGTGTAGGGTAAGTTGATTAACAATTTGTATTTTACTATATATGTTCATTATGATTGTGTTTGCATTAATCCTGATGAAAGTCTGGTATTAACAGACTGAAACGTCGATTTTTGTAATAAGCTATTAAAAGTTAAGTTTTATTTTTCATATATAGTCCTGAGAGTGCTATCCTATTTTTCTTTCTGTATTGTGCTGGACAAGCACCGGGCATTTGAACTTTTTTGCATTTGATGGAGTGCAGGATCTCTTTTTCTTTAGTATATGTGTAGTGATGTAAGAAAATCCAGATACAAAAATAAAAAACAACAACAGAGAACCAATATAGTAAGTGAAGGATCAACACAGCGCCACAGGAGCCTAAATAACAAAATGGGGGAACTAGAGGCATTAGCATACACTAAACAATATGATATAATAGGCATAACTGAAACATGGTGGGATGAGACACATGACTGGGCAGCTAACTTAAATGGGTACATGTTATTTAGGAAGGATAGGAAAAACAAGAAGGGTGGTGGGGTATGTTTGTATGTCAAACATGATTTAAAGCCAAATGTTAAGCAAATGGAATGCGAGGAGGATAATGTGGAAGCTTTATGGGTAAATATCTGCTTGGGGGAAAAGAAGGGAAACCAACTATTGGTTGGGATATGTTATAAACCACCTAATGTTAATATTGACGAGGAACAACAGCTGTTTGAGCAAATTGAGAAAGCTGCAAATCTGGGTAACACTTTAATTATTGGAGATTTTAATTACCCGGATATAAATTGGGACAGAGGGACTAGTGCCTCAGCAAAGGGAATTAGGTTTTTAAACTTGTTAAATGACACCTTCATGTCACAACTTGTACAAGCACCAACTAGAATGGATGCTTGTCTGGACCTGGTTTTAACAAACAACGTTGATCTTTTGACCAACATTCAAGTAGGTGAGCACTTGGGAAATAGTGATCACAATATAGTGTCCTTTGAAATAAACTCAAAAAAACAAAAGCACATGGGGAATACTAAAACATATAATTTTAAAAAGGCCAATTTCAATAAGTTAAGGGAAGCTTTACAATATATTGACTGGCATAAACTCTTTAGTGAAAAGAACACTGAGGATAAATGGATCATCTTCCAACAAATATTACAAAGGTACATTTCTCAGTATGTACCATTGGGAAATAAATATAAAAGAAACAAATTAAAACCAACATGGCTTAGTAGAGAAGTAAAACAAGAGATTACAACTAAGAGAAGGGCATTTAAAGCATTTAAATCGGACAAATCAGATGCATCTTATAAAAGATATAAGGATGCAAATAATGCGTGCAAAAAGGCAATTAGACTTGCTAAACTTCAAAATGAAATAATGATAGCTGAAGAGAGCAAAACCAACCCCAAAGCATTTTTTAAGTACATAAATTCTAAAAAAAACAAAATGAAAGTGTAGGTACACTAAAAACTGAAACGGGGGTGTTAATTAATGAAGACCAGGAAAAGGCAGGAATTTTAAATAACTTTTTCTCCTCCGTATATATTAAGGAAGAACCCATGGCAATAGATGTGCAAATGATTGCTACTAAAAACTTGCAGAATAATTGTAATTGGTTAACTCAAGACAAGGTGCTGCAGCAACTAAAGAAAGTTAATATAAACAAAGCTCCAGGGCCTGACGGTATCCATCCACGTGTACTTAAGGAACTAAGTGCAGAAATAAGTGAACCTCTGTTTTTAATCTTTCAAGATTCTTTTCTTTCAGGAAGTGTTCCGGAGGATTGGAGGAAGGCAGATGTGGTTCCTATATTCAAAAAGGGTTCAAAATCCTTGCCTGGAAATTATAGACCTGTGAGCTTAACTTCTGTGGCTGGTAAAATATTTGAAAGGTTATTAAGGGATAATATTCAAGAATTCCTTGAGAAGAACATGGTTATCAGCAAAAATCAGCATGGTTTTATGAAGCACAGGTCATGTCAAACTAACTTGATTGCGTTCTACGAAGAAGTAAGTAGAAGTATAGATCAGGGTGTTGCCGTGGATGTGATCTTTTTGGATTTTGCCAAGGCATTTGATACAGTTCCACACAATAGATTAGTGTTCAAACTCAAGGAAATCGGTCTAGATGAAAATGCTTGTTCTTGGGTAGAACATTGGCTTAAAAACAGAGTACAAAGAGTTGTCATTAATGGTAAATTTTCAAGCTGGACAGAGGTGGCAAGTGGTGTCCCTCAGGGGTCTGTTCTGGGACCCTTCTATTTAACATGTTTATAAATGATCTTGAAGACCGCATTGAAAGTCATGTTTCAGTGTTTGCAGATGACACAAAACTTTGTAAAACAATACAATGTGAGCAAGATATTACTTTGCTGCAGAGGGATTTAGATAGACTGGGAGACTGGGCACTCAAATGGCAGATGAAATTTAATGTTGAAAAATGCAAAGTTATGCACTTCGGCGTAAAGAATACACAAGCAACGTATACCCTTAATGGAAGCGAATTAGGGATAACAACACATGAAAAGGACTTGGGAATTGTTATAGACAACAAACTATGCAACAATGTGCAATGTCAATCAGCAGTGGCCAAGGCCAGTAAGGTATTGTCATGCATGAAAAAGGGCATTCATTCTCGGGACAAGAATATAATTTTGCCTCTTTATAAATCACTGGTAAGACCCCATATTGAATATGCTGTGCAATTTTGGGCACCTGTTCTAAAGAAGGATATTATGGCACTAGAAAAAGTGCAGAGGCGGGCTACAAAATTAATAAAAGGAATGGAACATATCGGCTATGAAGAAAGGTTAACAAATTTAAACCTATTTAGTTTAGAAAAACGTCGCCTGAGAGGGGATATGATAACATTATACAAATATATTCGGGGCCAATACAAACCATTGTGTGGAAATCTATTCACAAACCGGACTTTACATAGGACACGAGGCCATGCGTTTAGACTGGAAGAAAGAAGATTTCGCCTAAGGCAAAGGAAAGGTTTTTTTACTGTAAGAACAATCAGGATGTGGAATTCTCTGCCTGAGGAAGTGGTTTTATCAGAGTCCATACAGATGTTCAAGCGGCTACTAGATGCATACTTGCAAGAACAGAATATTCAAGGATATAATCTTTCAATGTAGGGTAATAACTGCTTGATCCAAGGATAAATCTGACTGCCATTCTGGGGTCAAGAAGGAATTTTTTTCCTAGCTTGTTGCAAAATTGTGCTTCAAACTGGGTTTTTTTGCCTTCTTTTGGATCAACAGCAAAAAACAAATGTGAGGAAGGCTGAACTTGATGGACGCAAGTCTCTTTTCAGCTATGTAACTATGTAACACAATCAGTAGATTGCAACAAATCTAGGTCAAAATATAGGGACACTCTGCCACTATGTTAATCAAGGTAAAACATTGCTAAAGGACCAGTAACATAAAGGGCACTATGTCTTCTTAATACAATAATGTGCTAAACAAAATTTGATTTCGTGGATCTTTCACTTACTATTTAGTTTTTTTTGTTTTTTTTAGTATTATTTCTTTGTGTATGTTGTATGTCACTTTTCTAAAGGTATTTTGCAGCAAAAAAAAAACTCCCCTCCCCATGCATCATTTCCTCTTTCAAGCTGCTACAAAAACAGAATAAAAGGCAGAAAACATAATGGGGAAGAAACAAAGTCCTAGATACGATGAATACAACGATGTCCACCATCCGAGAAGAACTGCCAAACCAGATAGCGTTGATAGACTGTAAACTGAAACGAGAGAAAAACAGAATCGAACAGGTTGATTATCCAATGAAATGTACTCTGAATACCCATGTAGGTACCCAATGAAGCAACCAAAAGTACAGTAATATGTAGATATCCCAACCCTACTTATGAAAAAAACAGACATAAGAACAGGCGACAGGTAGCAGAGACAACAAGCAGAGTTGCATACGTACCTGATTATTCCAAACTATTAAAATTAAACTACGGAGGCATTAGAATGGGTGGGAAATACTCGCCTCCTGTCATTAATAAAATTCAAATTATATGTACACTAAAGCTTGCATAATCTACAATTCTATAACATGACAGGCTTCCTATTTGCTGTTTTAACACTCAGTCAACAAATGCAATGCTGTTTGTTTTGCTGGTACCTATTCCGGGAGCTATCCGAGCAATCCTAAATGGACTTTCCAACTGCGATAAATGACAATAGACCGATCGATGAAGATGCCAGTTGAAAGAAGCATCCCAAATACGAAAAAAAACCCACCATCCGCTAATAGATCCATTGTACGTGGGGTTGCGACCTGTTTCCTACCAGCCAGTCCATGAGCTGCCAAGCTGACCTATTAGCCATTTCCCTGTAGTTATAAAATGTCGAAGGTCATTTGCGGACTTAGGGCCGCGATAAGACACTGTCACCATGTCTCAACTCTTGATGTGTAAGGTTGCTCCACCGATCGTGCCCGGGTCACCCGGCGTTGTGGTCTTGCAGGCAGATCTTCAATCTCAAGGAATGCGCCTAAGTCCACCACCAGTTCCGTAATAGAACTGAGTAGGATCTTTCGTTCCCTGACGGCCTACCCGGTGAGATGTCTCAACCGAAAATACATTTATTATGCAGGCAAGAGTGTGGCAAAGTAGCTCTACCCAAGTGATTCCAATATTCCAACTGGACTGTGTAATCCACAGCTGCGTACAGAAAGGACTCCAAAAAGGACGTCCAATCAGGGTCCCAAACTGAACTTATGTGGTGGAATGGTGGTTGACTATTCTGGAAATAGTGGGTCCCGGAAATATTCAAAGGGATGGGAAACGTAAACCGGAGTTGAGATTCCCCTCCAGATGTCAACGTCTAAGAGTGATAAGATGTACGGATCCAATGGCGATTGGGACCTGTATAACAACGAAGAGTCCTCACGTGCTGTAGTGAGAGAGTGAAATAGTCCGAATACCCGTCGTACGATTCTGTTCCATGCCCGACCTGTCAAAATTCGTGTAGGGGTTCCTGGTATACACGCCACCTACAAGATAGGGTATAATATAGTGAGACCCTTAGGTCCCTGTACCCCTGACTGTCCGGGCACGTATCTCCCAGAGTAGGCCCTAGGTCAAGGGACCCAGGAATGTGATTTTGATAACTGAAGTCAAAGTCTCACTTTAGAGGGATACCTCCCTTCTTAGGTTTGAGTCCCGCGAACACATAGCATTCTCCAATACGCAGGCAAGGTCCCTTCGCTCATGACAGGTGACTCCAGAGAGCAGATATAGCGAAAAAAGAAGGGTCTAGCTTCAGCTGTCCGACACATGTGTTGTCCCGTTTGAGAATGTCGGCAGCCCTATCTGAGTCTGCTACAGATCCTGAGCCGTACTCCAATGGTAGGTTGTGACCCGACTTTGACATCTGTATAGGAGTCAGGGCACACCAGGTTCCTCCACAGAGTCTTGTAGGTCTCCTTGATGGTAGTTGAAAAGGTGGGTTAGCGTGAACCCAAACCAAAACGGCTCCCATGAGGGATATATAGAGTATAGATGGAGGGCCCTCCATCTCCGAACCATGTTCTCCAGGTATGTGCTCAGAGGAGTAGGGGCAGTCCTGCCATATTATCCCAAGATTGTAATGACCAGGGAACACAAGACAACCGGGGTTTCAGGTCTTACCATGCGATCCATGCGTATGGTGTACTTTCAAACCGGGTAGTAGGCCTTCCCTAGTCTTGTTACCCGAGCAGTGCCCGTTTGCTCTATGAAGGTCTCCGTATCTCATGTCATCTTGATATGGGAAAAACTGTCTGCGCAGTTTGTTCGCAATGGTCCGGATATCTAAAATAGAATGCAATTCTCTGTTTTATATAGCGCAGAATATACCAAAACCTGCACTCTTGTAATACCTGAGGCTCATCCGTTAGCCGTACCGTCTCCAGGAGTGTGTGTAAATAAGTGGGAATCTCCCCCCGTTATACCTCTGTGAGTATTTCTCGCGTGTGGTACAGTGGTCCGGATCCAGTAGATCCATTACAGGAGATAAAATAGAGGGATCCAGTCTAAACACGTATATCCTGCATGATCAGGCAGCCCTCTAAAACGAAATCAGTAGTACGGTCGTTAGATCTAATTGAATGCAGGAGGGATGCCCCTCTATGCAGTCATCAAGGTCTTGTACAGGTACAAGCCTGTGTGATGAACAAATGGACAGCACCATAGAGCGTTGAGTGTATGAGAGAGCCGCGCTCTCTAATAATGTGACTGAATTCCGTGTCAGCATCCGGCTGATAGCCTGAGCGGGCCGCACCCGTTAATAACCAAACAGAAGAGTCTACATCCATGACCGGTTCTCTCTATGAGAATGTGTCACTCCAAACATGTCCTCTGTATCCAGCTCAGTATCGGGCTGAGTGTTACGGTTACCCCCAGGCTAGCTGGAAGCTGGACCGCTTGGACGATCTGGAGAGAGAGAGAAGCCGCTTCGACTAGACGACCAAAAGGATCCTGTAAATGCAGAACAATCCCACTAGCTATAGTACAGCTAGGATACTCTTTTCCCCACAAAACGAGTCGAGGCTGCGATTGGATACAGGAATAATACAAGGGATCAACCAATAAGAATGAAATGCATCGTTTGAATTTGTTACCGCCCAGCTTGGAGATAATGAACCCAACGGCTATGCCAATACAATTATCTCCAAGCGCCCAAAATACCAAATTTTTATTACACATCAAAAGCAGGTTAAAAATATATAACTTCAACATTTTCAGCTATACTTCGGGACTTCTACCATTCATTCTGTAGCCCAGGTCTGTGTGCAATATTTCACCGAATAGCACCTCAAACCCACGAACCATATGCTTGGTTTCTTTGTTGCAAAGTCTGTTCGCATATTTGGTCCCGAGCTTGAGATGGCGGCGATGTTTTTGAGTGAGTCAATAGGCAGCGGGACCTTGGCATCAAACTTGTGGAACAATTAACGGCCAGAGTTGTGCACGAATCCTCGCTCTCTGGCTGGATGTTTCAGCTGTTCAGGAGACGAACGTAGACCGCCGTGAAGGGGGTACTTAACCTGCGGTTAACCGCAACACTCTAATTGAAGCCACACGCCAGGCTGTAGGTCGTCCCCGTTCGTGACCCGTTTGGTAGTTAGACCATCGGGAGATAAGGCACAAACGAGAATGCCCGGAGGCCGTCAATTAACCTGCGGTTAACTGCAGACCGCAACTCTCTGGGCGATTAAGTGGTAACACACTCCCCTCGCAGGGTGGTCGGTTGTTCGGTTGTTTGAAAGGTGACCGGGGTTAAGTGGCGGCACACGCCAGGGACCGGGTGGTCCGTTATTCGTTTAACGAATTGGTGTAAGTAATCCGTTCGTGAGTTGGGTACAGGATTCAAGTACCGAAGCAATCTTATAACAACGAAACAACATAATGCTTGTCTGTAATGTGTTTGTAACTGAGGTTGATGGAGGGCCGCACCCTCTAATAACAAATAAGTGTCTGGTTCTGTATATGAGAGGGGTTCGCTCTCTGTTCCTGAAAATAAAATATCATTCTCGGATCGAGGTGATGGAGGGCCGCACCCTCTTGTGATCCCAACAAGAGTCCCTTAGAGACTCAGGGTGACCAACTGCAGGGGTACACCAATTACTAATATCAGCATAAGACTGAGGTGGGTCCCCGACCACGAGACCTCTCTCTGAATCGCTCACCTGAAAAGGAATCAACTGGTAGTAAACCAGACCGATGCCAGTTGGGATAGTATACAACCTCGGCCGTGTCCATTCTAAATAACAGAAAGGGATGGTGCGAAAATGCAACCTTCGGAAACAAGGTGCGTGGGGTCTAGGATGACCATCGGTAGCCTGAGGAAAGCTGGAGATGTTCTCCGCAATCCATGAGCGCCCGGTAGGTCGGAGTAGGTAAAGTCAGGCCTCTCGACGACCCGAGCGATAGGAAAAGGAAGGCACTAAAACAAAAACAATATTAAATGTAGATAAGGGTAAATACGTAAATTCTAACTCGGATAGAAGGCAAATAGCAGGCCGGAAGGCAAGTCAAGTAAGCCCCACTGAACAGGGCCAGGAGCTAACCTTACGCAGGAATAACTACCGATATCTAGATGGATACCGGGAGGCAGTTAGAGGGTTAGTTGTTAAAGACAAGGAAACAACGTGTCCCCCTGTAGGCGTCTGAGTACCGGTCCCTGCCTGTGCGAAGTTCTCCTTGGAGATGTGCCGTTGCCGGGCAGGTGTAAACCGTGGATGCGTGCCAGGAGTCTTCATAAGAAACCTTGCCCTTCAGGCATGAGGTTTAGGACCTTCACCCTTCCCACCATACTCAGGTGGCCGTATACTGGCGTCCTCTTGGATAGTATGGCAACGGTGCTTGCCTGGACACCTGCCTATCTCCATGTCACTAGTGGGTACTGGGTTTTCCTCAGTGATATTCCCCCAGGCCTGCAGCCAAAAGGGGGTTCGGCACCGAGAGAGCAGGCCTGTCAGAAGGGCACAGGCGCAGCAGGCCAAACGAATGGGCACAGAATAATTGGCCAATCAAATAGGCACAGACATAGCAGGCCATTCAAATAGGCACAGACATAGCAGGCCAATCAATGGGGCACAGACATAGCAGGCCAATCAAAGGGACACAGACAGAGCAGGCCCGTGATAGCGTTCTGACAGCCGTAGAGCCCATCTGCGTGTGTAGAGTCCACTATATATATATATATATATATATATGTGCGTAATGAAACAGTGAAACCTTGGGTTAAATAATTTCAATATGTAAAACCCTCTAGCAGGGTAGTAATGTGATTATAAAAGTATTTTTACATAATACCTCTGGATAAAGTTGCTATAATGTCTCCAGTCTAATATCACAGATGTTACAACTACTACTGATGAAGTGCTATACCACTATACAGGGAACTGGAAGACTTTAATGTTTGGCCAAAGGCAGAAAACCAAACTGCAGACATCTCAGAGCAGTACAGGGTGTACTCTCCCCCGCCCGGTTGGACACAAGCGGTCCGCGGGCAGAGGCGCGGCCACGTGGGAAAGGAGATCCGGCCGCCGGGTGCTCGTTTCGAGCTCCCCTGCGACCGGAAAAAACACACACGGGACCACCGAAGATGAACTCTGCGGTCCCGGAGCTCGGGGATCGAAGGAGGCAGATGCAGTCAGTTATTTTTTGTTCCACCTTTGTCCTTATGTCTGGCGGTGTCTGTGTGCACCGCTCGGGGGGAGCGGTGCACACAGACACCGCCAGACATAAGGACAAAGGCGGAACAAAAAATAAAACAATGAGCATACACAAAGTTGGGAGACGGACAGGGGGGACAAGGCCAAGGGGATAGAGGAGACAGGAGGACCCCAAACTAAACATGTATATAACAGTGATAGCCTGAAGTTACAAGTAAAAATAAAGTCTCACAGGGGTTTTAACAAAACTGCATGTGTAAGGAAAATTTACACATGGACCAAGGTAATACTGCATATAAAATGAATCCCACAAGGCCTAAATAAAAAATTCTGTAAAGATATTCAATATATAAGCATAAAAAATCCCACAAGGGAAAATAAAATACTGAATGTGACGAAATGCCTTTTGTCCCTGGATTGTTAGGTGACAAGCTGCCCTTTGCCCCCGGCTTTTGGAGGAGCCTGATTGCCAGCCTCCTTCCTCATGACTATGGCCCTGGGGTGTATTGCCATTTAAAAAGACTAGTTGGGGCTTATTGGCTTCTACAGACAGTTTCTTCCCATTGGAATCCATGGGAAGGTGTGTTTCTTCCCCTCCCTGTTTCCTGTCTATTGTTCTCAAGCAGGGAGTTGTCCCAGGGACACTGCCTGACCAGTGGGAACTGGTTTGGGCAGGAAAAGCCATGCTTCCTTGGGTCACTTCTAACTAACTTTTGAACTAATGGAAGGATTTGCATGATTTTTGGGTATGTTTGTGTTTGGGATGTGCTGATTAATAATATGTGACTTTATTTATAAAGTATTAATAATATTGGATGTATGGTGTTAGAGTTATGAAAGTTGGGTAAAAAGTGTGTTTTAAAATGTATGGATAATTGGGTTACCTCTCAGGCTAAGGGATGGAGATGTGTGGGATGTAACCATTGTGCGATTGGTTGTACTGTGTCCCACCCTGTGGGATGTCCCCTTGCATGGGGACTTGCATAAAAGCCAGTATGTGGTCATTAAAAGCAGATCATCTTGTACCTTCATGAAGTTTCGGCTCATGTTTGGGGGATTGGAGAAACTACACTCTGGGGATTGCTATAATCACTATACTCCCCAGGGTATAATCACTAAACTCTGCTAAGAGCTTGTTCCTGTTCCTGCTCTCTGGAATTCGGAGAGAGGTCGACCTGCTGGAAGCTGGACCCTGGTCCTGGGTCCAGAGTGGGTGGAGACGGCGAGATTCGGTTCCGTTACACTGAATATGAAGAAAAAAATCCCACAAAGAACATAACAATATTGTATTATAAAAATAAGATCCCACGTGGATTCTAACAAAACTGCATTATAAGAATAAAATCCCACAAGGATTCTAACAGTACTGCATTATAAAAATAAAATCCCAAGTGGATTATAACAATACTGCATTATAAAAATAAAATCCCACATGGATTATAACAATACTGCATTATAAAAATAAAATGCCACAAGGATTACAACAATACTGCATATAAAAATAAAATCACACGTGGATTATAACAATACTGTATTCAAAAATAAAATCCCACATGGATTATCACAATACAGCATACAGGAATAAAATCATACAATGATTTTAACAATACTGCATTTATAAGGTTAAAATACTGAATATAAGCAATAAAACCACAAAGCCACCCACTATAAGCAGGAGGCAGTGGTACTCCTGTACTGACTGCGGAGCAGAAAAGAAAGAGGAAATGATGCATGGGGAGGGGAGTTTTATAGTACCTAACTTTCTTCTGATTGGTTGTTTGTCTGTGCTGCTGTGGAGTTCTAGTAAAGAGAGACTTAAGCAAAAATATGAAGCCTTTACATAAATATATATTTACTGATTCTCTATTTTTCCACTTTATTAGTCATTTCTCACTTCATCTATGGATAAAATCAACATTTAGTAGCTGTTTCTTAACCATCAATCCTTTTTTCTTATTAATCATTTATTCATTCATTCATTCATTCCTGGTTTGTTTTTTTGTTGGTACACGGGCGAAACTCACAAATCAACTGAAACTGTGGGTCCATTGTCCGTTTTGGTTGTTTCGGAATTCCGTCATATGGTGATTTGGAGTTACGGAATTTGGACAACCCATGATTGCCAAAAATTTGGATGGTTCACAATTTCTTAAACTTAATAGAAAAGTCTATTTATTCTGTGCGTTACTACTTATCATTCGATTCTTCTGCAGAATTAAGGTTACTTTACATTCAACCTATATACTTAAAATGAATAGACCACAGTGAATTAATGACAAAGATCTTTGCTAACAGGCTAAACCCTTTCCTGGAAGACTTGCTCCACCCCAACCTAGTCTTCAGGAAGCTGATAACACAAGATGATGTATAGACTTTATTTGCTATGCCCACCTCAAGAACATTCCAATGGAGATATCACTTGATGCTGAAAAAATCTCCTCCTATGGCCCTTTCTCTTCGCTGTCTTAGTCATATCCCTTCCCATTTCTATACTTTCTTTGAACTCTATATAACAATCCCCATAGGTATCTGCGATTACGTGGTTTCCCACCTTTCCAAACGATTTTATCAATGAAAGACATTATGGTTTTGAATTTAGAGAGATTAATGAGGATCGGTAGTGCCTAAATACAAAGACATCTGGGAAGGATATTCATTTTAAAATATTCTAAAGCTTACATGTAGCTTAGTGGAAATAAAGTGTTTCTGGACTGAGACCTAATCAATTGAAGTGGTGAAAAAACAAGGTATTTATTGTCAGGAGGCACAAGGGGTAGAAGAGGGTGGGTAAAACATTTGTTATGCACAATTGAAAAGGTTGAAAAGTGTTACATTATGGTGAAACAGACACATGGCAAATGTGACAGAAAGAACTAAAAGGGTTGGTAAAGCATGTATGGACGTAGCTGGGAATGTGATGCAAATAAGAATAATGGAGTCTACCCCAAATACCCCCCAATAACAAAAGACACCGAATTTGAACAGGCCACAGCATTTATTAAACATAAGACTGTGGGGCTCATCCCACATTTATTTAACTTTACCATTTAATTATAACCAGAAATAAATACATAAATAATCCATAACTTTACATATAATCATTAACACCTAGTGCCCTACAGACTTAGCTTACATAAGTGAGAGAGACCACGTGCCTATGAACCAACTTGCCCACAGGGTTCTCCCCTCATCCAAGCCAAATTCCCTTTTCCTTTCAATGCTTACCACCATTTAGCTTTTAGCTCACTGGGCACGTGAGTCGGTAACTTAAAGTTCCTACAGAGCAGGGGAGGTTAAGACCCGACCTTGTCCATATCCTGACACTCCATGTAATAGCCCCCAAAACCTATTGGCAAGGACACGCCACATTCCCGCTGTTTTAAGCCTAAAATCAGCAGGGGGCCACACTCAAGACCTGTTCCACCACTTTCAGCATGCCAAGATTAAAAAGGTTGAGCCCGACTTCCATGAGGTGAACTCCATCACCCAGAAATACATTAGCTGCCACCTGTCTGAAAACACCCCGTGGCAAACCGGAATCCTCTTACCCTCAAACAAACCTAAAGACCCTCCAATTTAGCTTCATACTGCAGCGTTCCATGGCTCTGATTATGGGCCTGCTGGCAAAAGATACAGGAAATGACGCCTGACCAATTGAGCCACACATCATGAAACAGAACTAAAATACGCCCCAAGACCCTCTGAAGGGCATACGCCAAAACCCCACATTGGTATCGTCCCAAGCACATTCCCCCCCAGGTGGATACCCCGAACATTTGGAGGCAGGACAGCTGAAACTGCTCCAGGAGGAGCTGAACCCATTTCATACCTCTGGCACCAAACCAACAAATCTCTGCTTCTACGTAAAACCCAATAGCTCACCTCCCAGACGGATAGCTGCATGCCTCCTGGTCCAGAATACAGAAGAGTGCACGATCACCAAAACCTTGGTGGGAGTCGAACTGGTGGATAGTACCTCAACTCAGGAGACCAGCGGACGAACATATCAGACAAGACGCCCAGAATCCCACCTCCCGATCCTCTGCACCGTGTGGGCTGGCATTCTCATCCTAACAGTCCGGTGACCCCGGACGTCATGCAGTCAGATCTTATGGAGCCCTAGGGCCAGCCACGACCCGCCGTGAGCCGCGAACTGGATCCGAGGCAAGCGGCATAAACCCGCCACAGAATCAATCTCGATGCCCCAAAGTCCCGAAGAGATGTCCTCATGCAAAACCACACAAATGCCTGACAAATGAAGAATCAAACAGTATTTCCTTTGCTCCTCCTTGGGAAACCATGCCCAAGGGGGAGAGTAGCCAGTCGAGTAAAGGGGGGTCGCTAAAGGGACCGGCCTTGCGACCCAGAGACAAGCGTTTTTGACCACATGCATGAAAATCCCGGACTGACCAAAGGTTCCGAATCAGCAACGAAGGGGGGCGACAGAGAAAGGAATCCAAAAACCGTGCCCAATGCCTTACAACAGGATCTTGGCTGCCCAACGGATGAGCTATCGGCACATTGTGCTTACGACAAATGGTGTCGTTGCCCGTAGTACCCCGATCCCCTGTCTTACTAGCGGGAGATGGGATGAGCAGGCCCGCAGGCAGAGCATTCGTTGCACGAGGCACCCCATGAACAATGACTGTCATTAAATGTACAAAAACAGCCTGACCTCTGTCGCACTGCCCCCACCAGCCTCCCCATGAACGAGAAACTACCCTGCTGCGGCACGGGTCATAATGGGGAGCCAGATGCCATGTCCATCTTGTCCCAGAAAATTGAGGGGTGCACCGCCAAACATTGACAAAATTGCTCGTCACATTTCCACCAGAGGTATGGCAAGCATTCCAAATGGTGTCCTGGTAGCAGAACAATGTGGAGCACTTGTGAGGCGCCTTTACCCCAATGCACTAGCCAGATTAAAACGCGCAAATCCAATTACTGAAAGTCCTGTTCTTTCTCCATCTCCGATTCCTTGCCGTCTTTCTCCACCACTGGAGGAGCCTCCTCCATTGGCAGGAGGGAGACAATGTCGACAAATTCTCCCTTCCCAGGTTGTCGAAAACCTCAGAGGCAGGGGCACAGATCACTGCCACCTCCTCTGTTCGCTCATGGTAGGGATTCAGCATGTTCACGTGGAGCATGCGTCACCCTCCTGCTCCAGAGCAAGGGCCGATCACGTAAGTGATGTCGCACTTCTGCTCCACCACTTGGTATGGGCCCTGCCAGGCCACCTGTAGCATGTCATTCTGGACAAGTTTCAAAATTAAAACTTTCTGCTCTACCTGAAAGCTACGGTCCCTGGCGCCCCATTGTACCATATTCGCTGGCGGTTCTGTGCCATCTGGAGGTTCAGGGAGCCCTTGAACCCCCTTACTCTGAAGGTTCATGATCTACCAGTGATGCTGGCGATTAACTGAGGCCGCTTGCACTGGGTCCGCTTCATGCAAGACTTCCCAATTTTCTACTGGTGGTGCAGGAGTTACATATCGGGTGGAGGTCTCCGTCTGGAAATAGTGGGTCACTGCCCTGGTGGCTGGGGGTGGCCCTGGGCAAATCCACTGAGCCCGGGCTCGGTTCTGGGGGGAATCTCTGCATTTGTGCCCCATCTTTTTGCATATGTGGCACTATAACTGGCTGTGTGGTTAAGAGCAGGGTGGTGCGGCATTCCCGACCCTGATTTGCCTGGGTAGTGTCACTGGTCCCTGAGGGACTGCTGCAGGTTGGAGAAAAGCTCTGGGTTGGACCGGTCATTGAGTGTGATGCAGTGCTGCACAGAGGATGTTTTACTCCTGCGTTCCTGTCAGTTATAATAAGACTGATTATACAGTAAATGTTCAGCAATAAAGCAAGGGTGTATGACCCAATCCTGGATGTCTGAAGCCAGCCCAATTTCTCTAGCAGCACTAACTGTAATAATTCCTCTATTGTGCTGACTTTGTGGGCTTGTCCCCCCCCCCCCAAGAGCGGCCCGGTGCAATCGCCAGGCCCATTCGCCATGAGAGTCTTTTTCCATCTTCTTTAGGTCTCTAAATCGGCTGCGGTATGCCTCTGGTGTGATGACATACCTGGCGAGTATCACTGCTTTTACTCGCCCATAGTTCCTTATTTCCTCATCAGGGACGGTGTGGCAAGCTTCCACTGCCCTCCTTGACAGTCTTCTGGACTAATCCTATGTAGGACACATTGTCTCTCAAAATCTTGAAGGAAGGCATCAATCAAGTTTTTAAACCCACCATACAGTATTTTGGGCTAACCCTCTGGTATCGCTGTTATTGCCTGGGTTCGTTCGGGAGTTTGTTGTTCCTTCTGTTTTAGCACGAACTCCTGAACCTCCAACATGGTTTGGACAATAATATCCATGGATGGAGTCTCTACATAGAAGGATAGGTTAAATTGTAGTTCCCTTTGAAAATCTGTCATTTCTCGTTCGGGCTGAACCGAAGTGCCGTCCGTTCGATATTCCGCCATGATTTCGGCAATGATGGTGGCCTTTTTCTTGTTGCTTGCCGATATTCCCTTTGCTTCCAGAAGATCCTTTAGCATGGACCGTTTTAGAATGGTGTAGTCAATCTCCATCCATCTGCAGCTGCAAAGAAATCACTGGCTCTTGTTCCTCTGTGAGCTCTGGATCTGCCAACCAATGTAGCAGAGCCCTAGTCCTATTATGGACTCTCTTCCGCTGATTACACTAAAATACAGTCAGGAACAAGTAAAATAATCCAAGGATCTCCCACCTCCTCCCCAGCAACGTGGGTATAACTGAACTCCTCTCCAGCAACTGGGGGTATAAATGAACTTTATTTTCATTTATGCCCAGTCCCATGCAAGGGGTTTCACATACAGACACATACATACAGGCATACAGAAACATACATACAAAGACATACAGGCAAACAGAAACATACATACAGACACATACATACATACAGAAACATGCATACAAAGACATACAGACATACAGAGACATAAAGGCATACAGTTACATGCATGCATACAGAGACATATATACAGATATTCAGAGACAAACATACATTCAGTTACATACATAAAAACATAGATACAGATACATACATACATGAATACAGAGACATACATACAAAGACATTCACAATTACATACTTACATCTGTTAAGTCTTGTTCCTGGGGTGCATGCTGTCCGGCTCTGTGGACTCCCGTTCTGCAGCCAAGCCCATTCACTGGGCGCCAGCCGCGCTGTGTGGTACACAGGGAGCAGGGATATGATGTATATTAATATCCCCACCCCCTCTACACAGCCTGCGGCAGACACCAGGGTAGGAGGCTGAGCGGGCGGTAGAAGGCTGGGCTCCGCGGGCAGAAAGCTCTGGGCTGCGCTCGGCCACGCTACAAGTATTAATCGGCTGGAGGGGAGTGAAGTACGCTTCCCTCCTTCCGGTCAGCCTGATGTTGCACCCCCAGGGCCGGTGTGCCCTAAGGCGCCGCCTTATGGTAGCACCGGCCCTGAGGCTAACCACAACAAAAGATGATACTTGTCAATTCCATAGCATCGATACAAGTCCAGCCAGGCATGCTCTACATCACTGTAGCGAAGACAGTGGAGATGTGACAATAGATAAATAAATAAATCAGCATTGGTTTCATTAATATATCGTTCTGCAATAAAAGTACACCTATGGCTTATAGTAATCATGCAGGTATCCCTGGGGACACGGTTGCTCATGGATACTATCCTGATGTAGACAGGTAAGTAAAATTAAACGACTCCATTAATCCAGCCAACTTGCATCACTATAGGCTAAAACTGTGGAGAGGTGACATTAGATATTAATATAAATAAATGTAGTACATGATCCTGCAGTGAAGACGCAGTTGTAACTAATAGTCATCATGCAGATATCGTCGGGGGCAAGGTCACTATTAGATACCATCCTGATGTATACACTTAAGTAATCAAAAGGCTTTTATACCCTATGTAATTACCAAATATGTTCTCTGTTACATGGGGTAATAATAAGTGATCCCAAACACTGCCCCACATTTTTTGCTTACCTCCCGTCCTCGCATCCTACAGTCTGTGGTGCTCCTCAGTACTACTCGCGTTGCATAATATGCATAACGGCATGTAGGGGGAGAAACCTGAGGGACCTTTTGGTACCCAGTCATCTCCCCGCCATTGTCACTTCTGGTCACTCCAAACACTATCTACCGGTGGGTACCTATCAATGTGGCCACTGCATTGCCTGTCCTTATCAATAGACATTCTAAGTCCTACTCAAATAGCATCAATACAGAAACTTTTAGATCACGCAAATTTTTTAACTGTCACTCTGTTGGAGTAGTGTATCTACTTACCTGTTCTTGCAGATTGTTGTATGTGGATAAGACATTCCATCCCTTTAAATGTAGGATTTGTGAACATGTTAATTTGGTAAGGAGACACCTGGAAATACCAATTTCCAGACATTTACACCAATACCATGACCACTCTTCAGCTGGCATATGGTTTACGGGCCTTGAACATATACCCAAACGACCACGCAAAGGTGGGTGGGATACCAAACTTCATTAAAGAGAGGCGTTTTGAATCTACATACTAAATACTCTATCACCACAAGGACTTAATGAAGGTTTTTCTTACTCCCCCTTTATATAACCCTGGGGCTGTTTCTTTGACTTATTTGTGGATTCATTTATAGTAAGCTTATGTATAAATGTATATATAATAACAATTTTGTATAACCCCTTTATTAATGCTTTTTTAAACACTTTTTATTTGGATTGGTGTTTAAGTTCACTGTGTTGTCCCCATATGACCTTTCTTATATTACCAGTATTGTCCATCAGAGATATGGATTTTCCCTTTAACAGTCAATAACCCTTTAATTGTCATCTTTTACTCATTTGTTTTAACCTTGCTAATCCTGCCTCTAGTGGTCTTGTTGGGTCCCGTTTGGGATTTACTTGTTTAGCATATAATGCAACCCGAGTAATACTGAGAAGCACCACAGACCGTAGGATGCGAGGACTTCATGACGGGAGATAAGCAAAAAATGTGGGGCAGTGTTATGACTAACAATGTTCAATGATTAACTGCCCTCTAATTCTCTATAATATTTGTGTTTGTGCTAAAAATAGGTTTTCCCATTTAGTTAGGACAGATTTAGTAATGAACCACTCATAATAATAGAAGTTAAACTTCTGTGACTCAGTCACTCTTCCGTATCCATTCTAATAAATCAAAGCACATCAGTAGTAATTTGCAAATGTAATTAAATATAACAATATATTTTAATTACTACAACAGGTAACACAAATCTGGATTTTTTTAATGGAGAAAATAACATCACATAATGTACAATAAAGCACCACAACACATTTACAAAATATTTCTTCCATTTCAGTCACATATAAAAGACATTATACTCCCAACTACAATCTTCAGAAATCCATACCTCAGTAAAATAAAACTATAAAATCTTCTAAATCATACTAAATTTGGACAATTCGTCCAAAAATAGTGCATTAACAGAAGTAATGCCAGCTATCAGTGCCAATGCAATATATTTTAGAAAGGTCAATTGGAATTCTTCATATTCCAAATGAGTGTGTTTTTCAAATTATGGGGCAGTCTCACAAAAGAGTGAGGGGTAGTATTTTTGTTATGGGAACAGTTGAAGGGTTTTTAGACCGAAAGGTTAGTTGGTATCTAGTTTTGCCATTTCCTGCACATATATGCCTATGCTTTCACTGTCAAAAAGCACAAAGTACACAGTCTTGATTGAAGATGACATGGTGGACACAAAATAATTTGAAATTGCTTTCAGAATGAGCTGTGCAGCTGTTTGCTTTGGGAATCCATTTCTGCAATATAAAAACAAGGATTTGATATTAAATATAAGATTTTATTTGTACTAAACAAACAAATAAATACATTGTCAAATACTTTCACTTTAAATTTATCAATCAAAAATAATTATGAGACCGGAACTGAAGTAGTAGAATTTGTTTCTAGTCACTTGCCTTGACAGTGTATGAAACATGATTTTATAGCATAACAAATTGCTTAGGCTGAGAAAAGATAGTGAGATACAGGCAATAGTTAACTTTCACTTGGTCCAGCTGGGCACCCAATTTCTTTTGTAGCACAAGCTAACGTTTTGAATGTATTTCTTGTTTAGAAAAAGTAGAGGTAGATGTATACATGTATAGCTAATGGAAACTTGGTGCAACTTGTGAGGCAAAGTTCTAAATGAGGCAAAGTTCAGCACTGACATTGGCTCATGGTAGCTGAAGTGCCAGGAGCTGCAAAAGACCGTACGAAAGAAGATGGGGGCACTTGTGAGAGACAAAGTCATAGTTTGACTGGAATTAATGCCAACTGATACAGACTCGTTAAATGGGCAGACCAAAGTAAAATTGCTGATGCTGTGTCTAGAAAGCATATTTATGGGCCTTTAACCCTAGTTATTCAGTAGTTTTTTTTTTTTTTTATAAAATAAAGCCTATGTGGGGTATAAGGAAATGGGTTATAATACCTCCCTTATGCCCACACTCATCATGTTGCAGGTGGGTGTAGGTCTACTGGAATATAGTGCGGTATAAGTGACAAAGACCTACACCTAGAAGTGGAGCGCTAAAACAAATATAAAGCTTACCAAGCGTAGCTTGATTCAGTAGTATGATGTAAAGTACATGCCAAAGAATATAAAAACAAAAAGTACAATATAGTGCAGATGGTTTTTTCAAAATGTAATCCGGTGAATAATATAGCAAACAGACAGCTGACTGAGGAAGCTCTACTGAGAGTGAAACACGTTTTGGCCATTTTAAAGAACTTTTTATTATTATTATTATTTTTTAATCTCTACTTGTCATTGTACATTAATAAATTTGGTATTTTTACTCAAGATATCCTGCTCAAGTCCTTCCATGGAGCCTCCAGGAATCCTCATATGGGCAATGTCATCCCTATTTAAATTGGCACTACACGTATACACCTTAGAGCCAGGACCTATAGGCTCAGGACCAGGTGAGCACCACATTTACTATGTTATACTCATCTTCTTTATTGCTACAGTCTGCACATTGGTTTGCTCTCCTTTTATGTTTTGTTTATGAGAACTACTCCGAACCGAAGCGGAAGGGTGGTGTTACCTAAATAAGCACACAGGTCTAAGTACAGAGCCAGTATTTACACACAGGCTCCTTAAAATGTGAGTGTTCTGTTTGCTATATTATTCACCGGATTACATTTTGAAAAAAAACATCTGCACTATATTGTACTTTTTGTTTTTATATTCTTTGGCATGTACTTTACATCACACTACTGAATCAAGCTACGCTTGGTAAGCTTTATATTTGTTTTAGCACTCCACTTATAGGTGTAGGTCTTTGTCACTTATACCGCACTATATTCCATGTTATTGTTTTGTGGAAAAGAGGATATTTCCACACAAGTGTATAGAGCTGCTTTTAACTGTTTTTATTCACGTTAAGCACTTATTGTTACACACATCCCTCCAAGTAAGGGGGGTAACTTTGGATGGGTGTAGGTCTACTACCTACAGCGGTTGCTCACCATAATTAAAAACTATTAACTGAGAAACCTGGTACAGGTGGGGGCTTAAAATTAAATAATTGGAATAGTCAGGACATATAGGGGGGGTGGGGCGGGGGCAATTCAAAGTCACTGAAAGGAGAGTTGGTGCTTAAACTATGAGGACACACATCCCAGTGTCCTACCAAGCTCCCATCCATGAATCCATCTTTGCACCTCCGAGAAGAGAGCGGAAGCATGTTAAAGGACCACTATAGGCACCCAGACCACTTCAGCTTAATGAAGTGGTCTGGGTGCCCGGTCCATCTAGGATTAACCCTTTCTGCTGTGGGTTAATCCAGCCTCTAGTGGCTGTCTCATTGACAGCCGCGAGAGGCGCTTCCGTGCTTCTCACTGTGATTTTCACTGTCAGGTATGACCACTGTCTACTAATTTACAAACGCATATATTCAGGTCAGGTAACTAGCATAGGCCTAGATCTCTACCTAGTAGAGCACTTTGTAGTAAGTTGGAATGGAACATTTCTAGAATAAAAGTGTGGCTGAAAGGTCAACAGGAACATTTGTTATACTATGAAGTCAGCATGAACCCATGTACATAAGGAATGTATCCAGCATCTTGCTGAGCCCATGTAGAACAGTATCTGCTGTAGGCATAAAAGAGCAATACTGGGTAATAGATAATTGTACCTTATAATGTGGGCATTCACTGTTACATGTCTTGCCTCTACAAAATGGTTTCATTGAAAAGTTATGTTTTTACAAAAACATTGTCAAACATTGTCAAAGAAGAAAGCTTTAAACCAGTGTTATCAAACTTCAGTCCCACCAATACTGATGGTATCCAAAATTTTTTGAATGTAACAGACGGACACATAATTATCGGAATTGTAGTTGAGCAATGTCTAGGGAGGTGGAGTCTGACAACTTTGTTTTATACATGTATCATGGTTATAATCTAAAGTATGTAAACATACATGTTTAGTTCATTTTTTTTTTTTTTTAAACTGGGAACTGTTTATAAAAAAAACCCACTAAAATGAACAAAAACTAAATAATTGAGTTGTTTACTAAACAATTTCTTAAAACATATTAAATAAAAAGATAATGAGAAAAAATATATTACTAACATATAAACCATAAACAAGTGGGATTTGTAGCAGACATAACAGAGAAAATGCTGTTGGGATTTTTTTTTGTATTTAAACTTTCAAACATAATTCTTATTTCCCTCCTTGAAGTAAAACATGATTTATTTGATCTTCCAGTACCACACGTAATCCTATTCTTTGGCTATAAAGGGAAATTAAGTTGTTACTGTGGTTTTCAGAAGTAACGTCTGCCTGACACATGTTTTTAGTTCAACAGCAAGCAGTACCACTCTGCTATTTTGATGCATTTGGATGTGGTTCCCCAAGAAACTTTTTTTTTGTAAATATGATTTTTTTATTGAACAGTTGTTATATCATACACAGACTTATGCATGGGGATCAGACAGCGTGTATGAAGACTCGCAGGTCTCTACGATATATACCATATGCCATATGCATCTGTGTGTGCTCGCAGGCTCACCATTTTTTTTTCCCCTTTTAGGTTTATTTTGAGAATTTGTTGTATCATACAAAGATTTATGCATGGGAATCAGATGGTGTGCATGGAGACTCGCAGGTCTCTATCGTATATACCACATACCATATGTACCTGTGTGAGCTCGCAGGCTCCATGGTTTTCTGTGCTGTATTTTGGCTCGCGGGCCTCCTGTCTCGCCTGGTATGTGTTTTCTCGTGTCCATGTCTTACAACCTTCCCTTTTTGCTATCTGTGATGTGCGTTTTTTTCTGTTGTGATGTAGGGTCTGCGTGACTATACTCGCGTGTCTGGTGGCCTCTCTTTTATATTAGGGGTTTGATATTCCCCGGAGTAATTGCTCTATTACGTTCTTGTGTGTCTATCTCCTCACCTCCATCTCCCTGTGTTCTTCTTAGCTGTTAGTTAGTCTGATCAGTTATCATCTATGGGTGTCTGGTAGTTTGTTGTTGTGCGTGGGCGATGTCGTGACGTGAGGTAACGTCCCCACTCTATTAGTCGTCCGCCTCATAGTCATTAGCTGTTATTGCGTTTCCTGTGTGAGTTATCTTGTCCGGTTTTGCCTGTTGTGTTTGTGTCCCTGCGTGTAAGTTAGTACATGTTTGTGGGTGTTTGCAACTATATTTACTATATTTTGCCTCCGTCATTCTCTCTGTGTGTGATGTCTACTTTTGTTGTTTCTTTATATGTCCCCTTGCGTGTGTATCTGTTTTTCCCAGTTTTAGGGGGTTGGTATCCGTTTGTTTTTTACTCCTGTTCCGCTTTCAGTTCCATCAGGTGAGCTCCCTGCGGTTTCAACCTTCATTGTGGTCGTGTTCAATGAAGCTCTTTCTTCGTGTTTGCCCTGGGTTATATAGGGAAGTTGGAGCGGGTTGGGGCAAGGTGGTGGTGGGGGGGGACTGAGTCTGCTGTCTCCCTCGGTGCGCCAAGGGCACACTCCCCCGACATTCGCCCCGCCCCCCGTCCCAGTGCATCTCGTCTTCCACCTCCACCTAAGTGCTGTGTAGTATCCAGGGTGTCCACCTTTCCACATGTTTGTTGCTTCTCCCTTGGGAATCTGCTATTTTCTCCTCTGCTATCCTGATGTCTTCTACCCTGCGTGTCCATTCTAATGTCGTTGGTGGGTTTTCCTTTTTCCAGTGCAGTGGGACCAGGGACTTGGCAGCGTTTAGTAAGTGCCTCAGTATTGACCTCCTGTAGGAGGGTATTGGTCGTTCTGTATGATGTAGAAGAGCGGCCGCTATCGTCAAATGTGTCTAGTATCTGCTTGATTTCCCGCTGAATGCTCTCCCAAAAAGGTTTTATTTTATTGCAGTCCCACCAGATGTGCCTTAAGGTGCCGAGTTCCTCCCCGCATCTCCACCAGGTGTTCGGAATTGTCGGGTTGATCAAGGACGGTGTACGATACCAGTGTGTCAATAGCTTATAATTTACTTCCTGGTAGTGGGAGCTGGAGGCGCTTTTGTGTTGTAGGGTTAGTATCTTCCCCCATTGGTCGTCCGTGAAGGTCTCCTCTGTCCAGTCCTCCCATTGTCTTTTGTATAAGTTGTTGTTAGTACGGTTTGATGTCAGTAGGTTTTGATATAATGCGGAAACCCTACCCTCCACCTCTGGTGTCTGTGTGCATAGGTTTTCGTACCATGTTAGTTCTCTGTGTATCTTGCCTCTGTGTGGTAGGTTGTGATAGTAGTGCTTAAGCTGGATGTAGTGGAATTGGTGCATTAGCGTGGGCGTTTCTTCGCTCGAAATTACCCTTAATGGTTGGACTCCCATATTGTTCAGGACTGTGTGTATGGGTATGTATCCATCTCGGTTGTCTATTGACCAGGCATTCAGTGGAAGGTTGTCTCCCAGGTTTGGGTTGTACGTGATGGGTATCAGGGGACTGGACTTGGGCGAGATCTGCTGCTCCGTTCTTATTGTGGACCAGTGCGTCAGGGTGTGCATGAGGGGAGAGTCTTCCCCTAGCAGCGTCAGGGCGTCCCTTTCATTGTACCACACCAGTGTATGCAGTTTCCCCAAGAAACTTTTAATCACTTTCTATGTTTTCAACTCTAAGACTTTTGCATTTAAAGAGAACCTGTCATATTCCAAGTTTTTTTTTATTTTTATATATTACGTTTATTTATTCATTTATTTAGCAAATATGTATTTGTAAGGTGTGAAATTTACAATTAAATATGTAAATCCACACCTACTTAACCTACAACTGTAATCCTCTATCTAGGCTCCCAGTCAATCATTGTTATTTAATGCTTTCCTATGGGGATCTTTTTTTGACGCTGGAGGTCCATGAGGATAAGTTCATAAGCAATACACAATACATTTACTATTTTATCAGAAGACTCTTAAATCATATGAGAACAGCAACCTGACCCAACTCCCCTATGTAAATTAGGCAGTCACTTCCCGTCATATGACAAGTAGCAACCAGTGATAACATCTCCCAAAATGAAGGCAGACATTCAGAATATCCATGTGTAACAGAGAAAAGCAACTTATCACATTTACCAACTGCCAAAATCATGATTTACCACAAAGCAGTGGTCTACATTTTAATTAATCACTTACTATTTCAATTAGATTGTAGAGTGTAGTAAGTAACACCATGTAGTGTATTCAAAGTGAACCTGACATTCAAACAAATATATGGATGACACGATCATCTTTGAGTTGGCATTTATTTAATTAATACATTGGGCTGAGAAATGTATTGACTTACTTTTTCAGGGCTATGCAAACACATATATGTTATCCTGGTTTTACCACATCATCATTCCTACAAGATAATACTATAGGGCATATATAATTTGCAAAAAAGGACACAGTTGTGTATTGTATAATTTAATAAAATAGAAACTGCTGTTAGCAGGCCTCCCAATAGTCCTGATTTCAGGGTCTTGTCCCAATTTTGTTTTGGGGAACTATCCCCAAAAGAGTAACGCAAGTGCATCATTAGGCATGCTCAAGCCGCACTCAGGGCACTAGAACCATGCTAGAGGGCACTGAAACATTGCTCGCCCATGCTGGACTGGTCTGCTTGATTGGCAGGCAGCCTGGCATGCATTCATGCAATGCTGACCTGTCAACTCTTCGGACAGACTTGCCCATTTTCTTGGCAGAACCGCTTTCTTTAGGCAGGGCCAGTGTTGCGATTTGCAGCACTTGTCAGCTCCCTTTTATCCTGACTACATTAGACACTATATTACACTGAACATTGGTTTAATCAGGAACCATAAAAATCTAAATATTCAGGGAATATTAAAAAAAAAAAATTAAAAAAAATTACATGACAAAATAATACAAAAAAAATAAATTAAGCAGCATTATATATTTACACTGAATGTATATTTTGGCTTCTTGGCCCGTTACCAAAACCTGATGTGTACATATCTATATTGCTAAATAAGTCAGTGTATAGGTATGTGTATGTATGACAATATATATATATATATATATATATATATATATATACATATATATATATAAATATATATATATATATAATGTTTATTTTTTGTATATATGCAGACACCATGCTAGTTTTGTAAAACATTATTTGTGCACTCTTACCTCCCACTGCCAATTGAAGGAAAAGCAATTGACTTAATTTTCTTCTCATCTGCCAAAGCTAGGCAATTCTTCACAGTCTTTTCCAGCAATTCTTCACACTTGTCAGATCCCCAAGTGGGGCTATTACAGTGGATAACAAACTTTGCGGGCAATCCATGACCATTACTCACAGAAGCTAATAAGAAGCAGAATATATGTTATAAAGCCATGATATTAATAGTCTGTCAAGGTAGCAGTATAATTGTAACGGAAAAAATAAATAAATACATACTGTGTCATGCTATAGTAATGATGTGGCAGCTGGTACAGTACGTATATGGTTTAACTGAAAGATACATTTATTGTTGTTTAACAGTTTGAGCAAGACCTCATATACACCTTCTTTTGGCAATGTTGCAAATTAGCCAACTGCTTCATAATAATAATTCCTGTAAATAATTTCTTCTGACATTACATTTAAAGGGACACTTTAAGTGACCCAGAGCATCTGCCCTGCAAAGACTTTTCATTGAGCTGCATTGAGAAGTGAGAAGTCTGTAATTGGACAGCCACAGAAAAACAGTGCTGAGTTAAAAGGGTTAGGTTTGCAAAAGCTTCAGACAAGAGATCTGCAGCTTTTGCAAGAAACTTTTAGGTATAATCCCAAAGAAAAAAAGAATAATTAAATGCATGCATGTTTTGATTGTATATCTACTAAACAGTGTTTCTATTTTTGGGGTTTGAGTAGTAAAGTGTCCCTTTAAAGTGTAATGCTCAAGTATGAGCAACATGTTTAAGTCACATGCAGACAGGAATTTCAAACTTTAGCCCCTGGATCTTGAATTGCAACTCTCATGATTACCTGGTCATCTGCTGCATTCAAAAAATTCTGTGAGATGCTTGGATCAACATCTGAGGGGCAAAGTTGGAGAAACTGAAGTTTAATGAAGTGGTTTACGTTTTTATGGTATCAGCCGTTATAAAGTGCCCTAACCTACATATATTATCTCCACCGGAGACATCACATTTAGAAGGTTCACTTTCTCATTCCAAAATATTTGTATGGTGCTAGCAATACGATGCAAGCCCTGTGGCGTATGAAGATTCATTCTCCCCTAACTACTATTAATCCTTTTGGTCCAAATAACAAAAGTATAAACCGGGAAAAACTGACTTGAATTGAATTTCACAATAAATGCAGTTAATGATAATGCAGTTAATGATAATATATATAATGATTTACTGCATTACAGATGCTGCTGTATGTAGGGATCGACCGATTATCGGTCTGGCCGATATTATCGGCCAATATTTGGTATTTTCGGCAATATCGGTATCGGCCAATTCAGATACCGATATTGCCGATAATATATAACAGGAACGCCGGGCCCATTACAAGCCCGGCGGTCCTGTGGGGGCCAGCAGCAAGCGCTGACTTACCTTGCATGCAGCTCCTACAGCTCTCTGTGTAAATCTCGCGAGACCCGCGGCCGCAGAGCGTTGCCACGGGTTACCATGGCAACGCTCCGCGCGGCACTAAGAGCCGCGAGATTTACACAGGGAGCTGTAGGAGCTGCTTGCAAGGTAAGTCAGCGCTTGCTGCTGCTGAGCCACCACTGTACTTAACAAGCCACTGGACCACCAGGGGATACTATATCCCCCTCCCTGGTAAGAAGCAGGGAGGGGGGACTAAACAAAAAATAAAAAAAACATTTCAATATTAAAAAAAATATTAAAATAAAAAATTACACAAATTACATCACTACACACACACACACACACTGCACACATACTGCATTACATACACACTACACAAACACACACTGGGGGGGGACTAAACAAAAAAAAAAATTAAATATTAAAAAAAATATTAAAATAAAAAATTACACAAATTACATCACTACACAAACACACACACACTACACAAACACATACTGCATTACATACACACACACTGCATTACATACACTGCATTACATACGCACACTACACAGACAGACACTACACACACACCACAAACACACACTACACACATACTGCATTACAGACACACACTGCACACACTACGCTGCACACACACTGCATTACATACACACACTGCATTACATACACACTACACAAACACAGTACACATACTGCATTACATACACACACACTACACAGGCACACACACTGCATTACATACACACTACACAAACACACACTACACAAACACACACTGCACACATACTGCATTACAGACACACACTGCACACACTACACTGCACACACACTGCATTACATACACACACTGCATTACATACACACTACACAAACAGTACACATACTGCATTACATACACACACACTACACAGGCACACACACTGCATTACATACACACTACACAAACACACACTACACAAACACACACTGCACACATACTGCATTACAGACACACTGCACACACTACACTGCACACACACTGCATTACATACACACACTGCATTACATACACACTACACAAACACAGTACACATACTGCATTACATACACACACACTACACAGGCACACACACTGCATTACATACACACTACACAAACACACACTACACAAACACACACTGCACACATACTGCATTACAGACACACTGCACACACTACACTGCACACACACTGCATTACATACACACACTGCATTACATACACACTACACAAACACAGTACACATACTGCATTACATACACACTACACAGACACACACTGCATTACAGACACACACTACACAAACACACACTGCATTACATACATACACACTACACACACACACTGCATTACATACACACACAAAAACACACTGCATTATACACACACACTACATAAACACACTGCATTATATACACACACTACATAAACACACTGCATTATATACACACACATCTGCATACACACTACACACACACACACACTACACAAACACACACAGTTCCCCTGTCTAAACACACTTCATCCACTACATGTGGCATGTATATTTTGTGCATTTACCTTTCGAATTAGTTTATTTATTCAAAATAGTAAATGTACAGAATATCGGCAAGATATCGGCTATCGGCCTGAAAGTTCGCAGATTATCGGTATCGGCTCTAAAAAATCAATATCGGTCGATCCCTAGCTGTATGTCATCATTTTTCTTTTGCAGTAAAGAAACGATCAGAAATTAGTGTATACATGTCTTCAATTATAACTACAGAGAATGAAAGTGAAATAATAATGCATTCATAATGTAAACATTTATTGATGTTTCACTCTAATCAGAAACGCACAGCTCAATTGTAATTTAGTAGCAATAAATATCTATGGCAGATAAGTAAAATATTAAATCTCTGTTTAACTACTTAGCAGTGATAAAGGTTGATTGTGTTGTATGCATGTTGAATGTATTTAAGCATTACCTCACTGTGCTCCATGAATTTATAATTTTATACTTGACTAATATCTAAACTGCTATATTCAGAACTAAAACTACCTTTTCATCATACACAGTGCCTTTCCTTGACTTTTTACCTATTTTGTTACATTACAGCCTTATTGTCATTACAGTTCAATGTTTTATTAATCTGAATTGTATGTAATGGATCAGAACACAATAGTGAAATGAGAAAAATATATACATAAAACAAATTTTTAGAAATAGAAAACAGAAAATTGGCATGTGCGTATGTATGCACAACAGCAAACCTATCAAGAGACGCCCGCCCACCAAAACTCACGGACCGCGTAAGGAGGGCATTAATCAGAGAGGCAACACATAGACCTAAGGTAACCCTGGAGGAGCTGTAGAGTTCCACAGCAGAGACTGGAGTATCTGTACATAGGACGACAATAAGTCGTCCCCTCCATAGAGTTGGGCTTTTTGACAGAGTGGCCAGAAGAAAGCCATTACTTTCAGCAAAAAACAAAATGGCACGTTATGAGTTTGCGAAAAGGCATGTGGGAGACTCCCAAAATGTATGGAAGAAGGTGCTCTGGTCTGATGAGACTAAAATTTTACTTTTTGGCCATCAAAGAAAACACTATGTCTGGTGCAAACCCAACACATCACATCGCCCAAAGGACACCTTTCCCACAGTGAAACATTGTGGTGGCAGCATCATGCTGTGGGGATATTTGTCAGCAGCCGGGACTGGGAAACTGGTCAGAGTTGAGGGAAAGATGGATGGTGCTAAATACAGGGATATTCTTGAGCAAAACCTGAACCACTCTGTGCGTGATTTGAGGCTAGGACAGAGGTACACCTTCCAGCAGGACAATGACCCCAAACACACTGCTAAAGCAACACTTGAGTGGTTTAAGGGGAAACATGTAAATGTGTTGGAATGGCCTAGTCAAAGCCCAGACCTCAATCCTATAGAAAATCTGTGGTGAGACTTAAATATTGCTGTTCACAAGCGCAAACCATCCAACTTGAAGGAGCTGGAGCAGTTTTGCAAGGAGGAATGGGCAAAAATCCCAGTGGTAAGATGTGGCAAGCTCATAGAGACTTATCCAAAGCGACTTGGAGCTGTGATTGCCACAAAAGGTGGCTCTACAAAGTATTGCCTTTAAGGGGGGGTGAATAGTTATTTTCTGTTATTTTGTCCTATTTGTTGTTTGCTTCACAATAAAATAAAAAAATAAAAACATCTCCAAAGTTGTGGCCATGTTCTGTAAATTAAATGATGCAAATCCACAAACAATCCATGTTAATTCCAGGTCTTGAGGCAACAAAACACGAAAAATGCCAATGGGGGTGTGAATACTTTTGCAAGGCACTGTAGATACTTTTCTGTATGATTGCGAACCATTTTATGTAGTGCAAATATGACAAATTAAGTGTAAACATGCCAGAACATCATTGTGCATTAATAGTGTAATATCTGCTAGAAAATATTACATTTGGAAGCACAGAAGTGACCAAAACCTGCATTTATTTCCTCAATACACTCTTTCCATCTGTGCCATTACCCTTTTTTTTTATTTCAGAGTCTTTTAATAGACATAAAAGGGCCATCGTGAGGGGCCAAAATGAAAGTGCTTGCAGGAAAACCAGGGTCACCAATAAATTTCACAGGGTATTGAGAGTACCAAGAATAATTATGTATTCGGGCGTTGCTCCCCAGCATATTGAAGAGGTTGGGAACTAGACATTTCCAATTTGCTCTAATTTATGTCCCACTGTTTAATTTGGCACATGGAGAATGTGTCATAAATTTTCAAGAAATCTAATAAAACAACCTGACACTTGGGTAATCAGATGGGGAATTATATGCAAAATGTGGCCAATATGGCAGCTTAAGTGCTTCACCTTAACACTGGGACTCTTTACTCTCTGTTCTAATCTTACTGTGGTGTGTGCCTGTGAAGTTATGCTGTCCCTGAAAGAGGCGCACTGCTTTGTTGAACTTTGCAGGTTAAGTTGAAGAGGTCTGTGATTTACACTCATGCCATTATCACATTTATAAGAAATAGGGCTTTGAGAGTGTGCAGAGTCTCAGTGAGATTATGAAACACCTGCACATAATATAGGAAAAGGCAGAAAATAGGATTTATGAACACCAGAAAAGCTTTACTTTAAGCATATTGGAAAATAAACAAAGTTGGCATGTCCGCTTCAGCTATTAATGTAATCAGCAGGTAAAAAAACTAAAATAAAAAGCATATATATATTTCTTAATAGAGAATGGCATTAGGATGAATCAAATTTATTCTGTGCTCAGCTAGATCAGTGTGGTGGCAGACTTGTTCTTATCCATATGTGTACATCTCACATACAACAGTGCATTACAAACGCCATAAGGTAAAATAGTATATAAGGATGGATATGTAAGACTACTTGTATTTTCAATTAATTTTTTTTTTTTTAAATGGTAGTGGGAGGGTAGATGTCTGAAGCAAAGACACATGAAGTCATTTGTTGGCATCAGACAGATATAGCAGAGATTTTAATGTCAGCAGAAGAGCTGACTGGTGAGCCATCGGATCCACCACTTCCACCATTGAGCTGTAGTGGTCTAAACCTGGTCACTATCCATTCTTCCTGTAGAAGCAGCAAATCATGGTAAAATCGTTTCTTCTGGGGTAGAAGACGGGCATGTTAGTTCTGAGTGCTAAGTGCAAGCATAAGTTAGGAAATAAAAGACCATACTGCATAGTGGCTTTGTTATACTTGATGCTAAACAAATAAATGTTTATTAAGCTAGTAGTAGCTTTATACAGTGATTACTAATTGAAGTGTGTCATATTGTTTTACAAGATTAAACACACACTTCCACTACAACTTTTAGAGATTTGGGCCTAAACTAGTAGCTCTAACTTTTGAATTCCTAAATTTGCTTTGTTTTTGGAAAAACTTAACAAAAAACTGGATAGAAGTGATAGGCAAAGAGTGCTGTTAGAGGACCTCAGTTATCACTCTGCTGTTTTTGATACATTTACTGTATATACTTTATAATGACTTCAGACTACACTCATGCAAAAGCCCCAGGTCTAATATTAGTACCGATTCCTTATTAGCCTTGAGTCCCCAGAAAATGTTCAGATGGAGGTGTTTATCCTCTCTCAGCATTACAATAAATATCACCTTCAATTGCAGATTTTGCAATTATGTAATAATGTAACATAAAAGTAAAGAATTTTGAACACTAAACAAATAAAAATGGACTCTCCTTGGGCTGAAGCCCCAGTTATGTTTGCCTGTGACAACGGACACATGAAGTGGATGAGTTTTGTAAACAGAAGACTATGCGGTTTGAGTTCATATCCTGGCAATAGCAAGTCAATTCCAAAAAAAAAAAAAAAAAAAGCCAGAGAGGAATGCAGAGTGAAGATTTAGGACAGAAAACATTATTGTAGTTAAAATGGTCTCCAACTGCTTTTGCAATAAAATGGCAGGGATTAATGAATATGGGACAGGGTTGTGCCCTGACAACAAGACAAGTCTGGGTTTATTAGGCACTTACATTTACAATTTTATAATGATGTGCTGTTTACTAACTTCAGCAACAGTGGTCCAAGAATGGGGACTTTCTGTGTATTCAAGTAAAGGTTCAACCATAAGTGTAGTGGTGTTGTGGAGACATTCTCAGGTACAGAGTGTAGTGGTATTATGGAGACAGGCTTGAAGACTATGGTGAGGCCTAATAGAAAGCAGTTGTTGTTTGGGGATTCTATCATAAGAGGTGTGGAGCCGGACAATAGTGGTCTTGTGAGATGTCTTCCCGGAGCTACTGCTCACAGAGAAAGGAGACGTATTTGTAATATTGTTAAGCGAGCAAAGCAGGGGAAGTGGATGTACTTGTCCATCTAGGGACAAATGACTTGGGTTGTAATGAGGTTTCAGAGGTAAATTAAGTTTTTAGTGTTTTTGACAATGATATACGGCAGGTTGCTCCCACACTGTCATTCTCTGAAGTTCTGCCTGTGGATAACACTCAGAACGACAGGTGGATGCTGTGACAAAAGAACCTTCGTCATTGGGATTTGGAGAGGCCTGCATGCCAGCCTCTTGCCCCAAGACAATGGGCCCTGCAAAAAGACAGGCTAAAAAGTGACTTCCATGGGAAAATGTGCCTCTTCCCCTCTCCCTTTTCCTGTCCTATTGTTTCTCCAGCAGGGTGTTGTCCCAGGGACACTGCCAGACCAGTTTAATCTGGCTGCTTTGTCCCTCCTCAATCTCTCAGATATTTGAAAAAAAAGTGAAAGTTTAGGATCCAGTGATCATCAGTCAGTGTGGTTTAATTTAAGAACAGTGACTGAGTCACACCACACAAAAACAAAAGTTTTATACTTGAGAAAAACAGACTTTTCTTAAAATAGAATATGTGTAAAGGAGTCATTATCAGACTGGAGCAATTTAAATGGAGTCCAAGAGAAATTGGATTATTTAAAAGTTGCTGAAGGCAACTGAAAAATGCATTAGGCTTGTCAGTAAAAGCAAAAAATTCAAGAAACCACTGTGGTACTCCGTAGATGTAGTAGTAGTAAAAAACTAAAAGTTAGCATGTAGGAATTATAAAAAAAAAACAGAGTGAGGAAGACAGAATGATCTATAATATTAGGCAGAAAGAAGCTAAGCAAGTTATAAGGGCTTCCAAATCACACACAGAAGAGAAAATAGCACAGTCAATAAAAAAAAAGGGGACAAAACATTTTTTTAGATATATACATAAGAAAAGGAAAGTAAAACAAGGATTAGTTACATTAAAAACAAAAGAAGGAAGGTATGTAGAAGAGGATAAAGGTCAAGCTGACTGCCTAAATTAATATTTTTGTTCAGTATTTACAGCTGAAAATGAAGGAAAGGGACCTCAGTTAGGAAAAATGACAAATTAGTCATTTGTTACATGTGAATTTACAGAAGAGGAGGTTCTATTTCAACTGTCAAAAAAAAGGCAAATAAGTCAATGAGAAAAAAAGCTTAGCAAAACCATTAACAGATTTATTTAACCAATCATTGTTAACAGGAGTAGTCCTAGAAGATTGGAAGTCAGCTAATGTTGTGCCCATTCACAAGAAAGGTAGTAGGGAGGAGTCGGGTAAGGCCAGTAAGCCTTACTTCAGTAGTGGGGAAAGTAATGGAAACCATGTTAAAGGATAGGATTGTTGAACATCTAAAATCACATGGATTGCAAGATCAGAGACAACATGGGTTTACTTCAGGGAGATCATGCCAAACTAATCTTATTGATTTTTTTGATTGGATAACTAAAATAATAGATCAGGGTGGAGCAGTAGACATTGCTTACCTAGATTTCAGTAAGGCTTGACACTGTTGCACATAAAAGGCTTATCAATAAACTGCAATCTTTAAGTCTGGATTCCAATATTGTTGAATGGGTAAGGCAGTGGCTGAGTGACAGGCAACAGGTACAGGGTAGTGGATGCATGGAATAGCCTTCCAGCTGAAGTGGTAGAGGTTAACACAGTAAAGGAGCTTAAGCATGCATGGGGTAGGCATAAGCTATTCTAACTATAAGATAATTTTAGAAAATTGGGCAGACTAGATGGGCCGAATGGTTCTTATCTCTTCCCCTATTCACCCTGCCACACTCACCCCACCAATTCTGTCATACTCATCCCCACAAGCCATGCCACACTCACCCGTGAATATGACATATGGTGGGGATGGGTGGCCTAGGGCAATTTTCGCACCAGAGCCCTGTGGTTTCTAGTTACGCCTCTGCAAGAGGCAGGTGAGGTTTTCAAACACTGTACTACATGCTGGGTGATGTTACACTGTGCATTAAAAACCATAATTCACATTGTGATTGACATATATAACCTAGCCTGCGGGAAGATAGTGGAAATTACACATGCCATGCTTTGTGCACAGGAAAATTACAATATCGTGTTGTTTTAGTGAGTTTTGGGGCCCTTTACTGCGATGTGTCAGTCGCAATGTGCACTTTGAGCTAAAACTAAATGTTTAGTGATTTCATTCTTCTGAAGACAAAACAAGTACTGATGAATGACCAAAGTCTCACCTCCTGCTATATCTAAAGGCCCATTCTTTTTCTTCATTTCACTAACGGCATCCACATACTCTTTTCCACCTTTTTTCTCTAAGGCATTGCCTAAAAACACAAAAGAACAAAGTAAGAGAATAAGAAGATGTTTATCATTATATCGCACTTTAAAAGGTGTTATTTCATTCATTCACCCTTTCTTCTTTAGCTGTGTGGTAAACTACAATATAAAATCAAAACTAGAAAAACTGTATCCATTTTGTTTTTGTTAAAATCGCCAAATCAGCAAAAAATGTTGCTCTTATGCAGAACATATTTCATTTGGCAAAACATTAAGAAACACGTTCGAATTGAGGACACTGATGCAAATACTTTACATGGACAAATCTATGGAAGGTCAAAAAATAATAATGGCATGGATACAGGAAATCTAGATATTTGTATTGTATTTTGTAGCTCAAATAGATTAGATATTCTATATCATCTTTCTTGTTAATAATCAGCTTGCAGTACACCATGAATTTTACAACATTCTAGGATTTCTCTAGTTAATCAACAGTGAAAAATCTGAATTGACATGGATCAAATAAGAAGCTTTACAGATTAACATTAGCATGCAATGAATAAAAAAAAATAAAAAATAAGAAAAAGGCTAAACCAATTTAGGAAATGAATAATGCTTTAAAGCTTGGGCATTGCGCCAACATTGAATAAGAAACCTGGAGAACCAAGTAAGAGTAAGTTGGCTTTTTCTAAAACTCAATCTCTATAATTAAATATATTAAATTGTAATATCGTTCTTTTGACTTGCACCGGCTAGTATTTTGAGAAATCCCAAAATGAAGTAAATGGAAACTTATTAGGCAATTTAAAACATAGATATACTTATTAAACAGGCATGTTTTACAGATATTTTTGGAATACAAAATCACAAAATATATAACTAGAGGAATTGTAAGAAATTCAGGCACTTTATGTAAATGTGCAAATCATGCATGATAAAATTACTACACATTTTGAAAACAAAAGTAATTATACTGGACCACCACCTGTCTAGACTTACATACTTTTTTCTTTACATAAACACAAGGAAGATATTTATTTCATGCCACAGAACATGTCTAAGGTTTACCTGAATTAATGTAAAATAAGGTATTTTATGACAGTTCTAAATGTCTCCTGTTAGAGTAATTGAGGTATAATGTAGAATTGGATTGTTCCTCATGGCCAAATTATATTTCTTAAATAACATCTCAAAACAGCCATTAAAATCAATTAGTTGCACATTTATTTCACTCTGTAAAAATCATAAGCTTGAATCCTTGACTGAATTACCAAATGTATTAAAAAACACTTTGGTAATGGAACAAAATGTCACACAGTTCTCACAGAGTTCTGTTCATTAAATACTCAAGCATTAGCTGCCAATTTTGACGATTTCACTTTCTGTAGGTTTACTTAGATGACATCAGTTTAAGTGAAAATTTAATCTGCCATCGTCACTAGATCTGCCAGATATGTGTCAGTATAGGCAGGTTGTGCCCCACATTGTTAGCAAATATGTAATGTTTCCAGATTGTAATGATAAAACAAGCAGCTGCAGAAATAAAATTCACATAGCTCACCAACATAACCAAGAGGTGGAGGCCACATTATACAATTTGGGAGCAAAATTCTCATTCTCCTTTTTTGTGCCATCATTCTTTTCTCTGTTGCATTATGTGGTGAGGAACAAAATAATGCCAGCACTAGGTGCCTTGAGTTACAGTACATTAACGGATTAGAGGAAGAGTGACCTTTACCATTAGAGAGAGATACATTCACTATGACTATTCAGTAAAAGAAACACTCCAAGCATCATAACCAATACAAGCCAGCATTGTAAACACGACTGCTATAATTAAGGAAAAATAATCCCTACTTATGAATTTTATGAAAATCAGAGTGCTCAGTAAAAAATAAAAAAATAAAAAGAGATTAAGACATAGGGAGCTACATAGAAGAACCCAAATTAATAATAATATTCTGAGTGCTACACTTTTTTTGGTTTGTCATATAGAAGAAGATTAATTTAAGTTTATTTTTGGTGACATATACACTTGAAGCAAACTCCACTGGGCTGAGTCCTGATGGTGCTCTCAGGCAATGAGCTAAGCTCTGCACTGCTGGTCCAGCTTACTGACATTGGTTACAGGCAACAGAGGATCTGTACTCAAGTAAGTATAGTGGTTTGATTTTTTTGCAAAATATAATCTGTCAATAAAATATATGTTATCACAATTAGCAGGCAAAAACTGACACAGAACAAGGGCAATTGAACCAAAAAAACAACCATGCACTACACCTCTTGATTTAATTCTTGATGTGCACCTACCAATATAGCCAACACATCATCAGTTTAATAAAGCTAGCCACAATAATGTAATGGCAACATAACAGGTATCTACTTTAGACTATCAATCTCTTAAAGAGACACACCAAGTACTAACTTAGCTATTATGAATTTTAGAACCTTGGCCTATACTGAAAATTTTTGTTCAGTATTTACAGATGAAAATGAAGGAAAGGGACCTCAGTTAGGAAAAATGACAAATGAGTCATTTGTTACATGTGAATTTACAGTAAAGACAAATAAGTCAATGGGACCTGATGGAATACACCCAAAGCTGTTAAAAGAGCTTAGTGGTGTACTAGCAAAACCATTAACAGATTTTTTTAAACCAATCATTCTTAACAGGAGTAGTCCTAGAAGATTGAAAGTTAGCGAATGTTGTGCCATTCACAAGAAAGGTAATAGGGAGGAATCGGGCAACTATAGGCCAGTAAGCCTTACTTCAGTAGTGGGGAAAGTGATGGAAACCATGTTAAAGGATAGGATTGTGGAACATCTAAAAACACATGGATTTCAAGATCAGAGAAAACATGGGTTTACTTCAGGGAGATCATGCCAAACTAATCTTATTGATTTTTTTGATTGGGTAACTAAAATTATAGATCAGGGTGGTGCAGTTGACATTGCTTACCTAGATTTCGGTAAGGCTTTTGACACTGTTGCACATAGAAGGCTTATCAATAAACTGCAATCTTTAAGTTTGGATTCCAATATTGTTCAATGGGTAAGGTAGTGGCTGAGTGACAGGCAACAGAGGGTTGTAGTCAATGGAGTATATTCGAAGCTTGGGCTTGTCACCAGTGGGGTACCTCAGGGATCTGTACTTGGACCCATTCTCTTTAATATTTTTATTAGTGATATTGCAGAAGGTCTTGATGGTAAGGTATGTCTTTTTGCTGATGATACTAAGATATGTAACAGGGTTGATGTTCCAGGAGGGATAAGCCAAATGGCAAATGATTTAGGTAAACTAGAAAAATGGTCAGAATTGTGGCAACTGACATTTAATGTGGATAAGTGCAAGATAATGCATCTTGGACATAAAAACCCAAGGGCAGAGTACAGAATATTTGATAGAATCCTAACCTCAACATCTGAGGAAAGGGATTTAGGGGTGATTACTTCTGATGACTTAAAGGTAGGCAGACAATGTAATAGAGCAAAAAGAAATGCTAGCAGAATGCTTGGTTGTATAGGAAGAGGTATTAGCAGTAGAAAGAGGAAAGTGCTCATGCCATTGTACAGAACACTGGTGAGACCTCACTTGGAGTATTGTACGCAGTACTGGAGACCGTATCTTCAGAAGGATATTGATACCTTAAAGAGAGTTCAGAGAAGGCCTACTAAACTGGTTCATGGATTGCAGGATAAAACTTACCAGGAAATGTTAAAGGATCTTAACATGTATAGATTGGAGGAAAGACGAGACAGGGGGGATATGATAGAAACATTTAAATACATAAAGGGAATCAACACAGTAAAGGAGGAGACTATATTTAAAAGAAGAAAAACTACCACAACAAGAGGACATAGTCTTAAATTAAAGGGACAAAGGTTTAAAAATAATATCAGGAAGTATTACTTTACTGAGAGGGTAGTGGATGCATGGAATAGCCTTCCAGCTGAAGTGGTAGAGGTTAACACAGTAAAGGAGTTTAAGCATGCGTGGGATAGGCATAAGGCTATCCTAACTATAAGATAAGGCCAGGGACTAATGAAAGTATTTAGAAAATTGGGCAGACTAGATGGGCCAAATGGTTCTTATCTGCCGTCACATTCTATGTTTCTATGTTTCTACAACTATCTTAATTTTTTTGCACTTGGTAACACACTACGCTGTGAAGGACTAAAATCCTGCAGTGCCCGCAAGGTCCCCCTGCTCAAGAAAGTATATGTACAGCCCCGTCTGAAGTTTTCCAATGAACATCTGAATGATTCAGAGGAGAACTGGGTGAAAGAGTTGTGGTCCCATGAGACCAAAATAGAGCTCTTTGGCATTAACTCAACTCGCCGTTGTTGGAGGAGGAGGAATGCTGCCTATGATCCCAAGAACACCATCCCCACCATCAAACATTATGCTTTGGGGGTGTTTTTCTGCTAAGAGGACAGGACAACTGCACAGCATCAAAGGGACGATGTAGAGTCAAATCTTGGGTGAGAAACTCCTTCCCTCACCCATTGTAAATGGGTCATGGATGGGTATTCCAGCATGACAATGACCCAAGACACACATCCAAGGCAACAAAGGAGTGGCTCAAGAAGAAGCACATTAAGGTCCTGGAGTGGCCTAGCCAGTCTCCAGACCTTAATCTGTGAAGGGAGCCAAACGTCAACCTTGAAACCTTAATGACTTGAAAAGGATCTGCAAAGAGGAGTGGGACAAAATCCCTCCTGAGATGTGTGCAAACCTGGTGGCCAACTACAAGAAACGTCTGACCTTTGTAATTGCCAACAAGATTTTGCAACCAAGTACTAAGTGAGGGGTCAAATAGTTATTTCACTCATTGACATGCAAATCAATTCATAATTTTTTTGACATGCGCTTTTCTGAATTTTTTTTTCTGTCTCTCACTGTTAAAATACATCTACCATTAAAATTATAGTCAGATCATTTCTTTGTCAGTGGGAAAATTTTCAAAATCATCAGGGGATCAAACACTTTTTTCCCTCACTGTATCTCAAATTTAGACCACTCTGTGGCTGAAATAATATATTTTTTCTAAGCACATAACCCCTTCCCATCCCAAAACCTCACTGTCTACTAAACAGATGACTTAGCATGTGAATCCCTTCTTTTTGGATGAAACTGGAGAGAATAAGATCACATATTTGTATTATATGGTCTAAGATATACCATATAGGCTGAAGAAGCCATCCAACATGTTTGAATATACCCATATATTTTAAAGTTTATTCACTCAACGGATAACCAAAAATTATATGTCAAAATAGGTCATTTGGAGAAGTAGAGGAATTGAAAAAGTTTTCATTTTGGGTACTATGACATATAATTGTCAATTGCCTTGCCAATTCTCATTAATATATATATATATATATATATATATTTATATATATATATATATATATACACATATACATATATATATGTATATATATTTATTTAGATAAGCAAACAAAGTAAATACATGAGCTACACTTGGCTGCTATCCTCTTTGAAATCAAACATGTAAAGCAGTAAATCCAGATATTCCAGCTCTAATAACAGACACTTGGTTCTATACAAGGAACTGCATGTTTCGATTGACTTTGGAAGAAAATTATATTTTAGGTGAATTAATCAGGTTATAAAGTAATCAGCAAAATGCAGATTTGAGCAGCTTGGAAATAAAGCAAGCTCTTGCTGCTAATTAACCATGCATACATATATAAAACTCTGCATCACTAAACTTTTCATTACCTACTTCACCACCGGTGTAGAGGTCAGAGTTTGTCGGGTGAACGACAGCATCACTGTCAAGGTTGGCAATGTCAGCCTTTACAACTTGCAACTATAATAGGCAAACAAATGTATGTCAACCATGTGGGATAAAGAACATATTCTACATTTATGACTTTTACCTTAATCCTTATTTTCCTACCTTTGAAGATCCAAGGAAATCATGGTCCAACACATGTGAATTGTAAAATTGTACAGAACAGTTCAGAAAACAGATTTATGCTATTGATAAGCACTAGTGAACAATACATTTCATAATATTCAAAACTAGGAAATATCCAATGTATTGATATTTTTAAAATTGAATGACGATTTTGATTTTCCACATATCTTTCAAATAGAGAATAAGATTGCAAGTGTTGAAACATTATAGGTGCCTGAGAATTCTGGTAAATGAAAGCAACAGTTTAGAAACAGACCAGATCCTTTTTTAAATAGCATGTGAAATAAATACTAGTGGATATTACTTGATCTTTTTCATGAAGAACTTTTGGTGAAACCTAAAACTGTATAAATTTTGATTACTTAAAAGTGCAGACTGTGAAAAAAATAGGTATTAAATATCCACATAACACATATATAAGACGCACACATAAGACAGTTTCTCCATTCTCAATTTGAGACACTACTGTTTTTTAATTAACACTTGGTATGTTGTGCAGGACATACAATTTGCCATTTGGAGTTTTCTCATGATTTCTGTAGTAATATGCCTACATAACAACATTTCTGAGATTTTGTTTTATAAACTGTGTATTATTAGCTGTTTTAACAAAAAAAAAGATTATACATGAAATTTGACATTTTGAGGGCATCTGAGCAGTAATTAGGTGAAGCTTTGTCAAACCAAAAAAGCTTAAATTGAAACTTAAAGTAAAACTTCTAAAACTCAGTGATTCTGAGTTCAACAAAAAGAGGACTAAAGGGAAAATGCCAAGCACCGTAACCACTATAGTACTATGTACCCCAGGATCGCGGACGCTGGCGTGGGATCAGTGGTGACCGAGTGAGCACTGGCGTACACATGACCCATGGGGCCCCGGTGCGAAAATTGATCTGTGTCCCCTCCCGGGCGCGGGCCGCAACAAATGGCGGTGGGCACCTGGTCGCAGGGGTTACAGGGCTGCGACCCCTGCGACCGCGGTATGTACGCCAGTGCATGCAGATGCACACACACTTAAAGGACCACTACAGACACCCAGATCACATCAGCTCAATGAAGTTGTCTGGGTGTCAGGTCCCTCTAGTTTTAACCCTGCAGCTGAAAACATAGCAGTTTCAGAGAAACTGCTATGTTTCACTGAGGGTTAATCCAGCCTCTAGTGGCTGTCTCACTGACAGCCGCTAGAGGAGCACACTGAACGTCCATAGGAAAGCATTGAGTAATGCTTTCCTATGGTCGGTTTGAATGCGTGCGCGGTCGCATTCGGAGCTGAGAGGCTGAGGGTACCCCAGCGCCAAGGGAGTCCGGCGCTGGAGAAAGGTAAGTGCTGAAGACACCCACACACACACTTACAGACGCTTACACACTAGCTAACAGACACACACATTTACTGACAGAGACACACTCAGCGACAGACATACATATACACTCACTTACAAAAAATACACTCATTGACAAACACACACTCACTAACAGACAGCAAACAGACTCACTAACACACACACACACACACTCAGTAAGACACACACAGTAACACACTCACTAGCAGACACACACACTAACACTACTCACTCTAACACTCACTAGCAGACACACACACTAACACTCACACACTAACACTTACTAGCAGACACTCATTCTAACACTCACTCTAACACTCACACTAACACTACTCACTCTAACACTCACACACACACACTCTAACACTCACTCACACACACTCTAACACTCACTCACACACACTGTAACACTAACACTAACACATGTGTTTTTTTTTTTTTAATGTAATCCTCCCAGCCTCCTTACCTTTTGGAGTGCTGGGGGGATTCCCTGGGGTCCAGTGGTGCTGCTGGGCTCCTGGGAAGGTGGCCGGTCGGGCAGGCGGGCGCGCGAGGGAGCACTCAGTGCTTCCTCTTCAGCTCCCTTGCGCGCTGAGTAGGGATGCCGGCGCCGGAAGATGACGTTATCTTCCGGCTCCGGTATCAGTGCGGTGCGCGAGGGAGCTGAAGAGGAAGCACTGAGTGCTCCCTCGCGCGCCCGCATGTCCGACCGGCCACCTGCCTGCCGGGTGACAGCAGGGCCAGCCTCGGGGGGCCCTGGGGTGGTCGGCTCCTGGGCCCCCCAGGGGAAGAGGCTGGCCCTGTGGGTACATACCGGGTCGCGACCCTGGTATGTACTCCACTGCGAGTGAGTATGAAGGACGGCAGGGACGTTCTATCCCGCCCTCCGGCGTTTAGAGCCACCCCAAAAAGGACGGCATAGAACGCCCCCCGCCGTCCTTAAGGGGTTAAAATTACATGATAATGTGGACTAAAACTCTTAATTTGTTCCCCCACATTTTTAGCGTAGGACCCACCAATATTGGGGTACTTTGAAAGTAGTGGTGGGCTTAACAACATATGGCCATATGGTGGAACTAAATCCCCATATTTATTCTCAGATAGGCATTTTAGTAGCCTTCTTTGTATTATATATTGTTATGTAGTCTGAGTGCGCTGCAACTATTTATTGTTTTATAAAACTCTTAAAGGGACACAATACAAGTTTAATGCAGATATATTTTGGTCTCATTAATATACTGTATTTTGTTTGTATGTTCAAATCTTTTTTTTTGTGCACAAAAAATTGTGTTGCAGAATTCTGCACCACAAGTCTGCCTCTTTAGCCATGCTTCTCATTCAAAAAAGACTTCAAAGGAGTCTCCACTTCACCAGCACTGTGTGAGCAGCTTTTTATTTACAACCTGCCCGCAAACAGTGATAAAATCTACAAACATGTATTGATATCCTTACTGTATGCCTCCTCAGATGCCCTTTCCTTCTAATGCAGATTGTTTTGCATTTCAGATCATACAGTACTGTAAGTGGTTGAGCTGTGTACATTTTTCTGTATAGAGGGGTTGTGGATAAACAGGCAGACTTATGGTGCAGCATTCTGCAAAACATTTATTTATTTTATGCAAAAAAAAATAAAAAAATAACATATTAATGAGGCCAAAACATATCAAAAAGTAGTATTAGGACTTCCCCAATAGGAAAACATTGTTTAATGCTTTCCTATGGGGTTTTCGGTGACGCTGGATGTCCTCATGCAAAGCGTGAGGACGTCCTACATCAGTTAGGGTAGCAAAATTATATATTTTTTAAGACATCAGCACTTTTATAAATTAACTTGGGTACTCTCCCCTGACTGTCAATCAAACAGTCTAGGAGGATCCTGCAATTATGTGAGTGACTGAGCACAAGCCGGCGAGCAGGTGCACGTGGGCATCAAGTCAGTCTGATTTGTTATTTCCATGTGAAGAGACTAAAAGTCCTATTCAGCCACGCTGAAAGAATGGATCACAATGGTAGAGCAGTCATGCCTATATTACTTGTGGTTTGGAATTAAAACCTTACCTATATTATTATGCATCTGTAATGCTGTATATCATTGTATGTACTTGTGTATATTGTGTATGTACTTGTGTATACTTAATACAATTAATGCTAACATCATAATTCCTTGCAAAATTATTGTATGTAGAAATTAAGATTAGAGCAGAAATATATCCATAGCAATAAAGTAGAGATTGTAGCTGTATTAGTCCAGTGATATGCCTTCATGCATATTCTGTAACTCATTGATGGGAATTCATCTCTAATAAAAGTAATTTAAAAATGTTTTACTCTCCCGTTCTAGCACCATTTTCTACACTGTTTGCTTGTTTCTTTTCTCTCTCCCCCTCACTCTGTGATCCTCACACAAGATATTTACGGCCCTCTGCGAGAATGGTACGTATTTTCTATCAAACCTGTGTCTTATCTGCACTCATGTCGCTTTAACCCCTGTATCACAACTTAACTTTGAATTCTGTATCGTCTTTGCTAAGAAATGTTTTGGAAGCTAAAACCAAAAAGGTTATGGTGGGAAAGCATTGTGATTGAAAACCCCTTCCACCTGAAGTCTGTGGATAGTTAATACAATGTTAAACAAAAATCTGAACACGAGTGAAGCCGTAAGACTTGCTTTTCCCACAGAAATCACAAATCTGCAGTGATGTTACTACCGCAAAGGAATTCAGAAATGCTTTAGAATTGAGAAAGGGAGGTTCTCCCGAAAGCATTACATTACAACATTCTTCAATTTTATCTGTTTTTTGCATCTACATCACTGGACTAATACAGCTACAATCTCTACTTTATTGCTATGGATATATTTCTGCTCTAATCTTAATTTCTACATACAATAATTTTGCAAGGAATTATGATGTTAGCATGAATTGTATTAAATGGAACAACAGTTATGCTTATTTTGCTATAGAATCAATTAAACCATTCCTTAGTTTTATGGTTCAAATCTTCTTCAGAATGTAAATTTCCAGTATTTTACTTACATTTAGTAAAAGTTCACAATGGTTTTCCCATGCATATTACATTGCCAACCTCAAATAACTGCTCAGATTGTTGCCATTTATTTATGTTTCGATTGGAGTATTATATCATTCTAGTAGTCCTTTCTACTTAAAAATACATTTTGCCTAGGTACAATGGAGAAACTACCTTTTGTGAAACTAGACGCAAGCACAAAACTCAAGTTAAGAAGCAGCTAACAGCATAAGATAATTATAGACATAAAAAAATGGTAATAAAGCTTAAAAATGTGAGGCAGCCAAAATTATTAAGCTAGATTACACTTACCGGTAATTGTTTATATTATGCATATTTTATCTTGACGAACAGCAATATCTAAAGTTATATACTTTTTTTTAGAAATGGAACATATTTTTTAAATCTATAATTATCACTTGGCCATTAGCTATATCAACCCCAAGCCCCATTTACCTATATCGTCTTTAAGGTCAATGTCAGCATTGGTAGGGTTGATAACAGCCTCCACCTCAAATGCAGCTAAATTACTGATTTCACTGTGAATTAGATTCAGCTGAAAAGAAAAGCACGAGGCGGGAAGTAATAGGGCGACAGGAAAAGTTCAGAAAATAACAGAAATACAGCAAGCAACATAGCCAGAAGCAAAAACACAGCAAATCAAAAAAGTATCAAAGTAAAATTTCAAAACAAAACATGAAATAATATTAACGCTACATCCTTAAGAAAAATAAACAGTTTATGTTAAGACATAGGTGTGCAAAAATTAACAGATTTCTCAATGACTAGATTTAATTTATTTGTTGTTCTTTGCATTAATTTACAGAGATTTAAAATATATAATTTTTTTTTTTTTATATTTGCAATAGTGGTTGTGCTGTTCCAGTTAGTGTATGCAGGTATTACATGTGAGTATTTATACTGTGTGTACACACATTTATCATTGTTTGAATGTGTGATTTACACAGAATCTTAAATCCCAAGGTGTAAAATTACTGGAGAGGAAATAATACAATGTATCTGAATTCTAGTTCCAAATGAGCAGCTGGAGTTCTGCACATATTAGATTTGTTTGTGGAAATGAAGCACTAGAGATTAGTGTTGGATTTATTCATCCAATGTTTCATTTGCTTTTAAAAACACAGGATTACATTTTCTTTAAAGTTCTAAGCTCCACAAAATATCAATAAAATATTGAAGGATTATCTGCCACCGTAACAGAACTATTTTGCTCAAATCCTCAAGAGTCCTAGTTCAGCCTGTTTTCATTGCAATACCTACTAAAGTATTCACCTTCATGCTAGGCAAAGCAAAACTAATTGGTTAATTATAATGTGTATCGCTAAAAAAAACCCACTGAAATACCAATCGTCCTTTGAGGAATGAAATAGACATCCCAGTAGTATTCTTTTTGGATAAATCTTTATGCAACAAGTTTATTGATAAACTTTTACCACATCTGTATACAGTTCTGTGGGTATTTACTTTAGCAGCCACGACACCTTGCCAGTCAAAAATCATATGGTTAATGTAGTTAAGGCATACTGACTTATGCTATGGTTGGTATGCAGTAACGAATAACTTTAGCATTTAAGAAACCCCAAGTATTGCATTATTCACAAGTTGTAAAAAAGGAGAAAATAAACGTGTTCATTAATTTGCAGTCGTGTAAACTGCATTAAAGTTTTAGATATGTTTCTCAATTTGGGACCCAATGGCAGTAATGTGGTCGGCTGAGACTCACTAAAATTAGCAGTGGCCAGTGAACCAATAGGCACTTAAAGGAACAATGCAATCACCATAACCACTACGGCATGCTGTTGTGCAGTGGTCCCCAACCTTGTTTCACTTGTGCAACCCTTGCTGGCTTATTTACATAAATTGTAGCCTTCATATTAGTGAAATGTTTGTAATTAATATAGTTGCAGTTATTTCAAATGTGTATGTTTTCCTCTGCCCCATCTCCCCTTCTTCTCTGCCCTAGGCTCTCCCCCTGCTTCTCCTTTGACCCAGGCTCCCCTGCTCCTCTTTTGCCAGAGGCATATATATCTGTGTGTGTGTCTGTATCTGAATGTATGTCAGTGTTTGTATCTGTGTCTGTATCTGCCTGGGGAAGAGAAAAGGGGGAGATGGGGCAGAGGTAAACATCTCCCTTTTCTGTCCCAGATATATATATATAAAAATCATAAAGGTGCACACCTGAATTTAGAAATGTAAACTTAATTTATTGTGCAAAATTTTTTTTCAAAGTATCGATGTTTCGAACTATATAAGGTCTTTCTCAAGATCAGAACATTGCAGTTTATAAACAGTGCAAATATATACATAATTCAAATAAAAACTTACCAACAGATGTGAAGTTACTCTTCCGTTAACCTGGAAGTGAGGGAACACCACGTGTGACGTCATTTTGCTACGTCCACAACGTGGATACTATGGTAGCTAAGCAACAGTAGTGATGGGCAACCAAAACACCTGTGAATAATACTAAGAGCCAAAGACAGCTCTTCCGAGACAGAGGATTACAGGGGTACCAGGGAAGCTATATTGTATAAGTACAAACCAAAGTGAAAGTGTGAAAAAAATCTAAACCGTGCATAAGCCGTGCATAAACTGTGATAAATAGCCTCCTCAAAAAAACTCTGTATATAAATAGAGTTATTTAGAGAGTAAAAAATCCTACAAGGATATCCAAACTGTGGCAAAAGTCACAGTCGCAGTAGTTGAGCGATGTCCTCGAATGCGGTCTCTGAGCGTTATTTCGGTCTTGCCAGCGTATGCTAGTCCAAGTCTACCAGCTAAATTCCATAGAAAACCGATCATTAGTTACAAGAGAAACCAGAATCTTCGTGATTTATTAGTTAAGGGAGATCCTATACATTGCTATAAGAATTCAACGACAAACACAAAATTAGGCTGTTTTAAATGTGCAGGCTGTGTTACCTGCAGCCATATGATTAGGGGGAAAACATTTGCACATCCACACAGTGGCAAAAGTTATCCCATCAAGCAATATATAACCTGTACAACAGACCAGGTGATCTACTTGATTACTGCCCATGTGGACTAGCATACATTGGCAAGACAGACCTAACGCTCAGAGACCACATTCGAGGACATCGCTCAACTATCAATACTGCATACAGGGATGAAAAGATTGATAAACCAGTCGCTAAGCATTTTCTGACCATGTGGCACCCTCTCCCATCTCTCAGATTCATTGCCATTGATCATGTCCACCTTTTACCCCGTGAGGGAGACAGATCTAAGACGTTGCAACGTGAGGCATATTGGATACATCATTTGAATACCGTATCCCCATATGGTTTAAATGAGAACATAGTGTTCTCTATGTTTCTTTAATTGTTTATTCACCATAAAGTGTATTTTGATTTGATTTATTCTTTTGTGGCTAGATGCTGAAAAATGACTATTAATTAGATGATATCACTAAAGTGGCTTTTCTGCAGAGTCCTCCATATGTCGGGATGGACTATAGATGTCTGTCAGTATCTTATTCTTAAAATCCATCTGTCTTTGTTTATGTTCATTGCTACCTGCACTGTCAAGTATCATTAGTGTAATCCTCTATATTGGAAGAGCTGTCTTTGGCTCTTAGTATTATTCACGGGTGTTTGGTTGCCCATCACTACTGTTTCTTAGGGGACGTAGCGTAATGACGTCACACGTGGTCTTCCATCACTTCCGGGTTAACGATCGGGCGGTGGAGAGTCACTTCACATCTATTTGTAAGTGTTTATTTGAATCAATGTGTATATTTGCACTGTTTATAAACTGCAAAGTTCTGATCTTGAGAACGTCGATCCTTTCAACATTTTTTTTGCACAATAAATTAAGTTTAAATTTCTAAATCCAGTTATGCACCTTTATGATTTTTCTTTATATATCCATCGCAGGATATATATATATATGTATGTGTATCAAGGAATCAAGGAAGGTGAACTCACAGAACTTTCTAAATAAATCTTGAAGTTGTATTGTGCTATTATACACCAAAAAATGTGTTGATGTTTCAGTCCTCTATAGGACTTTTCTCAAGACAAGTTTCAATGCCAAAAACAGAGTTTAAATAGGTGAAATAAACTCTGTTTTTGGCATTGAAACTTGTCCTGAGAAAAGTCCTGTAGAGGACTGAAATGTCGACACATTTTCTGATGTATATTAGCACAATAAAACTTCAAGATTTTTTACAAAGTCCTGTGAGTGCAGCTTCCTTGATACGTATATTTTCACATAAGGGATTTGCACCCAGGCAAGGACAAGACCACGAGAGTAAGTGCTTGATCCACGTTCATATGTATGCTACCTCATCTGTCCCAGGCGCGCATATATATATATATCTTGATAAAGACCGCTAGACGGTCGAAACGTTGATTTATATGCGTTTGATTTAATATATTTTTTTGTTTACTAAATCCAATGAGTGCTCTCAATTTGTTCCATTTATATATATATATATATATATATATATACACACACACACACACACACACACATATATATATATATATATATATATACACACACATACAGGTGATAGAATATCGTGCAAAAGTTCATTTATTTCAGTAATGCAACGTAAATGGGGAAACTAATATATGAGATAGACGCATTGCATGCAAAGCAAGATAGTTCAAGCCGTGATTTGTCATAAGTGCGATGATTATGGCTTACAGCTCATGAAAACCCCAAATCCACAATCTCAGTAAATTAGAATATTACATGCAATCAATAAAACAAGGAGTGTACATAGAACAATATTGGACCTATGAAAAGTATAAGCATGCATATAGACTCAGTACTTGGTTTGGGCCCCTTTTGCAGCAATTATTGCCTCAATGCGGTGTGGCATGGAAGCTATCAGCCTGTGGCACTGCTGAGGTGTTATGGAAGACCAGGATGCTTCAATAGCGGCCTTCAGCTCTTCTGCATTGTTCGGTCTCATGACTCTCATCTTTCTCTTGGCAATGCCCCATAGATTCTCTATGGGGTTCAGGTCAGGCGAGTTTGCAGGCCAATCAAGCACAGTAATCCCACAGTCATTGAACCAGGCTTTGGTGCTTTTGGCAATGTGGGCAGGTGCCAAGTCCTGCTGGAAAATGAAGTCAGCATCCCCACAAAGCTCGTCTGCGGAAGGAAGCATGAAGTGCTCCAAAATATCCTGGTTGACGGTTTTGTTGACCCTGGGCTTAATGAAGCGCAGTGGACCAACACCAGCAGATGATATGGCTCCCCAAATCAACACAGACTGTGGAAACTTCACACTGGACTTCAAGCATCTTGCAGTGTGTGCCTCTCCATTCTTCCTCCAGACTCTGGGTCCTTGGTTTCCAAATGAGATGCAAAAGTTGCTCTTATCAGAAAAGAGGACTTTGGACCACTGAGCAACAGACCAGGTCTGTTTTTCTTTAGACCAGGTAAGACGCTTCTGACGTTGTTTGTTGTTCAGGAGCGGCTTGACAAGAGGAATACGACATCTGAAGCCCATGTCCATGATCCGTCTGTGTGTGGTGGCTCTTGATGCACTGACTCCAGCCTCAGTCCACTCCATGTGAAAGTCCCCAACACTTTTGAATGGCCTTTTCCTGACAATCCTCTCCAGGCTGCTGTCATCCCTGCTGCTTGTGCACCTTTTTCTTCCACACTTTTCCCTTCCACATAACTTTCTATTAATGTGCTTTGATCCAGCACTTTGGGAACATCCAACTTCCTTCGCAATTACCTTTTGAGGCTTTCCCTCCTTATGGAGGGTGTCAATGATGGTTTTCTGCACAACTGTCCAGTCAGCAGTCTTCCCCATAATTGTGATTCCTACTGAACCAGACTGAGAGACAATTTAAAGGCTCAGAAACCCTTTGCAGGTGTTATGGCTTACTTAGCTGATTAGAGTGGGACACAGTGAGCCTAGAATATTGCACCTTTTCACAATATTCTAATTTACTGAGATTGTGGATTTGGGGTTTTCATGAGCTGTAAGCCATAATCATCACACTTATGACAAATCACGGCTTGAACTATCTTGCTTTGCATGTAATGCGTCTATCTCATATATTAGTTTCCCCTTTTACGCATTACTGAAATGAATTAACTTTTGCACGGTATTCTCATTTTTCGAGTATCACCTGTACACACACACACACACACACACACACACATATCTGTGACAGGAGAGGGAGATGTTTTCCTCTGCCCTATCTTTCCTTTTCTTTGCCCCAGGCTCATTTACATACAGGGCAGATACACACACTGACACACATGCAGATACATAGACACACAGATACAAACATACAGATACAGAATAACACACACAAAATCACTTAAAGAGAGACCGATACAAATACAAACACTGACACACATGCAGATTCACAGATAGAAACAGTGACACACATACAGATACAAACACTGGCACACATACAGATATACATATACTCACAATGAAACACATAGGTACAAATACATGCAGATACACATACAGATGCATGTTAGTTCACATACAGATACACACACTGCCACATACAGATGCACACACGCATATACACTGGCACACATACAGATGTACAGACATACAGATTCAAACACGGCCATGAAATTTTACAAATATATATTGTATATGTAGCCAAAAATTCAAAATACTCAGTGTATCATCAGTTTTATCAGCTTGAACAATTTGGGGTTGGGGGGGTGGGGGGAGAGGGTTGGTTGTTTGTGTGTGTGTGCGTGTGTATACCAACAGATGATGAAATAAAAAAATAAAATAATAATGTAGCGTCTTGGTATAGCCAAAACATGCACGCAAATAAAAAAATATGATCTTTTTGGTGACAAATTGTAATATATACATAGAGAGGTGTCCTTTTAGCTATGAGCAAAATGCATACCTTTTGTCCAAGGAAAAGGCTTTTTGTTGAAAGAACAGTAAATCCATCTGCAGGTGTTCCTTCAGTCGTACTATCTGCACTTGCTGCTTTGCTGACTTCTCCCTGCTTCTTCTAAATGCACATAAAATATTCCCATAAAAATAAAAGCAACAAAAAAAAAAAAAAACATTTTTAGAAGTGCAAATGCAAACAAAACTGAAACAAGTGAAATGCAATCCTTTTTTTTTTTTCCAGGTTACCCTAATAACTTGCAATGTCTCAAATCTCACTCAGGATTACAGCAACAAAGATCAGTGACTGATCTAGAAGCTAATGGCGATTTCAACACAGAATTTTGCAGAGTATTTTGAACAGTGGAAAAGACGCTGGAAACTGTGTGAGGTGCCAAAGTGTCCACTTTGAAGGGTCACTGAGGCGTCACAATTTTTCTTCTTCAATAAATGTCTCTACATTTCATATGGTATACAGTGATAGATAAGTATATATAAATATATATCTATATACATATATATATTATTATTATTATTATTATTTTTATACAGCGCCAACAAATTATGTAGCCCTATACAATGGGTGGACTAACAAACATGTGATTGTAACCAGACAAGTTAGACACACAGAAACAGAGGGGATATGTTTTTGTGAAAAAGTGAGTTTTTAATGATTTTTTGAAGGAGTGGAGACCGTGTGAGCATCTAACTGAAAAAGGGAAGGGAGATCCACAGGAACAGTTGAGCCCTAGAGAAGTCTTGGATACGAGCATCAGAGGTGGGAGTACAAACAGAGGATAGATGCAGGTCTTCGGCAGAGCGTAGGGGCCTAGACGGGACATACTTTTGTATTAGGGAGGATAGATACGTGGAAGTAGCTTTATGTAGAGATTTGAAAACAAGAACCAGATTGCAGGGACTGACAGAGAGGTGAGGCTTGGGCGGACAGGAAGATGTGCCTCGCTGCCGCATTCATTATAGACTGCAATGGGGCAAATTGGAAGCACGTAAGACCAGTGAGAAGCAGATTGCAGTAGTCAAAATACTTATTTACAAACATGTATTCCTGACACTATAGTTAGAAAAGTGCAGTTTAAGTGGTCAGCCCTACTGTTAGAAAGGTAAAAGGTGACTTTACTCCTTGTTTGAGATCATCAAAATTGACAATGTGAGCCAATTCAGTTTCTTTCCCAAGGAAAAGTCAATGCATTTCTATAAGGAACTTTCAGCGCCTCCATGAACATAGAGATGCTAAATGTCAGTGCTGCGCATTGTGCAGCACTGACCTCGGAAGCACCTCTAGTGACTGTCTGAGTGATAGGCAGAGTTTACATTAAAAAGTCTTCAGGGACATACTATACACACCAGAAGAACTATATTACGCTTGTAGTTGTTTCCATGACTATACACACTATTCCACACACTGCATCCAAAAAACACACACTTGCTACATTTTCCTATACCTGAACATGCTGCATCCTCAAAACATTTAAAGTGACACTAAACTCAACAAAACAACTTTAGCTTAAGGAAGTAGTTTTGTGTATAAATCATGCCTCTAACGTTTCACTGCTCAATTCACTGCCATTTAGGAGATGAATCACTGCTGTTTCTGTTTATGTAGCCCTAGTAGCACATCCCCTGGCTGTGACTGGCACAGCCTGCATGGAAACAAAATAGTTTTATTTTCAATCAAATGTAACTTACTTTAAATGTTTATATCTCCTGCTCTGTACATTGAGATTTAATTAAATATAGAAGGCTCCTGCAGGGTCTAGGAAGCTATTAACAAAGCAGAAGATAAGAGATTCTAAATTAACAGAATTTGCAATAAAGTGTAAACATTAGATGACTCTTTACAGGAAGTGTTTAGGAAGACTGCCTAAGTCACATGCAGAGAGGTAAGCCCAGGGCTGTGTAAAAAAAAAAAAGTGGAATGTGGCATGGAATTGAGCAGTGAAACTGCAGGGGCATGATATTCCATGTTTCCCCAAAAATAAGACCGGGTCTTGTATTAACTTTCCTCTGAAAAACGCACTAGGGCTTATGTTTGGGGGATGTCTTATTTCAGGAAAACACAGTAGCAAGCATGCGGTAGAAAGCAGGTCTACGTTCGGGGGAATTCCCCCAAACATAACCAGTTCAATAGTATATGGAATCCCACAAATCTATGTTCTTGGAATCTTTCCCGAACATAGATTTGCTTACTCGCGAATGGAATCCTGCAAATCTATGCAAAAAAGTGACTAGGGCTTATTTTCAGGAGATGTGTTATTTTCAGGGAAACACGGTATACACCAAAACTGCTTAATTCAGCAAAGGTTGTTTTGGTGACTACAGTGTACTTTTAATCTGAAATTTACTGTAATTATGGTACAGGTTCATTTGGTAAATATATGGATGTGTCTTATATTCCAATGCATCTTCTGAAAAACATGGTATGTTAGAGAAAAAAAACAAAATGGCATTTTAGAAAACATGAGTTTTGTTCAAAAATACCTTTGATTTTCTCACTCCTTTTTTGGCTCCAGGTTTCTTTGAAGTTATTTTTTTCGGCAACAGTGTTTTTGCTTTTTTAACTGGTGGAGGAGTAATGATAGCCTCCAATTTTCCTTTGGATCCCCGCTTCTTTGCTAATAACTCTGGATGTATATTTGGTAAAACACCACCACTTGCTATGGTTACTCCTTTTAAAAGCTGAGAGATAAAAGAAATACATTTTAGGCCAGAGCTTGACAAATGTCCCTATAATTAACCAACTGGTGCCAACATTTGGAAACCAGAAAAATTATCCACAATCATGACACATCACTCCACATATTAAAGGGATACTATAGGCATCAACATAAGCTTAATGAAGCAGTTTTGGTATATATATCAAGCCCCTACAGTCTCATTGCTCAATTCTCTGCCATTTAGGGGTTAAATCACTTTTATTTCTGTTTATGCCGTCCTAGCCACACCTCCCTGTGACTCACAGATCTTTCATACAAAATAGTTTAATTTTCAATTAGATTTTAACTTGCTTTAGAAGTTTTTATCTCCTGCTCTGTAAATTGAACTTTAATCACACACAGGAGGCACAGGAGGCATCGTCTAGAAGGCTATGTATGCAGCTCTGGGAGGCTATTCTGACATCTTGCAAACAAATTCAAGCAGAAACTGTCCAAAAACTAACAAGTTCAATGGATGCAAGACTTGTGAAGCTGCTAACAAATAAGGGGTCATATGTTAAAATGTAACGTGACCTGTTAAAATGTTTAAAAAGTTAAAATGTTGTTATAAGTTTGATTGAAATAGCTTTTGATTTCAGTAAATATGCTGCAAATTACAATGTTCAGTTCTTTACAACCTATAAAGTGTTTTGAAACTTACTGTGCGTAATAATAACAGTGCATTGTAAGTTTATATTTAAGAAAATACTGTTATCATTAGGAGGTTTGTTCAATAAAATTTGAATTGTACTCTTAATAGTTGATAACATGAGAATTATGCTGACTGTTATTTACATCTATTATTTAGGTAAATGAGAAAAATATCATTTGCATAATAATTTGGAACAGGGTGTAGTGTCAGGAACACCGCTTTGTTTTCCTCACACTATAGTGATCCTTTAATCTTGATGATCTCACCAATCCAATGCTTCCCCTATTACACATGTGCAACTATTTAATGCATCTCTATCTGGAGGCAGGGAGCAGAACCTGCCAGAACCCAGATCAAGAAATCAAATTGTTCAAAACATTCTGCATACTTACAATGTGGCAGTTTAACCAGTACAGCTAACTACAGGGTTATGGTGCTTGAAGTGTCCCAGTTTTTCCATGGGTGTTGGCAAACAACTATATTCTAATATTCTATTCTTCAGAATGATCACCATTACGGATTGGGTTTTACATACTCTAAAAGTGAAGATCCCTGAAAGTGCCATCTCCACTTAGGGGTACAGTGGAAAGTAAATATACTTACCTGGAGCTGTCCTTTATTTCTACCTCCATCTTCTTCCTGGCACTTTCTTCAACTCATGATGTTTCATTTGCTAAGGAGCCGTGTCACTGCTGTACTTTTGCCTATGTGAAAGGGTACAACACTGGGGTCTATGGAGGATCCTGTGAGTCCACATGAGCCTCCATAGATCAAGTCCTACAATGAGCGAAATTATGCTTGATTCTCTAACAAGGATTACTGTGATTTGACAAAAGCTAAAAGAAAAGCTTTATTCAACCTCAGGAGTGTAAAAAAAAGAAGCCCCTATATTTGTCTTATGATATATATGGAATTTGTTGGAATTTCAATTAGGTCACTATGGATATTACATAAAGAAATCGATGAAATACTCAGAAGCGACAGAGCAACTATAGAGTTTACAGGCCCACTTCCAGCTTACAAACTCTAATGTGGTTGAAGAAATTTTAAAATGGTAAGGCATGTAACTCAACACATGGAAGTTGACTAAGATATATACATTTTAAATTGGGTATTTGTGAGGTACACTCAGTCCGGGCATTTCTCACAACTCTCTCTCAACACCTTATCCAGACAGCCATCATGCCCTATAATAGAGTCAGAATCTGTGAGGTGGTGTAAAAAAGGGGTAGGAAAATTATAGCACTGCAGTACTGTATGGTGTTGCCACTAATAGTGGATATGTAAACGTTAACTATTTTACCATGGCAATAGACCATTTATTTTTTTAAATTTTTATTATGACTGAAATATTTGATGGAGTGCTGGCCTAAATAACCTTATGGACAAGCCACTGTTGGCACAATCTGTGTTTTGCTTCAAATCAGGAATGTTGGAGTAGAAAGCAAAAAAATATAAAAGTTATGTTACATTTCAAAAACCTACCGAGGATCACCCATTCTCCAATGTCTTATATAAACAGGTATTAAACCTCACAATAAAGGGCAACTTGTTATATGTTTCTAAATTGTATAATAAACTCCTACCTGGTTCAATTCTTCATCATTTGCCACAGCAAGAAGTATGTGCCTTGGTGTAACACGACCCTTTTTATTATCTCTTGCTGCATTTCCAGCTAATTCCAGAATTTCCGCTAAAAGGAAAAAACAACATTTCAGTTATTACCTTTTGGTTAGAATATAGTTATGCAAACATTGGGTATCACAAATTCAAATTAACCTCAACCTAGTATAAAATAATGTAGTGCAAGTAACTCGATTTACGCATTACAATAGAGGTGGACTAGGCCTGCATAAACAAAGTGATTTAATTCTTAAATGGCAGAGAATTGAGCAGTGAGACTATACACCAAAACCACATTATTATGCTCAAACTGTATTGATTATTGGAGTGTCCCTTTAAAACTATCTGGCATTCACAAAAGTTACACAGTAGAAATCTATTACCTGGTAAAATAATACAAAACTTTTTACTGCTACTGTAAATAAAGGAGAGTGGAAACATTAAATGGCAACATGTATTATAACGTACACTTAAACGAACACTGTAGGCACTAGATCCTCTACAGCTTATTGTAGTGATTCTGGTGTGTGCAGCCTGTCACTGCAGGCTTTTCAATGTAAATGCTGCCTTTTACAGTGTGCAGCACTGGCATTCAGCATCCACGCACTGCACGGAGACACTGAAAGTTCCCCATAGAGATGCCATGATTCAATGCATCTATACTTCACCAAGATTTTTTTTTTTTTAATTCTTTATTTTTGTTGTGCACAAATAAAAAAACAGCCTCAATATGCCACAACAGCGGGATCGAGGTATATAACAATTCAATATGCAATACAAGATGTGACACTTGATATTTAGGCACAAAATTATTTTGTTTTTTAAAGCAGGTGAGCTATAAATAAGTCAGGCTAGTGAGTTCAGGAATATTAGATTATTACAGTAGTTGAGCCGACAGTATATGTTATGTAGTTAGGACAGGAATAGTCAAAAGTGTTATAAAACGTGCACATTAACTATAAGAACAGCCAGTGGATTTTAACACGTGCTAGGCAAGTATAGGTTATTATACCACACGTTCAAGGAGCCACAACTGCAGCTGCAATCTCCACCACAGAATATATGTTGGGTTACAAGCATGGCAATGGAAAAGTCAGCACAGCCCAGTAGGCCAGCCCTCTCAGTTTAACTGATTACTGGTAGATGTTGTCAGACTAATGTACAGTGTGCAAGCGTATGTATGGAGATTGCTGGGTGCCTGTTTGTGTATTCATAGTATATTAGTGATGTCAGATGCTGGTTAGTAGGCTGGTGAAAATGCGGGAGGAGACATTAGTCAGTACCTGTGCGACAGGGGACTTGTGTGACAACAGTGTCAGGTACAGTGTGATAGTAAGGGACGGACCAGGAGGCAGACATAACAGAAAAACTACTTATAAACATTTGGTCCAGCTATTTAAATATTGTCTGCCCATCAAGCCCAGTCAAGTTTACATGCGCGTCTAAGTGGAAGTGGAAAACCTCCCCGGGGGAGCACGGTTCACTAGGTGCTTGTGTCACTAAAACTGTGCCAAAGTTAGACACCTATAAATTGTCGCTTAGGTCATCACAGTAGGCTTTTCAGCTATTAAGTAAAAAATAGTGCACATTAGTAAACATGCGTGCTACTATGCTTAAGAGTATTGGGTAGGCATCATTTTAACACATACAATATAGGAGCATCACAAGACAATTAGCTGAGCAGATTGGCAGGTAAGTAAAACAAATTAATGGAGCGCCTCACCCGCTGAGGGTACCCTCCCCCCAAGGCTTTCTTTATGGCTGGGTCAGTCCGGCGCTCAGGTCATCAAGCTATATCCACATGAGGTTTGCAAAAAAGAAAGGGAAAGAAAAAGCATAATATGTCATGAAGAAGTGAGATGCAACCGTTAAAAAGGGTTCTGTAGTATCTCAGCAGTTCTCTGCAGTATGGGTAGACTTGGGAGAACCACGTGTAGGTCCCACCGCCTCTCTTCAGCCGATGCCTGTTCGGGTCAGGATACAGTCCTGCAGTATGATGTTGTAGGGTGCGGCTCTCTCACACTCTTCCACGCTGATTGCTAGTAGCGTGTCGCCCTTGCTAAGCGCCTCGTGTGAGTGTTCACCACATTGCGGCCTGTGCTGTCGCCGTTGGGGATTGCCTTTTTGGGGCTCTATGGGAGTCGCTGCCCCAGTGCCTTGGACCTTGTTCCGGGTTTCCACTGCAGCCCTTCCTGGGCGCCTCAGGTACCCAGCTCCTCGATGCTTTCTGGGCATCACGATTCCTTGCAGTTCCCAAGTGGCTGTTGCCCTTCTCTTGCTGCCGCCAGACAGGCCTCCCGTCTCCCTCTTTCTGAGAATTTCCGGCTGGTTTTGTCGTGCCAGGCGTTGAGGTGCTCGGGGTGTCTGTACAGGCTTGCATTTAACCTTGCTTGGGTGAGTGCGCGAGTGTGTTTCTGTCTCTTTCTCATGGGGTGATGGGAACAGGAGGGCCTCGAGCTTCTCCCAAAGTACTTGAAAGGCTCTGTCCAGCCGGTGCTCCACCTCCAATCCGCCCGCTGTGAGTATTGGAGGAGCCCCTTGCCTCCACCATTTTGTTTGCATTTCCGCCGCTCGTTTCGGGCCCCTGTGTCGCCACTGTATGGGCGCCGGGTTGTACCAGGGTCTCCCAAGGACAGACCGGGATATCCCCCACCGGTCCAGGGGGGGGGGGAACGGGCATTTGGTCTCCGTTTATTAGCCGTGGGTGTCGGCAGGGGAGCGGCCGTCTCCCTCACGCCGACCACGCTTATAGGCCCCACAGGTCGAGGAGGCGAGTTTTGCTGTAAGTGTCGCTTGTGAGGCATCATTATGTGCCCCTCTCTGTCACCTTCCTCCTGGTGTCCTTTTTGTGCTGGTTATGTCTGGTTTGAACGGCTGTTTTTCACTTTTTCCGTGCCGCAGAGCAGGAGCTGCACAGTTTAGCTTCCTCTCCTCTCAGCGGCCAGGCCCAGCCCCCCACCAAGATTTTTAATATACTACACTATATTAAGTTTCTTTGTTCATTCTATATATCACTGGATCTGAGAACAATTCTACAGGCGCTGTCTCCCCGCACCCCTTTCTGCAATATAGCTATAATATGTTTCCTTCTTTTTTTGTTTGTTTTTTGGGGGGTCTAGGGGGAGGGTTTCTGTGCAAATGATTTTCCATATAAGTTAAAACATTTCTGTTCCCATAAATAAACTTGATGTGTTTCGTAAAACACATAAGGAAAAGAAGGACAATATTTCCTTATAGCAGTCGAGTTGGCAAAAATTGTCAATTGATCTGTTTTAGTTACCAACAACCCATCAGTAAAATCAATGCTACTAATGGGCACATAGGAGACATCATAGGGCATACATAGGTAGAGAAGATACAAATGGCTGTGCACAGTTATTGAGATACGGCACATGGAAGAAAAGATAATAAATTTCAATAACAGCAAGTGGCAAGGAAGGGAGTATAATCTTTACAGGCACACTAGAACACTATAGCCTTAGGAATACAAATGTGTATTCTTAACACAATTGTTCTAGTCAACAGCAGCAGCATCCGGCTTCTGAAATTGACATTCAGGAAGTGCGAAGTGATGCCAGTCAGGGGTGCCTCTAATTAGCTTGAGTGGTCAGTTGATGCTCAAATACAAATAGTAGCTCCCCATTCACAAAAAAAGGTATATACCATACAAGAAAGATTTAACCCCTACAGGTAAGAAATCCCCCAAGAACCTCCTGGCACCATAACAACTTATTTTCAATATAGATGTTATGGTGCCTGGAGTGTTCTTTTAATTTGGACCAATAAGGACTTTATTATGGTTTTCCCCATGGAGCAATGCTAAACCAATCGATACATTGAACAGATGTATTTACTTACATATGTGCATTACTAATATATATTAATAGATGCTATATTCATGTAATCTTTTTTTTTTTTTTTAAACCCCTTAAGGACCGGCTTGTTTTTGCGATGTTGTACGATAAGGACCAGAGCGGTTTTAACACTTTTGTGGTGTTTGTGTTAACTCTCATTTACGGTTCCTATACAAATTATATATTGTTTTTTCAGGACAAGAAGGGCTTTCTTTACATACCATTATTTGTATCATGTCATATATTTAAAATATGGTGAAAAATTGAAAAAAAAATACATGTTTTTGGACTTTTACTTGAAAAATCTTTTAATTATCTACAACAGCTAATGAAAAAAACTGCTAAATCGATTAAAAATTTTGTCCTGAGTTTAGAAACACCCAGTGTTTATATGCTTTTTTTTTTGCAAGTTATAGGGCTATAAGTACATGTAGGAAATTGATCTTTCAATATATATATATTTTACATTTATCAATAGTGACATTGTAACACTGTTATCTGTCATAAATCCCTGAATCACACCCCACATGTACATATTTTTTTAAAGTAGACAACCCAGGGTATTCAATATGGGGTATGTCCAGTCTTTTTTAGTAGCCACTTAGTCACAAACACTGGCCAAAGTTAGCATTTATATTTGTTTGTGTGTTAAAAATGCAAAAACCGCTAACTTTGCCCAGTGTTTGTGACTAAGTGGCTGCTAAAAAAGGCTGAACATACCCCATTTGCAATACCTTGGGTTGTCTTCTTTTGCAAATGGTATGCCATCATGGGGGTAATTCTCATTCCTGGGCTACCATACGCTCTCAAAGGCAACATTACCAATCCGACAAATTTCAATGAAAAAAAAAAAGTAAAATCAAGCCTTATATTTGACCGTGTAACTTTCAAAAACACCTGTACATGAGGGGTACTTTTATAGTCAGGAGACCTCGCTGAACACAAATAATAGTGTTTCAGAACAGTAAAACCTATCACAGCAATAATATCATCAGTGAAAGTGCTGTTTGTGTGTAAAAAATGCAAAAAACGCCACTTTCACTGACCATATCATCGCTGTGATATGTTTTACTGTTTTGAAAGACTAATATTTGTGCTCAGCGAAGTCTCGCGAGTAAAACAGTATCCCCCATGTACAGGTTTTAGGGTGTCATAGAAAGTTACATGGTTAAACACAGTGCTAGCAAATTAAATTCTCTGGACTTTTGGCCTGGGTTCTCAGGCATGTCCCTCAAATTGCAATCAATAAAATTACTTAATTATGTAATAATACCGTATTTTTCGCTCCATAAGACGCACCTCACCATAAGACGCACCTAGTTTTTAGAGGAGGAAACCCAGAAAAAAAAATATTCTGAACAAACTGTTCCATAGTGTTTCTTACCATGGGACAGTTTGTTCAGAATATTTTTTTTTCTCCCCTGTCCCATAATGATCTTTAACCCCCCTTTCCTCTGTCCCATAGTGATTGTTAACCCCCTCCTACCCTGTCCCATAGTGATTGTTAACCCCTCCTACCCTGTCCCATAGTGTTCTTTAACCCCTCCTCCCCTTGTCCATTAGTGTTCTGATCCCATAGTGTCCCCCCCCTCCCATTGTCCCATAGTGCACTTTCCCTCCCATAGTGTGCACTTTCGCCCCTGTCCCTCCCCCTTGTCCCATAGTGTGTCCCCCTCCCCTTGTCCCATAGTGTCTCCCCCTCCCCTTGTCCCATAGTGTCTCCCCCTCCCCTTGTCCCATAATTACTTACCTGTCTTGGAGCGTGGGCCGGCTTCACAGCGCGCTCCGCGGTCCAGGAACTAATATTTCAGGTTCCGGTTTCCGGCGGGACTGAAAGGAAGTGTGCACACTTCCTTTCAGTCCCACCGGAACCTGAAATAGAAGTTCCTGGACCGCGGAGCGCGCTGTGAAGCCGGCCCAAGCTCCAAGACAGGTAAGTAATTCTTCACATTCGCTCCATAAGACGCACAGACATTTCCCCTCACTTTTGAGGGGGAAAAAAGTGCGTCTTATGGAGCGAAAAATACGGTATTACATAAATATGAACTTAAAAATTAAATATATCTACATATTTATATATTTGAAGTCTACGTGTATATTTAGGAAATTATTTATGTAATTATGTATATAGACATATGTATATTTCGTATTATTTTTATTTATTTATTTATACATAGATATATATATCATTTCATTCTAAGTGTATTTTGATATAAATATATATATATATTAATATCAAAATACTGTTAGAATAAAATTACATATATATATAATTTTTTTAAAATTATTAAAAATTATTTAAATTTTTTTACATTTAATTTCATATACGTTATTTATATTTTATAATAATATATATATAGAATATATATAGTGATTATATTATATATATATATATATATATATATATACACGTGTGTAATTTAATTATAAGTGTATTTTTATATTAATATATGTATATATGAATATAAAAATACACTTAGTATGACATTATATATATATATATGATATATTTACATATTATATATAGATATAATACATGTATATATATATATATATATATATATATATATATATCTTATATATATATATATATATATATATATATATATACATACACACACACACACACATTTTTACACTGATTGATTTTATTTAACGTTATTTTTGATTTTGCAGATGCAGGGAGACTGCCTGTCAGCACAGACAGTCCCCCTGCAGGCAGATACACAGGCACCTATTGCGGCCACGTGATCGAGCTATCACGTGGCCGCAGGTTCCTGATCTGCCGCGGGGAGACTGTCTGTGCAGACAGGCAATCTCCCTGGACCGGGAGGAACGCTGATAAGAGCTGGTAAGTACTCCCAGACCGTTATGACGGTTCAGGACCGTCATCGGTCCTCAAGGGGATGTTTCCGATGACGGTCCTGAACCGTCATCGGTCGTCAAGGGGTTAAATGATGACAGTTTTCTTTTAAAGTAACAAAAGTGCCACAACTACAGTATGTCAGGCGTGATCTGAACACCCCAAATATAAGTAGTTAAAACATTTACTAACAGTTTGACTTCTTACCTGGAATCTAATAGTGGTTTGACTACTTACGTTGTGGGACGCCATGGCACTTCCCGCAACATAAGTACTAAAGGGCTGTACAAGTTATGGTTTCTTTGAGTGTTCCTTTAAAATATATATATATATATGTACATATATATATATATTTTTTTTTATTTTTTTGTATTCATGTTCATACATTTTTTAAAGCACTATCTATATTTTGCAATACAAAATGGGGGGCACTTGCAACCTGGAGTGTCCTTTTAAGACAAACGTACATTTCTAGTAAGACAATTGAGTCGGATAGCAAAGGGTGGCCTGTAAATGTATGCTAATGTAGGTTGTTTTACATAGATCGCTCCAAAGCTTAACAGTCCCAAATAAGTTACAGTCCCACAGTCATGGTGAACATATTTTACTCAGGTACTAGTCTCATCCTAAATTACTCTATGATGCTTTATTAGCACATATTATTGTGTAGAAGATGTGTATGTGTTAAACAATATTTACAAAGCGCTACATACCAAAGGTATTTATCATGTTTAGTATTCTACAAAGTAAACAAGCCAGACTTGTTCTGTAATTAAACTTGCTTTGCAACTAACATATGGAACCCTAGTGAAGGCAAATTTCTTAGCTGCATTAAAGATTTGCATTTTGTAACCTAGGCATTCCTTTTAAAGAAACACTCTAAGGATAAAAATAAATGTATTTATTTATAACATTAGTGGGTTCTTTATTCTCTATTTCACCACCACCTGAAAACAGCAACAAAAAAACACTTTATTCGCCAGGAAACCAGCGCTGGGATGGACTTCACCAGGCAGCCGGTCCTTCCTTCTGAGAGCATCAAAAGTGTTTACCTCAGTTTAATCTAATGCTTCACATTGAGAAGAATGAGGGATATAAAGCATATGCACAGCATTATATCATGTGCTGCATGATGATGCTGAATATGAAGATCTTCAAAAATTGAAACCCTATAATCAGGAGGTGGCTCAAGTGGCTGTCTGTCATTGTTCTCGTGAAAACATTGCTCTCACAGTTAGAACAACAACTGCTTGTCAAAACACGTTTTCGGGGCACGGCTTACTCGCTTACAAAGCTTTATGGGTGTGCAGAGGTTATACCTCTGGAAGCGATAGCTAAGTAATACCTATATTCAATCAGATACCTAACAGATATTTAGACTGACAGTTTGCTGAATGGGAGCACCAAGCCGTTTTCATGGAGCATAATAAGATAAAACAAGTTAGTTTTCCTCGAAGATTAGGCGCCCACGAAGGCACAGTATAGACTAGGGCTACTTAAGCTCCATGATTATATGAAGGGCATGGTCAAGCAGTGGAGCGGAATGGTGGCTTAAGTGCTGAGCTCCTCCGACCCTGAACTGCCGATCGTGTGACTGCATCCATAGAGACACAAATGGGGAAGAACTCCAAGACGGTGGGCACCCGCAAACCATCGGGGCCCCGCCAGACCGCGCTTCACTCCTCCACGCGGCAGTGTTTAGCCTCGTCGACGGACATGGCCTCCCAGGCATCATCTGAGACCTACCCACACTCAGAGATGTTGACGCCAAGCTCGACCTCGCCGGACCATGAAGCTGCAATCTATGGCATGTCATATAGAGGACCTTGACAATAGGGGTCGCAGGCAAAACCTGAGAATCAGAGGCCTACCCGAAGAAACCACCGTTCAACACAAAGGCCTACTTACTACAATCTTTAATGGCCTCCTGAACCGCACCAGGGACATTCCTATCGAATTTTGTCCTGGCTCACTGGGCCCTGAGACCCAGGGGCCCACCTGATTCCCCTCCATGGGACGTGATATGCTATCTGGCCCTATACTCTCTCATGGAGGACATTTTAAAAACAGCACGCAACAACATTGACCATGAGGGTCAACCCATTCAACTATTCCCGGACCTATGCCCGGCCACGTTGGGCTACCGCAGAGCACTGAAACCCCTGACCCCCGCACTGGTTGCACAGAAAGTGCGATATAGGTGACCATAACTCCAGGGGGTCCCAGACAGATCCGCACTCAACAAGACTTGCAGGAGCTCTTAGAGGAATTACAATTACTTCTACAACAGTCCTACACCACCACCGATGGGACTGACCAAAGTGCAGAGATGGAACTGGACCAGAATGGAGACCACACGACCGGCAGGGGTCACATGCTAAGAGACACCCCGCAAGCACCTTCACAGTAATGGCGGCCTGGGAACGTGTAACCATCACCCGGGGCACACTGGGACTATGACCCACACATGCAGCAGTGACCAATACGAACAGGTACCCTCCACAATCAAGGCCTATTAGCTAAGGGTTTGCACACTGGTGGGGGTATACAGGGACTGGAGGCCACACAGATACAGCCCGAAATCACCCACTCCAAACTATGGGACTCCGCATAGGGAAGAAATCGACCACTATGCAAGGGGGGACGACTGCTCACCAGCGGGTGCTCGGAGGTGGAGGACGCTACCGCCATCTCCCCGTAGATGTTGTGGAGGAGTTTGTGCTGCTGGGGATAGGGGTGGGGGGGGCAGTGCCTCGGCGGGTGGGATACAGCAAGGGATAATGTGTCTGACGAGGGCCTATAAGTTTTGCTTTATGAAACCACAATCTATGGCAATTGGAGGGGTCAGGGGACATCGAGGGGTCTCTTCTACGTGTTAATTTTATTCCACCCTCTCGCGGGGAGTGGCCTCACGGCCCGCCGGCCGATGTGCATTGAACTGGGGCCTTGGACCGCTCTTTCACGGTCAAGAGTGGCCGGGCCATGCTCCCAATATACTGGGGTGTACTGATTGCGTTGGCGGGGACTCGACTGGGCTGGCTGGTGCGGCCGTTCCGACTCTAACCCCGCCTGCACCTTTGTCCTAAGTTGTATGTTTACACTGTTTATTTTTGTTATTGTTTTTGTTGCTGTTGGTTGCTGACTTGGGTCGTGGTGTTTGCAGGGGAGGGAGGCAACGGCTTAGCCACACTACCCTCCTCTGAAGGCGATCTCATACCCATACGCCCCTCCCCCTCACTGGACATGGTCCCTCTGGTTCCCCCCTCTGCCGCCCCCTCCTCACTCCTTTTAAACCACCCATTGGTGACGTCCGAGGCTCGAGATCAACTCACACTATATTTTATTGAGAAAGATACACCAGATGTCCCTCCCCTGTGCCTGTGGGAGGCTCACAAATGCATCATACAAGGCCATTTCATAGCGAAGGGAACAGCGCTGAAAAAGGACAGAGCCACTCGCTTCTTGACCCTACTCTCAGACATACAGTCGTTAGAAACGTGACACAAACAGACACAGCTCCCCACCGACTGGACCCAGCTGACTGTGCTCCATTGGGACCTATCCTAAACACAAACTACCAAAGGGCATATTTGCACTCTAAATCTTTCTTTTATACGAATGCCAATAAGTGTGGGGCCCTAATGGCTCGCATTATAGCCAAAAAGAGGATGACGACCTACATCCCTAAAATTAGGGCTAGGGACGGGGGCAACTGAAATACACATCATCGGAAATAGCAGAAACCATTAGGGAATATTACGCAGACCTCTATTCGCTCACACCACACATAGGAGAGACGCCCGCAGGCGACAGGACTGTCCGCATAAGGCAATACCTGGAATCTCGCCTAAGTAAACACCGGAAGCAGTGACAGACCTAGAGGAAATGATCATGGCAGAAGAACTGGCGTGGGCCCTTAAAACCACCAAGCTCAGGAAGTGTCCGGGGTCAGATGGCCTGCCGACACAGTATTACAAACAATACGCAGAGGTCCTCTCCCCCCTCCTGCTTGCCGCACTCAATTCGCTCTGAGAGGGAACCCAATTTCCCCCACAAGCCTTTGTGGCAAACATCTCTTTGATGGCCAAAGAGGGCAAGGACGCAGAGCAATGCGCAAATTACCGCCCGATATGGATATGGAATGGAACCTGACAGATGTTCCCCTTCTCGCACTTGCTCTTCGTCATTTCCCTCTAACCCTTTCTGAATTCAATTGGGAACAACTCCAACATTCCAGGGCTGCGGGTGGGGAGAGAGAGACATTTGGTGGCGGCATATGCAGATGATTTGCTATTTTTCTGCACCGACCCAGAGTCCTCTCTGCCTATCATTATGGAGGAGTTCACAGCATACAGGGCGCTATCAAACTTCAAAATTTATTTCACTAAATACACTATTCCATTCACCACTCAAGAGCATCAACTCTTAAACAAAGACTCCTTTTCCAGTGGTCTGACACTTCCCTGAAATACTTCAAGCATTGTGATCACGAAAGACCTTACCCAGTTACACCAGTCTAACTTTCAGCCACTTCTGACTACACTCCACAAAGATCTTGAGGAATGGGCGAAGCTCTGCCTTTCATGGTTTGGCAGAGTTGGGGTGCTCAAAATTAACCCAGGATCCTTTACCTGTTCCAAACTGTACCCATCACTATCCCAGAGGCTTTTTTCAAACTTTGTTCACTCCATGTCCCTTAGATTTAGCTGGCCTAAACTCAAAGCAAGGATCAAGCATGATGTCCTCACCTTATCGAAGGTAAGAAGGGGCTTAGCCTTGTCGGACTTTAGGATTTACTACGGAGCCACAAGCAGTAATGTATAATGGAATGGGACCGAGCAGGGAGTATCTAAACTCTGGAAGGGTCAGGCCCTTGACAATGGAAGGGTCAGGCCCCTGGAGTTAATGGCACAGAACGAAAGGCCATAATTTTACCGTTATAAACAGCTAACTGAATTTGCACTATCACCCCAGTCAACTCCACCTCGAGACCACTCACAAACATCGAGGTGCTATGCATGGGCCCGGACCCATTGGCAAGGGGCCTGTCCACACTCTGCGGCATGTTTATGAAGTTCAGGCGATTGCCGCCGCCGAGCTTCATGGGGAGGTTGGAGGTAGCCTTGGGGACCACTTTTTCTACTGAACAATAGGCCAAAATATGTACTCTCACGCTACACTGCGCACCATCTAGTGGGGTACAGGAAACGACATATAAACTGCTAGCCGTGTGGTATTTGTCCCCACAACACATCCATACCTATAACCCTCCGCCGATACTTGGTGGGTATGCCCTCAGATTAGACCTTACTGGGCGACTTTCCACACACTCATGGAACGGTTTTCAGATGACCTGCCACCACTGACCCCTGCAGCATTTCTCATACACCACACCACAATGCGCAACTCGGCATACAAAAAATCCTTGCCGATAAGGATCTTTAACGTTGACAAAAGCATGATTCCTCTTTACTAGAAAAAACAGACAGTGCCTCCCCTGACCCTATGGTACCAGCCCATGGAAGAGTTCAGGGTTCTGGAAGAACTCTTCCTACAGGCGGAGTTGAGATCCCAGATGTATATGACAATCTGGACACACTGGATCCTCTCCACCGAAAGACCCAATTTTCAAGCCCTTATCCACTAACCGAGTGACTACTACCACGACAGACATCAGGGAACACTGACGACGAAAAAGACTGGTAGACCCAGCCCCGACTCGTAGGGGGGACACCACAATATGAAGGGATACTATATTGGCCAATCGGCTGCCTAAGATTGAAGTCACATGACGCTACCGAATCAACCTTCCTCGACTCCCACCCCACCCGCGTCCTTCACCAGCATGGCCGCTTAGGCCGCTCCCTCCCTTCTCCCCCTCCCTGCCCCTGCGGAGCCACGCGCCTTGGCTATGCTTGCCTAGAGTTCCGTGGCACCTGCCCTGGGAAGGAAAGTAATATCGATGGGGAGTCATTAGAGCAGGGACACTCCACCAGCCAACCACCAACAAGACGGGGAGGGGAGAAAGAAAACCCCAGCTGGCTGCGGCTGCAAATCCTTCAGTACCCCCCCGACAGCAGTAGTAATGCCCACACTACCCACATACCAAGATCTGCCACCGAGCGAGTCACAGAACCTAGTGCTCAAGCAGTATTCCAGATACCTATATGCTCCACACTACTTTCCTGCAGACCAGCGGATCCAAGAGCTTAGTTGTATATATGTTATGTCATGAGTACCTACGCGTACTACCAGAGTTGCTACCAACAATTTGAGGTAATGCAATAATGACACTATGTATTATGCAAAAATACGGGACCTGCGAGTCCTCAACTGCACAGAGCCTGCGAGCCCACACAAACATATACCGTATTTTGCACCTCATTCTGATCTTCATGTTTTGTTGGGGACCTGCAAGTCCCATGTTGCTTTCACGTCAAAATTGCGTACCAGGCACGAATGACTGAACCAATAAACTTATTTCCAAGTAAAAAAAAAGCTAAACTATGAAAATAAAAATTAACCAGATGTATTATTGGGTACATAACAAAAGGCACTTTAGTAGGAAGCATATATTCCCTTTGGGTGTAGTGCCACTAATTACAAACATCAGCTGATAAATTGATACAATCACTTCACTTAAAGGACCACTATAGTGCCAGGAAAACATACTCGTTTTCCTGGCACTATAGTGCCCTGAGGGTGCCCCCACCCTCAGGGTCCCCCTCCCGCCCGGCTCTGAAAAGGGGAAAGGGGTAAAAACGTACCTTTTTCCAGCGCTGGGCGGGGAGCTCTCCTCCTCCGATTCTCCTCCGTTCCTCCCCGTCGGCTGAATGCGCACGTGCGGCAAGAGCTGCGCGCGCATTCAGCCGGTCGCATAGGAAAGCATTCACAATGCCTTCCTATGGACGCTGGCGTGCTCTCACTGTGAAAATCACAGTGAGAAGCACGCAAGCGCCTCTAGTGGCTGTCAATGAGACAGCCGCTAGAGGCTTTGGGGGAAGGCTTAACCCATTCATAAACATAGCAGTTTCTCTGAAACTGCTATGTTTATAAAAGAATGGGTTAATCCTGGCTGGACCTGGCACCCAGACCACTTCATTAAGCTGAAGTGGTCTGGGTGCCTAGAGTGGTCCTTTAATCTGATTCTCAGGGAATCGCTACATTTGCAGATACTCTTGTTACTTTTAAGAGGTTTCACTACTAATTTGACTATAAGTGTTGAAAGGATACCCAATTGTAGCAGTATGCTTATGTAAAACTGGCCAAACTACATACACATATCCTATTATCTAGTTCCAAATACCTATGAATTGGAGTGTGTTTTGGAGTTGGAGTAAATATCCTTAGTTTCTCCCTTCTTTTTTTCCCTTCTTTTCTTATTATTTTTTCATTTTTTGATTATATATTTTTGTATCCGTTGTTAATAGAATTTTGATTAAACGTTAAGTTTTATCAATCAAACTCAAGTGTATGTTTCAACCTCATAAGAAACCTATTTGGATACGGCATTTTGTTCTTATTTCTCTAAATTTGCTCTCACAGTTAATTCTTTTCAAGTGGCAATGTTTTACATAACCAGGCAAAAAGGGTTTATGCATCAATATCACTTTAATAAGATTAAAGGAACAATATAATGTCAGGAATATAAATGTGTATTCCTGACACTATAGCTCTAAATATCTGTATAATTCCCCTCTCACCTCCAGTTAAAAAGGTGATTCTACTCAACTTTCTCCAGAGCCGCAGTGGTGTGGTCGTGGCTGGCCAGTCATGTTTCGCTCTGTTGGCCGAGATCATCAGAAAAGCAGTGGGAGGCTATCGTGCATGCATAGCAAAACGCATCTCCTCATAAAGATGTACTGACTCAATGCAACTCTATGGGGAACGTAGAGCGTGGAAGCACCTCTGTAGGCTGGCTGAGTGACTACCACTGGATAGGTCCCTAGGCAGCAATGTTAAACACTGCTTTTTTTCTGTAAATGCAGAGTTTTTATTAAAATGACTGCAGTAACAAGCTACAGACACCAGAGCAACTACATTAAGCTGTAGCTGTTCTAGTGACTATAATGTCCCTTTAATTAACTAGCTATAATTAATGTGCATTCTGGGATTTCACATTAAACTCAGAATTAACCCCTTAAGGACACAGCTTCAGAAGCTTGTCTTATGCTTAATGACACAAGCAATTTTTGCATTTTCTTGCTGTATGCGTTCAACTGCAATTTGCATCTCTCTCGTTTATTGCACCGACATATATTATATACTGTTTTTTAAAGGACAGAAAGTGCTTTAATTTGATGTAACATATATATATATATATATATATACACACATACATATATATATATATAAATGCTTATTTATTATTAAACAAATACAGAAAAAGGTAGAAAATTTTTTAAAAATTGTGTTTTTTTGTACAGTTTTTGCAATAATAATGTGTGCCTAATTAGTGCAGGTTAAAGAAAGTAATTAAAAATAAATTCATTTAGTTGTTCTGATTTACAGAATATATAATGTGTCTGGGATTTTAAGTTTTTTTTGGTAGTTACAGGTCACAAAGCACAAGGAGTAAAATAAACTTTTAATGTGGAGCGATTTTAGAATTTGGTATGTTTGTCTTGTAAGCTTAATAGCCATAAAAAAAAACAAAATTGTCACACAAAAGTATATATTTATATAAAGTAGACATCACAGGCTATTGTCCTAAGGTTATTGACACTTTCTACGTGGCCATTTCACCGCCAATCTCTGCTAAATATTGGAGTAAAATTTTGTGTTTTGGGGTTTTTTGGCACACAAACTTATAACAAAGAACTTCTCATGAGTATTTTGTAAAGTTGGTGTGTTCTATTCCTGTACAAAGTTTTATTTTGTGTTCAGTTACTTCTGCTGAGTACAACGATACTCCCATTGTATGTCTTTGGCAGTATTTCGTGAGGCTACAGTGCCATATAGGAGACCTGTCCGTTTCAACATTTACAGTAGAATTTTGAGAGGCGGGTTTAATGTGCCTATGCTTCAATTTGGGGTATTATAGCAGTTTTACTGTTCAAAAAACCCCCACAAAGGCCTACCATTTGTAAAAGTAGACACTCCAGGGTATATCATATGGTGCATATTGTGCCTTAACATGCCCCCATTTTTTCACCAATATATGCCAAAGTATGTGGTAAAAAATAATTTTGGGCATTTTTTACATACGGATTAAATTTTTGCTGGGCATTTTGTACATTTAATATGTGCCACTAGGTTCAAACCCCCCAAATTATGCTCAGCTAAGTCTTCTGAGTAAAACAATATGCCCAATGTATGACCTAGACACTATTTTGTGAAGTTACACTGCTGTAAAAGAGACGTGACAAGTTAAGGTTTTTAAGTGTGAATTTTCATGGAGGGTTTTGATGCGTCCGTGTCCCACTTTGGAGCACTTGAGCAGGCTACATATTACAACTACACCATAAAGGCATACCATTTCTTAAAGAACACATCCCATGGTATTTCAAAAGGCATATTTTGAACCTTAGCGTGGGATAATTTGTCCGCTAGCTTGTACCAAGTGTATTGGTAATAAGCGTTTTTTTGCCTTTTTGACACACAAAGTGAGTTTGCACAGTATATTTTGCAAATCGTATGTGTGCTACAACTGTATAATACTTCATATGTTGCTCAGCTATGTCGGCTGAGTACAGCAATACCCCCATATGTACCTTTGCCTGGTATATGTGGACATCGGAGGGGCACAATTGGGACACAGCCATTCCAGTTCTTTTCAAACTTTAAATTTTTACACTGTGCCCATGTCGCATTTTAGAGTATTTTACCAGGCTATATAATCCAAATACCCCAAAAAGCCATACCATTTCTTAAAGAAGACATCCCAGGGTATTTCAAAAGGCCTATTTTGAACCTTAGCGTGGGATCATTTTTCCAATAGCTTGTACCAAGTGTAGTGGTAATAAGCATTTTTTCTGCCTTTTTGACACACAAAGTGACTTTGCGCAGTACATTTTGCAAACCTTATGTGTACTACAACTGTATACTACTTCATATGTTGCTCAGCTATGTCGGCTGAGTACAGCAATACCCCCGTATGTACCTTTGCCAGGTATATGTGGACATTGAAGGGGCACATTTGAGACACAGCCATTCCAGTTTTTTTCAAACTTTGAATTTTTTTTCAAACTTTGAAGGGGTTAATTTTATTAAAGCAGGGGAAAGGGGGGTTGGGATTTAACTTTATTTTTTTTTTTTTTACACAGGGAGAAAAGGATCAGCTCTGATCCGTCTCCCTGCACTTCACACAGAACCCTGAAGTGCAGGGAGGCGGAAGGTAAGTACACTGAGCACATGTGCTCGCTCTGACAGCCTGTCAGAGCGAGCACTGGTGCTGGGGCAGCCCGATCAGGTGCTCCCGGTCTGCCTTTAATACAGAGGCAGACCGGAGCACCGTTAACCCCGCGATCACCGCGATCTGGGGTTAACTTTAGTAAATGACGGAAATTTTCCGTCAACGGTCCTTAACTGAAGGACAAGGTTGACGGAAAATTTCCGTCTGCAGTCAGGAAGGGGATAAGGAGAACTTGGAGGAAATTGACAGTTTTAGATCAAAACAGCAAAATGTAAAACATCCTCAAAATGAGCTATTTTTTTTCAGCTGGATTACATTATTACCTATCACTCGTTAAAATGTTGAAAATTTAAAAAAAAAAGTCTTGCAATTGCCTTGACAATTCTCCACAATTTCCGGTTTAGTGAAAAAGACCCAAACTAACAAAAGTTAATTTGCGCAAACTTTCTTTACCTGTTAGATATTCCAGTACAGCAGCCATATATACTGGTGCTCCAACTCCAATTCTGTATTTGGGATGTCCTTTTTTAATATAACGTAGCATTCTGCCAACTGGAAAGATTACTCCAGCCTTCGCAGACCGTGAGGTCTTTGTTGTCTTCTTTTTACCTCCTCTGCTTGACATCCTGCTTAGTTTTGACCAGTAAATCTAAAACTATGAAAATAAAAATAACACCTGATGTTACAAACTCTAGCAAAAAATAAAATATGAAGATATAATACACAGGGCTAGACAAATTTGCTTGAAATCTAGGAGCCAGTTTATGTTTTTTTAACAAAGCTTAATTTTCAAAGACAAAAATAGAATTCTTAAAGGTTAACGTAATGTAAATTTAAGGTAGTGCTTCTGGTGTTTATGTCCTGTCCCTGCAGGACAGTCACTCAGACAGCCATTATAGGTGATTCCTAGTCTATTGCTGCACTGCATGGAGGCGATGAATGTTCCCCATATAGATGCACTGATTCAATGCATCTCTATGAGGAGGTGCTGATTAGCACATGCACAATAGCCTTCCAATGCTTTCCTATGGGAAAGCATTGGCTTAGCTGAGATCATCAAGATTGATAATCTCAGCCATTGAGGCAGGGCCAGCCACGGTGAGAACGGCGCAGTGTGGGTAAAAAGGTGAACACCTTTTCAATGTGATCGGAGGGCGGCTGGTCACCTAAACAAACACTAACTGAATGACACACAAACACTCACAGACTGACGAACAGATGCACACACTCACTGATTTGACACATGCATACTCACTCTCAGACAGATACACACACACTCCCTTACAGTCTCAGGCACACACACATATTCACTGACACACTCAAACACATTTTCTCACACACTCACAAACTATTATTAATTTATTATTTTTTTAATGTAGGCCCACCCAGGCTCACTACTTTTGGTAGAGCTGGAGTGGATCTTATTCCGGGTAGAGAGCTCTTCTTGCTTCGCTCCCCACAGTGTGTTTAGTAATGCCGAGGCCGGAGTGACGTCATATACCGGCTCCCAACATCACTGCAGGGGACGCGCAAGGCAGAAGGGCAACAGAAGACACACACTCACTGGCAAACAGACAGCCGCCTGCCTCAGAGGGGGGCCCGAAGGTGGCAAGTGCTGAATGGGCTGACAAACACCCAGGCGCCAGGACAAAATTTCTAGTGGCCACGGTGACCTGGGATTTGTCAAGCCCTGCTTTAGTGAATAACCATCTGTCTCAGTTTCCATTCATCAAACTGATTAGAGCTCTAGCTATCTGCATAAATCCCTATTGCACTATGCTTAAATGGACATGCATCACTTGTCAATAATTATTTTAAACCGGGAAACAAACACTTTTAAACAAGTATACAAACTGAAAGAATGTAATAAATGTTTATGAACATACTATAAACTTAGTCAGACTGTATTATGGAGCATGCCTCTCAGGTAAGGGTGTTTCTTCAACCCCCATCCCCTTACTTAAAGAACACTATAAGGTCAAGAATACAAATGTGTATCCTTGATAATGTTAAAATCACCATTTACATGGCTTTCCCCTTACCCCCCTTAAAAGGTAATACAACTCACCTTTATTCCAGCGTAGTGCAAGGCCCAGCCCCGGATCTGCCTCCTTGCTGGCATAATAAGAATTGTCAATCTCAGTCAATCCAATGGTTTCCATAGGAAAGCACTGGATAGGCTGAGTTTGACAATTCTGATGATCTCAGCTAAGGAGGCAGAGCAAAAAGCTGCAATGGACAATCAGCATCTCCTCATAGAAATGCACTGAATAAATGCATTTCTATGGGGAAAGTTCATCGCCCTAATGCAGAGCATAGAGACGCTGAATGTCAGTGCTGCACAACCCAGTAAAGTAAAATTCTAATTATCTCATAAAGAATCTAGTAATTCTAGTCAAGTCCTAGATAGACCTCAAGTGTTCAGGAGAAAAACTAGGTTAAGCTTTGTGCACCTGTTGCTATAAAATGAGAGGCAAGCACAAACCCCAGTTGCTAAGCCTTAGTCACACAAATACAAATCTATTATTGTCCTACAATGGTAATGGAAGCTCTGGTGGATATGTCTGTAAATCTAAAATGTTACTTTAACCATATTTATTTTTTATTAATCAGATATTTTAAAATAGTTTAAAAAATGCAAAAGTGTGCATTGCAGCCTAAAAACCATTGAGTGCTTCAAAACAGCTTATTATGTCAGTCTGGAAATGTGATGACAAACTTGTTTTCAATACTTAGGTTGAAGTGCCTGTGCGGTACACAAAAAATCCTGAACCTCAAAAAAAAAAAAAAATATCAAATATCTGTTGAGTCAAATACAATATATGTATATACATAAATAAAATGTTAAAGGTAAAATGCTGCAGTAAAAGAAAATATATAACATAATTACACAAAAATAGTAAATATTGTGAAATGTACATAGGTTTACAATCTGGCATACAGGACCCCCTTATGAATATATATATATATATATATATATATATATATATATACACATACACACATTTGAATACACTCACAACATATGAAGAACAATACTGTACATTATATCTGTTTTATGTTGTGTGTGTGTGTGTATATATATATATATATATATATATATATTTTTATATATATATATATATATATATATATTAGACATACAGAAGTGGAAAAGACCTACATATAATGCTCTCTATAGGAATACATTGTAATATGCTGCCCCATATATTTTGTTTTATTTTTAAAAGGCTCAGTGTAAAAACAACTTCCTAACAATGATTCCAGGAATAGAGAATGCTTGCTAGTTACTTACATTGCAGCAATATGTCTACTGTCTCTTCCTCAATCCCTGTGTGAACTGGAAAGACTAGGCTGTGTCAGTGAAATCCCACAATCCAACGCGAGGAGAAGCGTCACGTCCCATCTCATACTGTACACTTAGAATGTCAGCTGAGATAGAGCAATAGAAATGTTTCATTACAGGAGGAGTTCGGCTGTACCTTGGAGCTGCGCTATAGTAAATGTAAGGCACACGCCTATTGGACGTTCTTCTATTTTTTTATTTTTTTTTACAGTGGCAGACTTTCAACAGTCTATTTCTATTGGATAGAGATAGGTTGCTATCTTGAGCTTGCATTTATTGCCTGGCAGAATGTGGGCTTGATTGTTTTACAGTACAAACAGAATAAAGCAATCTACAGGAAGAGGGGCATTCTTTATAAACAGCCACACCTACCTTTAGTTTTAGCTAGGCTGAGTAATTTTAGCACAAGAACATTTGTAAACCACTGCCATTTTTTAGTGTCTGATAGTCACATTGATTTTTTTTTCTCAGACTTGTTAAACTTGCCTGGGCATGTTTCAATATTGTCTGTGGGGAATGCAGTCATTATGCATTAGCAATTAGCTAAGTAAAAGAATGTTTCAGATTTTTAGTGTGATTGATAGCAAGATAATGTTTCTAGGCTGATTATTTTTTTTTTTTATGGTACAACATTAGCTGTGATAGCTAGATTTTGGTGTGATGATTATTTTTTCTATTTAGTGTTAAATAATCTTTTTTTGATCCCTTCATGTGTTGGTATTTTAAAAATTTAATATCATGCACTGTTAGTACTAAAATATAATTTGCAAAAATAATAAATGCCTGGGTAGAGCTTCAGCACTTACTTATTACACCTTATTAAAATATTTGCAAGTAAAATGTATGTTAAGATGACACCTTTAAAAAATGTGGTTGCTACATGTGGTTGTACATAGATGTGCGAAATAATAATACCTCATGAAAAGGGATTTAATACAGAACTGCTAACAGCAAAGACGACTAATGAAACATTTGTTTTGGTGAATATGCATTTGAGTTCAAGGTTCATTTAAAGCACCATGACCACTAAAGCATTGCACCACATGTTGTTTTACTTCTGTTTCGAGCATACTAATTAACGACTTCTGTTTCAAGCATACTAATTATTGATTCAAAATACTGACTTTATTGCTGTGTGTTTTAAATGATTACTACAAGCACCAGAATTTGAATTCTGGAGTTCTGGACGAGGTAATTCAGATATTTCAGAGCTAAACTTGCATCTGATGCGCGCATGAACCAGTTGATGCCAGACATCCATTGACATTTGGGAGGGTGGCCAGGTTAAGGGTGTCAAGGTGAAGCTCCCCAACACGCAAACTAAGGGACAAGAAAGGCAAACAGCTAGACGTATTACCGGTCCTTTAAATGGCCGGACTTAACGTGAAGAGATAAAGGAATAAGAATAGAAATGTCCCCGGCAATGACACGGCTAATGCCGTAACCACACACCCAACAAAAGGATACCCCCTGCCCGCAATGTCACCATATCCTTGGTTAAACACGGGAAATACTGATAGTAACGGCGGGGAAAACACAAGCCCAACACGGACAATACCGCACGGCTAGAGACACAGGGCCCTATGAGATGCCCGACGACAGAGACCATAGTGGAAGCCTACGTTCCCAGGCTCCCACGCAGAATGAGCCCCTGACACACTGTGTGACCAGACAAGATAGCAGAGGAATGCCGACACATAGACGGAACTCGAACACAACAGAAGGGACACAACGCATACACTATAGTTCCTACGTGTACAAACGACACAGAGAACGGAGCTCACTCCACAAACACTGACACCTAATCAAGGACTGATTAACACAGTTCAAGTACGGTTACCTGGCATATTGTTCACCCAGTTTATAAAAACGTAACTTAACTTATATTCCCGAACAAGCGTAACACCAGAAAATGGGGACCTGCGAGTCCTTCCATGATGGGGCCTGCGAGCCCGACTTGTTACCTTTTGTCATACCATGCAATGGAGACCTGCGCGTCTCATCGAACCTTAATACATGCAAAATGAATAAAAACCATATTCACAAAAAAAGAATAGAAATGTCAGACGAGCCAAGGTCAGGGTATGACAGGGAAGAATAAGCAATAAACTAAGCCAAGGGTCAAGGATGCCAAAAGTACGGATAGCCAGAAAACAAGCCAAAGTCAGATACCAAAGAAAGACAAGCTAACAGAACGCACTCTCGCCTACAAGAAACCACGACAGGGCAAGGAAGTGATGTAAGAGGGAGGTATAAATAGGGCTAGGTGAGAGCTGATAGGCTAGGGAATAGAATAAGGCAGCATATAAGAAGAGTACCAGCTCACAGGAAAAAACTGTAATATCGCTTTGAATCCGGAGACAAGCCGCACGCCCCCTAGTCAGCAATAGCGTGCACATGCGCGCACACATGCGAGCAGTGCGGGCCGTGAGGAGTTATGACAAAGGGTTAATAAAAGTTACCTAGTGCTTAAAGGAACACCGGAGGATTGGAGGAAGGCAGATGTTGTTCCTATATTTAAAAAGGGTTCAAAATCCTTGCCAGGAAATTATAGACCTGTGAGCTTAACTTCTGTAACTGGGAAAATATTTGAAGGGCTATTAAGGGATAATATTCAGGAATTCATTGGGAAGAACTTTGTTATTAGAAATAATCAGCATGGTTTTATGAAACATAGGTCATGTCAAACTAACCTAATTGCATTCTACGAAGAAGTAGAAGTATAGATCAGGGTGTTGCAGTGGATGTGATCTACTTGGATTTTGCCAAGGCATTTGATACGGTTCCTCACAATAGGTTAGTCTTCAAACTAAAAGAAATTGGTCTAGATGAATATTCTTGTTCTTGGGTAGAACATTGGCTTAAGGATAGAGTACAGCGAGTTGTAATTAATGGTAAATTTTCAGGCTGGACAAAAGTGGTAACCCCCTCAGGGTTCTGTTTTGGGACCACTTCTATTTAACATGTTTATAAATGATCTTGAAATAGGCATTGAAAGCCATGTATCAGTGTTTGCAGATGACACAAAACTTTTTAAAGTAATAAAATGTGAGCAGGATATTGCTTTGCTGCAGAGAGATTTGTATAGATTGGGGGACTGGGCACTAAAATGGCAGATGGAATTTAACATAGAGAAATGCAAAGTTATGCACTTCGGGGTTAAGAATGCACAAGCAACTTACACTCTAAATGGTAGTGAATTAGGGATAACCACACACGAGAAGGATTTGGGAATTGTTATAGACAACAAATTAGGCAGCAATATGCAATGTCAATCTGGAGTTGCTAAGGCCAGTAAGATTTTGTCATGTATAAATAGGGGCATAAATTCTCGGGATGAAAATATAATTTTGCCTCTTTAGAAATCGCTGGTAAGACCACACCTTGAATATGCTGTGCAATTTTGAGCGCCTGTTCTAAAGAAGGATATCATGGCACTGGAGAGGGTCCAGAGACGAGCTACAAAATTGATAAAAGGAATGGAGCATTTTAGTTATGAAGAAAGGTTTAAAAAATTAAATCTGTTTAGTTTGGAAAAACGGCGCCTGAGAGGGGATATGATAACTTTATACAAATATATTCGGGGCCAGTACATACCTTTATCTGGAAATCTAGTCATAAACAGGGCAGTGGCGGATCCAGTGGGGGGGCAACGAGGCAATTGCCCCATCCTCCCCCGAGAAATCCGCCGGTCTCCCTCTCCCTCCCCTGCCAGCAGCACATGCAGGTGCCAGCCCTGCAATGTGCCTGCGGACCGGGGAGGAAGATCAGAGATCTCCCTCCCCGGTCTGCAGGCACTGTGCTGACAGCCGGCGGCGGAGGGAGGGAGTGAGAGAGAGGACCCGGAACTCAGCCTGCAGCTCCTCCGGGTCCTCCTCTCGTGAGATTTGGAGCGTTGCCGCGGTTACCAAGGCAACGCCCCAAATCTCGCGAGAGTGAACTCTAGCCCGGGAGCGCGGGCTAGAGTTCACTCTCCCCACTGGGACCACCAGAGAATCACCACTGGGACCACCAGGGACCAGAAATGTCCCCCCTCCTCCCCAGTAAAGGTAAGAAGGGAGGGGGGACATAGGATATTTATTTATTTTAATTAAATTAAAATATATATATATATAATTAAAAAAAGCCACACACACATACATTGACCCCAATACTGCCCCCCCAATACACACAAACTGCCCCCCCATTCACACAAACTGCCCCATACACACAAACTGCCCCCATTCACACAAACTGCCCCATACACACAAACTGCCCCCATTCACACAAACTGCCCCTATACACACAAACTGCCCCCATTCACACAAACTGCCCCCTATCACACAAACTGCCCCAATTCACACAAACTGCCCCCTATACACACAAACTGCCCCCCATTCACACAAACTGCCCCCCATTCACACAAACTGCCCCCACATACACACAAACTGCCCCCCATACACACAAACTGCCCCACATACAAACTGCCCCACATACACACACACTGCCCCCCATACACACACAAACTGCCCCCATACACACAAACTGCCCCCACATACACACAAACTGCCCCCCATACACACAAACTGCCCCCCATACACACAACTGCCCCCATACACACAAACTGCCCCCATACACACAAACTGCCCCTCATACACACACACTGCCCCCCCATTCACACAAACTGCCCCTATACACACAAACTGCCCCACCTAACACACAAACTGCCCCCATTCACACAAACTGCCCCTATACACACAAACGCCCCACTCACACAACCGCCCCCATACACACAACTGCCCCCATTCACACAAACTGCCCCCATACACACAAACTGCCCCCATTCACACAAACTGCCCCTATACACAAACTGCCCCCCATACAAACTGCCCCCCATTCACACAACCCCCTATACACAAATGCCCCCATACACACACACATACTGCCCCCACACACACACTGCCCCCATACACACACTGCCCCCATACACACAAACTGCCCCCGTACACACAAACTGCCCCTCATACACACACACTGCCCCCATACACACACACTGCCCCCCCATACACACATACTTCCCCACATACACACACTGCCCCACATAACCCACACACACACACACTGCCCCCCATACACACACAAACTGTCCGCCATACACACAAACTGCCCCCATACACACAAACTGCCCCCCATACACACAAACTGCCCCCATACACACAAACTGCCCCTCATACACACACACTGCCCCCCATGCACACACACTGCCCCTCATACACACACACACTGCCCACCATACACACAACTTCCCCTCATACACACATACTGCCCCCCATACACACATACTGCCCCCCATACACACACACTGCCCACACTCACACATACACTGCAATACTCACACACACACACTGCAACTGTTACACACACATACTGTCCCACACATACACTGCATCCCTGACATACACTGCCACCCTCACTCACACACTACAACCTTCACACACACTCTGCACCCCTTACACATTGCACCACTCACACACACCACTGCTCCTATGCCCTACTACAGCCCCATTTCCCAGCAGATCTCAGGTAAGTTGTCAAACTGTTCTTAAACGGTTTGACTACTTACTGTGGGAGGGGGTCCCGGCACTATTGACACCATAACCACTACACTGAGCTGTAGTGGTTATTGTGTCTGGATTATTTCTTTAAATAATCTACAAGTGCCCCTCCCGAGATCAGGCTCTGGATCCGCCACTGAAACAGGGCTATACATAGGACACAAGGTCACACATTTAGGCTGGAAGAAAGGAGATTTCATCTAAGGCAAAGGTTTTTTTACAGTAAGAACAATAAGGATATGAAATTCTCTGCCTGAAGAGGTGGTTTTGTCAGAGTCCATACAGATGTTTAAACTGAAATTGGATAAATACTTACAAAAACATAACATACAGGGATATAATTTCTAATTAGTGGGGTAATAGCTGCTTGATCCAAGGAGACATCTGACTGCTATTTTGGGGTCAAGAAGGAATTTTTTCCTAGTTTGTGGCAAAATTGGAAGCGCTTCAGAACAGGTTTTTTTGCCTTCTTTTGGATCAACAGCAACAACATTTGTGAGGAAGGCTGAACTTGATGGATGCAAGTCTCTTCAGCTATGTAACTATGTAACTATGTAACACAATAGGGTCAGGAACACAAACATGTATTCCTGACCTTAGTGTTAAATCCACCATCACCATCCACCCTGGCCCCACCTTACATATAGTGAAATCTTACCTTTATTCCAGTCTGCTGCTGCTTGTTCTGCCCCTGATCTGTCTGCTTGGCCGACATCATCAGAAGTGTTGATCTGAGCCAATCACAATGCTTTTCCATAGGAAAGCAATGGATTTGCTGAGTGTGTCAAGGGGGCAGATGAGAGGCAGAGCCAGCACAAGCCAAACACAGCCCTGGCCAATAAGCATCTCCTCATGGAGAACACAATTTTCCATTCACTGGAATACTCTGATCTAGCGGTATATTTCTATTAACTTCTACTTAGAAATCAGTTAAGTAAGTTTGGTATGACCTGCCTTTCATAGAAACATTTTAATTCTTGCTAATTATATTGTTGTTCAAAATGAATTATTTAATACTAATTTTTAGCAGCCTAAAAAGTTTTGCTTTTGAACCAAATCTAAATATAGACATTACATCTGCTTTTCTCTTATACTTTGATTCCTGAAAGAAAAGAATCCTGAAAAATTCTAATCAGTGGTAAGTATATTTCTACACTAAGTTCCCTTAGTACTCGTGGGTGAATATCATTTGGACTTGTGGTTTAACCTTGTTTAACCCCTTCAGGACGGAGTCAATAGTGCACATTGTGATCAAAACAAAACGTAAACAAAAACTGGAATTTGCGCTATATGTCTGTTCAACCGTAATTCACCGCTGTCACATTAAGTGCACCCACACTTATTATATATCATTTTGTTCAGGAGAAACAGGGCTGTAATTTTTCATTAACTATTCATATATGGAACATAATTTATTATGAATAAAATGTAAAAAAAAATGTGAGAAAATAAGATTTAAAAAATTTTTTTTTTTTATTTCCGTCTGACATTTTAGCTGTGAATGTCATAATACTGTTAGGTTTTACTGCATAAAATGCACATATTTGTAATCAGCGATGTCTCACGAGTACAACAGTAACCCCCATTAACAGGTTTTATGGTGTTTTGGAAAGTTACAGGGTCAAATATAGAACGTTCCATTTTCACATTGAAATTTGCCAGATTAGTAATGTTACCTTTGAGACGGTGTGGTAGCCCAGGAATGAGAATTACTCCATAATGGCATACCATTTGAAAAAGTAGACAACCCAAGCTATTGAAAGTGGGGTATGTTTAGTCTTTTTTAGTAGCCACTTAGTCACAAACACTGGCCAAATTTAGCGTTCATATTTGTTTTTGTGTGAAAAAAGCAAAAAACCTAATTTTGGCCAGTGTTTGTGACCAAGTGGTTACTAAAAAAGACTGGACATACCCCATTTGCAATACCTTGGGTTGTCTTCTTTTGCAAATGGTATGCCATCATGGGGGTAATTCGCATTCCTGGGCTACCATACGCTCTCAAAGGCAACATAACCAATCTGGCAAATTTCAATGTCAAAAAAATGAAATGCAAGCCTTATATATGACTCTCTAACTTTCCAAAACACCATAAAACCTGTACATGGGGGTTACTGTTATTCTCAGGAGACTTCACTAAACACAAATATTAGTGTTTTAAAACAGTAAAACATATTACAACAATAATATAGTCCATAAAAGTGCAGTTCGTTTGTAAAAAATGCAAAAAACATCACTTTTACTTAAAATATCATCGTTGTAATACAATTTACCAGTTTGAAACACTATTATTTGAGTTCAGCGACGTCTCCAGTGTAAAACAGTACCCCCTATGTACAGGTTTTGTGGTGTCTTGGAGAGTTACAGGGTCAAATATAGTGCTTGCGAATTAAATTCTCTGCACTTTCCCCTGTGTTGTCAGGCATGTCAATCACATTTTAATTAATCAAATCACATAATTATGTTAAAAGATTACTTAAATATACATGTAGAATTTTAATATATATGCATTTATAGGTATTTAAATTCTACGTGTATACTAATGTAATCTTTTATGTAATTATATGTATTTATCTATATATATATATATATATTTGCGGTTATTTGTATTTTATATATAGATATATATAGAATGTCATTCTAAGTGTATTTTGTTACCAATATATATATATATATATATATATATATATATATATATATATATATATATATATATATAAAATAACAAAATGCAGTTAGAATGAAATTACATATGAATATATAATTTATATTAAATTTTGTTTCAATATTTTATTTATTAATTTTATTATTTTATTTATCATTGTAATTATATGTATATATATATATATATATAATATATGTGTATATATCTATTATATATATATATATATATATATAATATATATACATGTTATATATATGTAACATCAAGTGTATTTTAATACTAATTTATGTACTTATATTAATATTAAAATACACTACGTATGACGTTACATATATATAATATGTATATATATTATATATATATATATATAATATATATACATATGTTATATATTTATAAATATTTTTATTTTATAACATGTTTAATTATTTTTTTTTTTCATTTCCCACCAGCAGGGGGACTGTCTGAGATTTCAAACAGTCCCCCTGCTGACAGATCCGCAGCCAGCTATAGTGGGCCATGTGATCGCTCCTTGAAAGCGATCACATGGCCCCCGGGGGCTTCTTTTGCCGTGGGAGGGCTGCCTGGGCTGTCAGGCAGTCCTCCCAAAGCGGAGCGCCGGGTAGGTAAGTATCCCGGGCGCTCCAGAGATGCAAGCCGTTACGGCGTTCTATGCCGCCGCAACGACTTTAAAGCCCAATTAAAGCGGGATGGCATAGAACGCCGTAACGGTGTTAAGGGGTTAATTGCTGCATCACTTTCTGTTAACCACTCACATGTTTGCTGTATGGTGTTAACAGGGATTTGCAAATCTGCAGCCATATATTCTTTTTTATTGTATTATAGATTCTTCTCTACTGAAGAAAAAAATATTTAGAATTTTTGTCTTGTCCTGATCTTCCTTGCCTAACACACAAACCTCAGATTCCAATGGACAAATGCTTTCACTCTTAACCTTTATGGTATTAATGGGATACTACATCTCATTAAAGTAGTCTGGGTGCAGTGACCTTGTCCCCTTAACCCTACAATGTAAAAACATGCAGTGCATGCAGGGTTAAGACTGCCTCTTATAGACAGCCACTAGAGGTACATCCACAATTCACTAGTAGTTTAACTCTGTGAAACAATTTTGAACGTCCTCACGCTGTGCATGAAGGAATCAAGCGTTCTTAATTTCCCCATAGGAAAGCATTAATTCAGAATTTTTCTATTGGAAAGGTCTAATGTGCGCTTGGCGCTTACTGTGCTTGTGCATTAGGTTCCCCTATCGGCATGACACCTTAACGCTGAAATCAGGCAAGTGAAGGAAGCGTCTTTTAATCCTTTCACAGTTGTGGGGGGCACACTATAGTGTTATACATACATAGTTACATAGCTGAAAAGAGACTTGCGTCCATCAAGTTCAGCCTACCTCACATTTGTTTTTTGCTGTTGATCCAAAAGAAGGCAAAAACCCAGTTTGAAGCACAATTTTGCAACAAGCTAGGAAAAAAAATTCCTTCTTGACCCCAGAATGGCAGTCAGATTTATCCTTGGATCAAGCAGTTATTACCCTACATTGAAAGATTATATCCTTGAATATTCTGTTTTTGCAAGTATGCATCTAGTAGCCGTTTGAACATCTGTATGGACTCTGATAAAACCACTTCTTCAGGCAGAGAATTCCACATCCTGATTGTTCTTACAGTAAAAAAACCTTTCCTTTGCCTTAGACGAAATCTTCTTTCTTCCAATCTAAACGCATGGCCTCGTGTCCTATGTAAGGTCCGGTTTGTGAATAGATTTCCACACAATGGTTTGTATTGGCCCCGAATATATTTGTATAATGTTATCATATCCCCTCTCAGGCTACGTTTTTCTAAACTAAATAGGTTTAAATTTGTTAACCTTTCTTCATAGCCGATATGTTCCATTCCTTTTATTAGTTTTGTAGCCCGCTTCTGCACTTTTTCTAGTGCCATAATATCCTTCTTTAGAACAGGTGCCCAAAATTGCACAGCATATTCAATATGGGGTCTTACCAGTGATTTATAAAGAGGCAAAATTATATTCTTGTCCCGAGAATGAATGCTCTTTTTCATGCATGACAATACCTTACTGGCCTTGGCCACTGCTGATTGACATTGCACATTGTTGCATAGTTTGTTGTCTATAACAATTCCCAAGTCCTTTTCATGTGTTGTTATCCCTAATTCGCTTCCATTAAGGGTATACGTTGCTTGTGTATTCTTTACGCCGAAGTGCATAACTTTGCATTTTTCAACATTAAATTTAATCTGCCATTTGAGTGCCCAGTCCCCCAGTCTATCTAAATCCCTCTGCAGCAAAGTAATATCTTGCTCACATTGTATTGTTTTACAAAGTTTGGTGTCATCTGCAAACACTGAAACATGACTTTCAATGCAGTCTTCAAGATCATTTATAAACATGTTAAATAGAAGGGGTCCCAGAACAGACCCCTGAGGGCACCACTTGCCACCTCTGTCCAGCTTGAAAATTTACCATTAATGACAACTCTTTGTACTCTGTTTTTAAGCCAATGTTCTACCCAAGAACAAGCATTTTCATCTAGACCGATTTCCTTGAGTTTGAACACTAATCTATTGTGTGGAACTGTATCAAATGCCTTGGTAAAATCCAAATAGATCACATCCACGGCAACACCCTGATCTATACTTCTACTTACTTCTTCGTAGAACGCAATCAAGTTAGTTTGACATGACCTGTGCTTCATAAAACCATGCTGATTTTTGCTGATAACTATGTTCTTCTCAAGGAATTCTTGAATATTATCCCTTAATAACCTTTCAAATATTTTACCAGCCACAGAAGTTAAGCTCACAGGTCTATAATTTCCAGGCAAGGATTTTGAACCCTTTTTGAATATAGGAACCACATCTGCCTTCCTCCAATCCTCCTGAACACTTCCTGAAAGAAAAGAATCTTGAAAGATTAAAAACAGAGGTTCACTTATTTCTGCACTTAGTTCCTTAAAGGACCACTCTAGGCACCCAGACCACTTCAGCTTAATGAAGTGGTCTGGGTGTCAGGTCCAGCTAGGGTTAACCCATTTTTTTATAAACATAGCAGTTTCAGAGAAACTGCTATGTTTATGAATGGGTTAAGCCTTCCCCCTATTTCCTCTAGTGGCTGTCTCATTGACAGCCACTAGAGGCGCTTGCGTGCTATCTCAATCAGTATGTCTTTCAGGAGTATATCTTTTATGTGTGCCAGAGGAATGACAATGGCTTAAAATGCTTCCAGACTCTTCTCCATAGCATCCGGGGAGCTGTTTGACACTGATTACAGAGATTTTCAGCAGCAATAAGGGAATACCCCCATATGAATCATTGACCCCTAAAACTTCACAAGACTCTTACTTCGTTGGCTGGATTGTTATTTTGTTTCATTAACTTTGGGAAATGGCAAAGAAGAAAGTTGTTAATGTCATTTACTTTTCACAGTGAGAGCACGCAAGCGTCCATAGGAAAGCATTGTAAATGCTTTCCTATGCGACGGGCTGAATGCGCGCGCAGCCCAGGAGGAGGATCGGAGGAGGAGAGGAGGCAGAGAGCTCCCCGCCCAGCGCTGGAAAAAGGTACGTTTTTAACCCTTTCCCCTTTCCAGAGCCAGGCGGGAGGGGGACCCTGAGGGTGGGGGCACCCTCAGGGCACTTTAGTGCCAGGAAAACGAGTATGTTTTCCTGGCACTATAGTGGTCCTTTACGTACACGTGGATGGATACCGTCAGGCCCTGGAGCTTTGTTTATATTAACTTTCTTTAGTTGCTGCAGCACCTTGTCTTTAGTTAACCAATTACAATTATTCTGCAAGTTTTTAGTAGCAATCATTTGCACATCTATTGCCATGGGTTCTTCCTTAATATATACGGAGGAGAAATAGTTATTTAAAATGCCTGCCTTTTCCTGGTCTTCATTAACTAACACCCCCGTTTCAGTTTTTAGTGTACCTACACTTTAATTTTGTTTTGTTTTTGAATTTATGTACTTAAAAAATGCTTTGGGGTTGGTTTTGCTCTCTTCAGCTATCATTATTTCATTTTGAAGTTTAGCAAGTCTAATTGCCTTTTTGCACGCATTATTTGCATCCTTGTATCTTTTATAAGATGCATCTGATTTGTCCGATTTAAATGCTTTAAATGCCATTTTCTTAGTTGTAATCTCTTGTTTTACTTCTCTACTAAGCCACATTGGTTTTAATTTGTTTCTTTTATATTTATTTCCCAACGGTACATACTGAGAAATGTACTTTTTTAATATTTGTTGGAAGATTATCCATTTATCCTCAGTGTTCTTTTCACTAAAGAGTTTATGCCAGTCAATATATTGTAAAGCTTCCCTTAACTTATTGAAATTTGCCTTTTTAAAATTATATGTTTTAGTATTCCCCATGTGCTTTTGTTTTTTTGAGTTTATTTTAAAGGACACTATATTGTGATCACTATTTCCCAAGTGCTCATCTACTTGAATGTTGGTCAAAAGATCAACGTTGTTTGTTAAAACCAGGTCCAGACAAGCATCCATTCTAGTTGGTGCTTGCACAAGTTGTGACATGAAGGTGTCATTTAACAAGTTTAAAAACCTAATTCCCTTTGCTGAGGCACTAGTCCCTCTGTCCTAATTTATATCCGGGTAATTTAAATCTCCAATAATTAAAGTGTTACCCAGATTTGCAGCTTTCTCAATTTGCTCAAACAGCTGTTGTTCCTCGTCAATATTAACATTAGGTGGTTTATAAAATATCCCAACCAATAGTTGGTTTCCCTTCTTTTCCCCCAAGCAGATATTTACCCATAAAGCTTCCACATTATCCTCCTCGCATTCCATTTGCTTAACATTTGGTTTTAAATCATGTTTGACATACAAACATACCCCACCACCCTTCTTGTTTTTCCTATCCTTCCTAAATAACGTGTACCCATTTAAGTTAGCTGCCCAGTCATGTGTCTCATCCCACCATGTTTTAGTTATGCCTATTATATCATATTGTTTAGTGTATGCTAATGCCTCTAGTTCCCCCATTTTGTTATTTAGGCTCCTTGCATTAGTAAGCATACATTTAATATTATGCGTCACTTGTACAATTTTGTATTCCTAACACTATAGTGTTACTTAAACCACCCATCATTTACTAAAATTAATCAAAGATTGCAGTGTCCAAGGCAAATGGCTGAAGCCAACCACGCTGTTCCAACCCCTGTGATCGCTCTGACAGTCAGTCAGAGCAATCACGTGCTGCAGAGACACCTGACCCGCCTCCCTGCACTTCCATGTTCCACTTCTCACTGCTAAAAAAAAAACATGCTAGTTAAAAAATCCCACCCCCTCACCCTTTTCCAATAAAATGTAACCCCTTCCCTGCCATTTGATCACTGCCTGCAGTGATACAGATCACAGTATTTAACTGATGTTTTTTTAATCCCTGAGGGTTAGCTTGTATTTTAATTAGTTACTTAAATATTTGTATATTATTTATTTATTTAGATTAGTGGGGCAATTGGGGGATTTACTGTTAGGCTTATTATGGGTTAACAATACAAAAAAGTTTTTAAAAGTTTTTAAAAAGTTGTAAAAAATGTAAAAAAGAAAGTTTAAAAAACGAAAAAAAAGAGATAAAATGCTTACTGCCTGTGAAGAATCACCCTCCATGTATTCGGTACTTTCCCTCCCTGCTACTTTGTTCGTGGAATCCACTACCTTTTATTGTTAGTTGTTCGGTACTTTAATTCGTCAAAATCCCTTGTTCGGTAAAAAAGCTATTTTTACCGAACGAGGACCACCCTGGGTAGCAATTAGAACGTAGAATCCTGTGTTATTGCATGAAACCACAAGCTAATTGAGTGCTCCTGGGTGGCCGCCATTTCGTGACACGAACACGTGGCGAGAACAATGGATGGCGGCCATCTTAAACTCCCGAACAGCCGGCTAGCGGGACTTAGGCATCGAGCGCCTGGAACTAATTTCGGCATGGCTCTCCAGCAATACCCGGTCCCCCATGGAAGTCCAGTCTGACCCATTTACATGAATTGCACACGAATGGCGTTCGGGAGTTTCAATCTACCGAACGAGGGGAGCACTCTCATGTACCCAGCTACATTATATCCATGGGGGTTTCCATGCAATTTTCATCTGAACGGAGACCGGCTCGCACCACTGATTTCATGGAACGCTGGGTCGGCTACAACCTCGTGGCGAGCCGGTCAAACTTCCACACGGTATAACTCCAAAACTACCGAACGGATTCTCACGAAATTTATATTGATATGTTATGTATAAAGTATGTTTCTAATAATTGTGGACAAATTTTAACTTTTCTGGCCACTAGATAATTGAGTTTGATAAGTGCTCAAACCCAATTATCTAGCCTGGCCCAGAGGAGGAGTTATGTACTGTATAAATTGTGTGCCCTGTTTCTTAGTAAATCAGACTTGTTCCAGCATTAAGCTTTGGCTCATGTGTGGATTATTCGGCAATACCAGCGATTTATTACTTTGTGGATTACTTGGTGATTTTATTTTATGGGAAGAAGGGAATGCTTGACGGAATAAAGGATTGTAACATCACACTGCCTCTACGCTTACAAACTAGAGAAAAAACAATCCCACGTTAAGCTTCAAAATCTGCCTTTTTAAAAACATCACAAATAAAAGACATAATATATAATTTACATAGCTTTAAAGGATATAATAATAATAAAAAAAAAAAAAGGCATATTTGGGAGGGGTGTACTCTCTGTGTGATTGGCGTTCACGAGAGGCCTGACGACACAACAACCTTGCAGTTATCTCCATTTGATTAATATATGTATTTTTTTCTTGTCGCCATGTCAAAATCAAGTAAACTATTTTTCTGACCCTTCCCCAAGCCTTCTCGGGAAGCAGTACAAATTATAGTTATATTATAGTATAATTTAAGTTGTGGTCTAGTAGTCAAGAGTGGATGTTGGTCAGTGGGGACCCACTTGGTAGGACCACCCTTGGGTCTGATTTCATAGTTAAGCAAAGAGTTGGCTTAATAGTTCGAACAGTTTGTTCTTCACAAGTCCACCACATATGGAGGTATGTTCTGAATCATCAGTTTTGGATAGCAAAAGTATAAAGGTTATTGCAGTTATCTGCATATCTCAGATGGAAATGATTGCACAAGGGCTCTCACAAGTTCTGAGCAAATAGATAAGAAAACACATGTAATTCTGCCAAAAAATATTGGGAAAAAAAAAAACAAACAAGGCAAAATTTTATTGAAAAAAATCAGTATCTTTATTGCTTCATAATCAGAAATCACAGCTGATCAGAGGCGCAACTAGAAACCACCGTGCCCTGGTGCAAAAAGTGCCTGGGGGCCCCACCATGCATCTCCCCCGTCCCCCCCCTCAATTTGTATAACACATACAGATACATACACGGACACACATGTTAATACACAGACACACAGAATGACAATGTAACAGAGCTGCCTGTACCCCTGGCTGGGTACTTCCGCCAAGGACCGCTTCCTAGCTGGAACAGGGGACAAACCGCAGCACTTCTGCCCACACTCACCATGGCTTGAGTGGGGTCCTGGAACCAAATGGGGAACTCGCTCTATCCACCCCCAGGCACTGGATGACACTAAGTCCTGGGAGCTCTAGTCCTTACAAGGACTTTCCTAGTTGAGTCCTCCACACTGGAACAGTGATTAGTGATTAGCCCTTTCCCCTCCCAGTAACCATACTACACATAATTCTGGGAGTACAAGCTGGAATGATTTAATCTGGCCAGATGGCCTGCATTTATACAATTTATACACAGTCAAACACGCCCATAACACCCCCACACAAAACAGGATAATCCCTCCACCTGGACCTGAGAGGAGACTAGTTATAAGCAAACATCTAAAATACTCCTCCTCTGTGCCTGAGAGATAATTACCTGAGCACACAAACATATAATTGAATTATTTCTCAGTACAGAAACAGGCAATATAAAAAAAACTCCAAAATACATAACAACCCCACAAAACACGATCTGGGTGACCAACATATCCAAAAACTACCCAGATCAGTTCAAGGGCTCAGTATTTTCATGGAAGTCATAATTTTGACCGACCGTGCACATGGTCAGTCAAGTTCATTAGTTTAAAAATGAACAACTGCCGAACTGAATCCATAGTTCTACCAAGCCAGTTAAAAAGTCTTTTACAGGTTTCCCTGCAGGGCCCATAGTCTGTGGGCAGGAGGCTGGCAAACTCATGTGGGAAAGGGAGTTTGTCACATATCTCCTCCCTCCCCTCTCCCTGGACCTCACTTATGAAGCCATCTGTGCTTGGTGGGCAGAGGTTAGCGGCGCTCTGCCCTGTAGCCAGTGGTTCAGCTGGGTTGGTCATCGGGCCTCAGAACAAAAGGACAGGTAGGGTAGAAGCCAGCTGCGCTCTGGCCTAAAAAGTAACGTCTTACTGGGCCTTAGAATGGCTGGACTAAACGTACCAGAGAATAGTCAGAATACTTGTCGAGGTCGGGGACACAGAATGAGACACAACGATGAGGGAAAGCCAAAAGTCAGGGATATCAGAATACAGGGAAGTCAAACTAAGCCAATGTCAATAACCAGAAAATAAACGCTCAGAAACACACTCTCGGATAACCACTAGGGAAACCACGATAGGGCAAAGAGGAGAAGTAAAAATTTGTTTAAATAAGCCCTTTACAAATCTAATGGGGCAAAATCGTCCGTTGACCCCAGAACGTGCACGCGCATCTCCCGCGTGAAGTCACACGCACGTCAACGTCGTCATTGTGGGCGGACATGGGGCTATTAATTTGCCATGGATCCGCAGCGGCCGGCGTTCATCAACATGTTGCAGGAGTCAGGTACACTGACGCATGGCCGCTGAGCGCAGATACCGCAAGGTGAGGATAAATATGTTACATTACCCCCCAACTGAAGACCACCCACTGGGCGGGCAGGACCCGGCTTGAGGGGAATCTTGAAGTGAAAATAACGAATCTTGCGACCTGCATGAATATCGGAAGCCGGAACCCAAGAACGTTCAGCAGGCCCATAACCCTTCCAATCAACCAAATCAATCGATTATGGAAAATACTTCGTACTCCTCCTGTCCAGAAACAACCAACAGGGGTGGCGGAACACTTGGGACAGTATACTTATTGCAAATAATAAAGAAACATTAAACGTGTTAGGAATATGTAATGAAGCAGGGAGAGCCAGAGAATACGAAACAGGATTAATTCTACGAAGGATACGAAACGGACCAAGTAATATGGGAGAAAACTTAATGCTAGGAACTATAAGTTTAACATTGCGTGATGATAACCACACCCTCTCACCTACTTGGTAAACAGAGTTCGCACCCCGTCGTTTATCAGCATGAAATTTTAAACGATCAGCTGCAGTTTTGAGAGCGGAGTGAACTTTGGTCCACATATCACGAATAGAAGCAAGGTCATCATCCAAAACAGGAATAGCTGCATCAGAGAAAACAGCCAGCAGAACAGTAGGATGAAGATGATTATTAACAAAAAATGGACTAAGACCAGAAGAGTCATGATTAGCATTGTCCCTAGCAAACTCGGCACAGGGTAACAATTCGGACCAATTATCTTGAGTGCTATTAACAAAACAATTCAAATACAATTCTAATGACTAGTTAGCCCTCTCAGCCGTGCCATTGGTGTGGTGATGGTAAGAGGAAGAAAATGGCAATTCAATGCCCAACTGCTTATTGAAAGCCCTCCAAAACCAAGACACAAACTGAGAACCTCTGTCAGATACAATATTGTGAGGAATGCCATCTAGTCGGACAATTTCACGGATAAAATTAAGAACCAGGTCTTGATAGGATGGCCATTTTTTGAGTGGAACAAAATGAGCCATCTTGGAAAAGCTGTCAACCACCATAAGGATGGGTGTCCAACAGTCACGTTGTTTTGGAACACCTTCATGACATTTTCCCTTTCACACAATGGAACAAATAATTTATCCAGTGGTTTATTGCATGGTGCCTGAGACTGAGCCTCCATGATAGAGCCAAAAAGAAGAGATGACGGGGGCGTGGTCTGACCGTCGATGGGACTAGACGTGTCTCACCAGAGCTCCCGACGAAACGCGCCCTAAAAGCCAACAAAAGCGACCTAATTACCCACTACCTCTCCAAAGGAGTCCCCCATTATGGAGAAAAGGCTCCCCAAAAAACAACAGAAGAGGGGTACCGACCCCGGCAGCACAGTTCTGGACCTTATGTCGGCGCAGAAACAAGGCCGCTTGGGGACCCAAGATGGCGCCGGCACTACTACCCCACAGGCTTCGCCTCGTGCAGAGCGGGAAACATCCCCTGATGACCGAGACACGGTCCTGGCAAAGCTGGCCGAGATGAGGGCTTTCCTCGCGGGGGAAATAGCAAAATCCACAGCAGTACTCCAGGCCGAGATTGGGGCCCTGGGAGCGCGCACCGCTAAACTCGAGGACCGCATGGAGGCCTCCGTACAGGCCCACAATGCAGTGGTAGAAAGGGCAAACAACCTCACAGCTCAAATGGTAAGCATGGATCTTGCCTATGAAGACCTGGCTAACCGGTCCAGGAGAAACAATATCCGCCTGAGAGGCCTGCCTGAGAATCCAGACGAGGACCTACAGGGGCTTATACTCACCATACTGAAGCCTCTGCTCCCGCATGTATCGGAGGAACACTGGCACATGGAGAGAGCACACAGGGCCTTACGGGGTCAGAGGAACGACACCAATACCCCTCGGGATGTTATAATCCGTTTCCTATACCACCGCACTAAGGAAGCACTAATGAAGAAGAGCCGTGAGGCCCCCATTCGGTACTCCAGTAAGATCATCTCCCTTTACCACGACCTAGCTCCCTCCACGTTACAACGGAGGAGAGAATGGAGCCCCATCACTGAAGCCCTAAGGAATGCCGGTATCAAATACGCCTGGGGATTCCCCTTCAAGTTAATGGTGTTCAGAGGTGACCGGGCACACGTTCTCACACCGGGAGGAGACCCCCACCGAATGCTCAGTGGCCTTGGCGTACAACCGCCTCTTGACCTCCCCAGCGTGGCGATGCACCCGGAGGATCTTCCACAGCTACACTCGGAGTGGCGGGGAACGGGACCGAGAGGACGCCGTTAGTTGCTGTTGGTAACGTACTGGCTAGCCCTGGGGTCCCCCTCGTATTCTCGACCTGGCTGGCACGGGGCCTGTGGGGGGTGGTGGAGGTGCCCTCCCATGGAATTGGGGTGGGGGATGGGGTGGGGTGCTACGCTGCAGTTTTGGGACTTTGTTATTTTTGACTTAACCCCCTCACCGTTATTTCTATGGCTTATAGCACGGGGGTGTACTCCCCCTCCCCTGGTGCATGGGGTCGGAGGGGTACAGCCGCCCTGTCCCACCGACGTTTGGTTGGGACACAAAAGATCTATTTGGGCTACACTTTTATTGGATTGGGAGGGGGAAAGGGTGGTACACTTGATGGATCCCCCCTACTGGGGCACCTGTGCCTAACGACTTGAACGTCTCCCTCAGCGAAGAACTTCCGACGAGTGAGGACCCTGGAGAACCCCCTCAGGCCTGTTTAAATATTTACTGATGGGTATTGCCTTAAAAAGGGATTGAAGACTCTGTTCGACCGAGTGACAAACAATTTACAATTTACACTAGAATGTATCGTGGAATGTTACCCTCAGTAGCGCATGGGAGCGGGAGGTTAACTAGGCCTGACATCTTGTCTCCAGGTTGCAAAAGGGGGCAAACCAATAGCAGGATAGGAGGACGTTCGGAATGCAGGGAGACCTGACGGAAAGCGACACACCTCTATAACTGGGGACGTCCAGTCTTCCCCAACTAACTGTGGAAAGTGACCGATACACAGCCACCACACAAACCCACATAACAGGACCATCGGTACGTGGGGGGAGGACAGGGGTAAGCACAGGTAAATAGAACACGAGACAACGAACACAAGACCTTTCGTAAAACATTTATTACACAAAAAAAAAAAACACAGCAGGCAGCACCCACTGACTAAGTCCCCAACCACGACACACACTGTACAAGGCCCAGAATCTATCGCTCCAAGTCGTAAGCCCCCCCGACCGACGCCGGGACACTAAATAGTCGAGACCCATGAGGGGGGTGGGAGCCCCGTGGCCGGGCAGGTTAAGGGTACCCTTACCGTGTTCTTGAAGAAGGTGTATCTCAGTACGAAAGTTAATGTATGTTATTTTAATTGTATTTTGCATGTTCTCTCCTACAACTAACCCTAAACGTCCTAATCATAACAAAACTAGAAAGGCGGGGAAGATCACCAGTCTACATAGTCAGGAAGTCCACGGAGGTGGAGATGGCCGGACCTTTGTGGCCCTCCCCTGGACCGGGAGAGGGAGGTGTGGAAATCCCCCTTGGGCGAAATGGGAGGGACCAGTTACCGGTCTGAGGAGAGGACCTACGGAGGGCCCTCTACACGCCCTCTATGGGCCTGACGGCCTCCTATAACTTCGAAACCTAGATAAACCCACATCCCTTATTATACACCTTCACCCAGAGGCAGAGAGACTCTGCAGAGGGGACACATGCCGCAGACACGCGCCAAATTTTACGCCCACCGGGACACGGGGGGAGAGGTTGGAGGAAAACCTTTAGGTAAGCCCACAAGTAATGGAGCGAGGTGAGCTACAAGGGGGACACCGCCACAGTAACCACTGGAGTGAGGAGATGAAACAGGTAGGGAATAGCTAGCAAAGGCATTTAGAGGTCTCCGTAGAATATATAGGGCGCGTGGGAGACGGGGCTTTGGGCATCCTCAGTATCCTCCGCGCGTTGATCGTGAAGAGGAGAAGGGTACTCGCAACCCACTACTCTCTGGCGGATGATAAGACCAGAGTTTTCTCCGCACCGGACAGAATCCGGAGGCATCTTCTATTATTCTCTCTTCCTCTTCCCCTCTTACCCATCTACCCTCCCTACCTATGCCCCTCCCTTCTTGGACCTTGGGGGGGACGGACGAGTTGATGTTCCCAAAAGGAAGTCCTCCTGCTCGAATAGCAATTCCCGATACAGGCAAGGGCACCGCAGGGATAGCAGAGCTCAACATATCGCAAGATGTCGATTAAGATTACCACCCAAAACGTGAAGGGCCTAAACGCCCCCAAAAAGAGACGCCTGATGTTCAGGGCCCTGAAAAGGACGAACACAGACATAGCTTTCTTGCAAGAGACCCACCTCCCCAGACAGGCCACTTTCCAATTGCGAGACCATGTTTATACGAGATCATTTGAAGCCAGGACGCACTATAAAAGGAGCGGAGTGGCCGTCGTCATCAGGCGCTCTTGCCCTTACCAGGTGTCGACCCTGGATGCTGACCCAGAGGGACGATACATTATTGTATCAGGCACCATGCACTCCCACACCATCCATCTGATCAATATATACGCCCCGAATCAACCGGACGCCGGATTCTGGACTAAGAAGTAAGATTACAGCATTGCCGCATGGCATGATCCTCATGGGTGGAGATTTTAACGCCGCACCGAGCCCGGCGATGGATAGGAGCTCGAAGGGGGGAGGCCCGCGTTCACAGGGACAGGGGGGGACAGGACCGCCTGCTTAAAGCTTTTATAGCAGATACGGGTCTGGTGGACACATGGAGGGCACAACACCCGACGGAACGAGATTATACGTTCTACTCGGCCCCTCACGGAACCTACTCCAGGATAGATTTTTTCCTGGTCAATGCAACAGGATTACCCAGACTAATGGGCTCAGAAGTGGGAACTATCTCATGGTCTGACCACGCAGACGTATCTATCATTCTCGGGAATCTAAGTACGGTGAGCCCTTGGTCCTGGAGACTAAATACATCATTGCTAAGGGATCCGGAAGTTATAGAAAATATCCGAAAGGCCATAACTGACTACTTCACTGACAACACCACCCCAGAAGTGAGCATTAGCACGGTATGGGCTGCACATAAGGCCGTAATGAGAGGGAACCTGATCAAATTCGCCACGAGGAAGAAAAAACAGAAACATCATCAATTGGAAATCCTGCTCAAACAACTACGGAACCTAGAACAGAAACACCAAGCTACCCCGGACAAAGGGATCCTCGGACGACTGGAGGCAGTTAGACGGAACATACGCTCCCTTTTACTCGATGACACAGACGTGGTCCAAACTGACATATTTTGATAAGGCTAACAAAATGGATACACTCCTGGCTAGGACGTTACGGCCCAGGCAACACAGGCCCCATATCACAGCCATCAAACACCCTGATGGCTCGACGAAAACGAAACCGGCCGACATCGCAAAGGTCTTCGAAGATTTCTACAAACACCTGTACAACCACACACCGGACGGACACGCACAGGAGGGACAAAGGGAACACGACATCTTGCGATACCTGGACGGTCTAGGTCTCACCAAGTTATCAGAGGAGGCAGCGGCAACCCTAGCTGCGGAAATCAGCGTGGAGTAGGTCGACAGGGCGATATCGAGTTTGAAAGGAAACAAGGCGCCAGGCCCAGACGGTTTCGACGGGTCATATTATAAGACCTTTCAGGAGGAGCTCGCACCTCAATTGGCCGCACTCTGCAACCACTTGCGGCAGGGGGGGCGATTGGGACCAGAGATGGCTTTGGCCACGATCGTCCTCCTCCCCAAACTGGAGAAAGAGGCGCTTCTTCCTGAAAATTACAGGCCTATATCTTTGATCAATCATGATTTAAAGATCTTAGCCAAGATTCAGGCGGACAGATTAAACCCGCTTCTGACTTCCCTAATCCACGCAGACCAAGTAGGATTCATACAAGGCCGGCAATTGTTCGAAAATACCAGACGGACTATCGACTTGATCTGGAAACAGGTAGCAACCAGAACCCCATCCCTGGTAATATCTATTGACGCAGAAAAAGCCTTCGATAGGGTAAGGTGGAAGTTCTTGTTCTCGGTGATGAAGCACCTTGGATTCCCGGACGAATACATGCAAGTTACGAAAGCAATGTATCATGATGTGAGGGCACAGATACAGATAGCAGGGGCCCCAATGAACCCTTTCCGACTGCACAACGGGACCAGACAGGGGTGTCCCCTCTCCCCCCTCCTCTTCGTCCTGGCTATGGAACCCCTACTTCAGGCTATACGCAGGCACCCAAATATCAGCGGAGTCACGGTAGGGGGAGAAGAATTTACTGTCTCTGCCTATGCAGACGACGTCCTTCTCACTGTGACAAACCCACTCGAGTCCATAGCCACACTGCAGAACGTCATACATGAATACGGGGCCCTGTCCGGATATAAGGCCAACATTCAGAAATCTGGGGCAATGCCTATAGGCCTTCCAGCGACCGAAGTAGCCCTGATAAAGGAAAAGTACCAACTGCGGATGGAACCGAACTCCTTAAAATACCTAGGAGTCCACTTGACGGCAGCCCCGGATCAACTGTATACGAGCAACTACGAACCTATGCTACGGACCCTAATGAGAGATCTAGAAAAATGGTCGGATAAACCTATATCTTGGTTGGGGCGTATTCACTCCCTAAAGTTGAATATTCTACCGCGCATATTGTTTCTCTTTCAAGCCCTCCCTACCCGCGTTACAAAATCTCAACTACTGCCACTACAGAAAGCGATATGCGACTTCGTATGGCACAACAAGAGACACAGAATAGCCAGACAGATTCTGTATAGGCGAAAAGACAGAGGGGGACTGGGGCTTCCAAGCCTATACCACTACTACCTGGGGCCCAACTCTCACAGGTGGCCATGTGGCACTCCCCTGTGGGAGAAAGGAGATGGGTGGAAATTGAATCACTGATGGTAGGCTTGGACGTCCCCCAATTTACGATGTGGGTCCCAGCCATCCTTAACTCTCTTCGATTATGGGATACGAACAGTGTCAAGTTTGGACTCGTTTCATCCCCCTCTCCTATGGCCCCGATACTCAGAAATAGAGAGTTTCCACCCGGAATGGCCCCTAGGAACTTTTGAAATGTAGAAAAGATAGGGCTACAGCGGATTTACAAGCTATACAGAGAAGGAGAGGTTATACCCTTTCAGGAACTCCAACAACATACCCACCTCACCCCAGCAGATCACTTTAGATATCTCCAGATAAGGGACTTCGCTAGAAGACCACACATTAAAACCGCAGCCCAAGGCCAGTTCACTTTCTGCGAGAGGCTATGTAGAGAGGGATCCACCCCTAAAGGAATGATTACGCTGCTGTATTCTCATCTTAGCACGGAGACTAAAGAATGGGGAAGATTGAAATACACGGATAGATGGGAGTCGGACCTGGGGGAGGAACTGGAAGGAGTCGAATGGCAGGAGATCTGGGAGGCAACCAAAAGCGCTTCGATTTGCGTCACACAACAGGAGCAGGCATGGAAAACCTTGCTCAGATGGTATACTACTCCGATGACTTTACACAAAATGCACAAGATAGATAATGACGAGTGCTGGAGAGGATGCGGATTCAGAGGCACGTACCTCCACATGTGGTGGGAATGCCCGAAAATCCGCGGATTCTGGAAGTCCGTTGAAGACCTCTTGAAGCAGACGTTTAGCAAACCTTTGGACTTGGACCCATGGATCTACCTCTTAAATAGATCTATTGAGGGATGGACGAGAAGAGAGCAGAAACTAGTACGGGTGATAACCCTAAGCGCACGCAGAGCTGTCGCAACGGCGTGGCTGTCACCTGGAGGACCGGAGTTTGGGGGAGTGATCTCTAGGATAAAGGAAAACAGAATTATGGAAGACCTGACTGCTAGACTAAGAGGAACAACTCTAACTTTCCAGAAGGTTTGGGAACCATGGGACAACAGTGCTATGGGCTCGGATCACGACTGAAGGGCCAAGTGGACGGTCCGATACGGGACCAGACACTGCTAGGTCAGAGCCGGAATGACATACCTCAATCTCGTCCGCCTCCCCCCCTCCCCCATCCCCACCCTCTCCCCTCCCACCCTTCACACTCACATCTTCCTCGTTCTCTTTACCCCTCTTTCTCATCTCATCTTCTTCTCTCTGTCTATACCTGTCTTTTTCACGTTCTCTACTTCTTGGTACGGAAACCTTGGCTTACAAGGATACCCTCTATTTCTCTATTTTTCTCTTACTTCTTAACTTCTTTATGGCTGACATTGTCCCACTCTATAGTGACATAACTAACTTCCCTCATTTAGACATGAGCGCGCTGACGGAGGATGGAAGATGTCTAAAGTACACCCAGACATGGCTTGAGTTAGGGCTCATCCTCAGGAGGCAGGACCAGACTTAAGGACACAATACCAAGGACAAGAGGCTAGTAGAATAGCATCCATTGAGAGGTCTGTCCTAGGGCCCAATGACCCACTCCAACTCTCCAAGTTAGAATACTAACATACAGGCTCCTGCGCGGGCCTCACAGTAGCACTGCTCACACTATGTATAACGTATGAAAATTGGGAGGTTAAGTGTAACAGCCAATAAAAACATAAAATCCCTGATGGGAGGCAAGTTGTAAAGAAAATGTAAAGAGGCGGGCCATGGAGGCCAATGTTAACTTTGATGTCTATGAATATGCTCTAGTATAATGTGGCTTCTGCGCAAGCCTTCATGTTGACATGTTCTTGCATTGCCTATCGGGCACAAAAAAAAAGAATAAAAAAAAAAAAGAAGAGATGACAAGGAAATGACAGTGGAAGCGATGATACTGTCAGGGTTACAAGTTGATCCAGCACTGTGTCACACCTAGGACTAAGGATAACGTATAACCGGACCTTAGAATGGCCAGACTTAACATCTCCAAGAATAGTCAAAATACATGCCGAGGTCAGGGACACAGAATCAGACACAAAGATGAGGGAAAGCCAAAAGTCAAGAATACCAGATATCAGGGAAGTCAAAACAAAGCCAAAGTCAAATACCAGAAAATCAAGATCAGGAACGCACTCTCGGATAACCATAGGCATGAAACCACGACAGGGCAATGAGCAAGAGGAGAACTGGCCCTAAATACCCCTCCTGTGGATCCAATTGACTGTAACCGGCATTTGACCCCAAAGGCAATTACCAGGTTACTATTTGCATGATTGCTGCTCAGCACAAACCCTCCTGTGGATTTGATTGCTGCTTGGCACAACTTTTCCTGTCAGGACAGTAATGTTGCTCAGCACAACTTTTCCTGCCAGGACAGTAAATGCCATTAACCGCATTTTTATGTGCGGATGAATAAGTGGCAGACACACTCAGGTGGAATAATAGGGGATGTTTCTTGTTCCTGTATAGATTCAGTATCAAACTGTCTAGATAAGACGTCCGCCTTCAAGTTTTTGGGACCAGGTCTGCAAGTTATGAGAAAGTTAACGCGAGATAGGAACAAAGACCATCTAGCCTGTCTAGAAGCTAGTCATTTAGCATCCCCTATATAAGCCAAATTCTTGTGGCCAGTAATGATCAAAAGGGGGTCCTTGAAACCTTCTAAAAGATGTCCCCACTCTTTAAGCGCTAGTATAATGGCAAACAATTCTCTGTTGCCAATATCATAATTACGCTCAGCAGGAGACAACTTTCTAGAGAAGTACCCACATGGATGCATAGGGCTGACTCTCCCTCTGAGAGAGAACCACCCCTACCCCAGTTTCGGAGGCATCAACCTCTAGTATGAAGGATTTGCTGGTATCGGGATGTATCAATATGTCAGCAGAAGCAAACCTTTGTTTAAGAAGTTCAAAAGCTTCTCTAGCCTCCTTAGACCATATCGTACTGCTAGCCCCCTTGCGTGTCATATTGGTGATGGGAGCTATCACAGAAGAGAATCCTTTGATAAATCTCCTGTAATAATTGGCAAACCCAATAAACCTTTGAATGGCTTTGGGCAATGGACAATGTAGAAAAGCCTCTAGTTTATGAGGGCCCATCTGAAAACCGGAGGCAGAAATGTTATACCCTAAAAACTGTACTTCAGTCTGATTAAAGATGCATTTTTCCAATTTACAATAAAGTAGATTTTTAAGAAAAGTTTGCAATACTTGTTTGACCTGTTTGTGGTGAGTCTGCAGATCGGGTGAATAAATAAGGATTTCATCCAGATAGAGTAGGACAAATGAAAGTGCCGCGGGCGCATTCAAAGTGTCTATGGACGCTCTGCGTGATGGAGGCATTAAATGCCTCCAGCGTCGCAGATGCGCCTCTAGTGGCTGTCCAAAAGACAGCCACTAGAGGCTGGCTTAACCCTGCAATGTAAACATTGCAGTTTCTCTGATACTGCTATGTTTGCATCTGCAGGGTTAAAACCTGAAGGACCTGTCACCCAGACCACTTCATTGAGCTGAAGTGGTCTGGGTGTCTATAGTGTCCCTTTAACCTCCCAGTATTGTATGGGAACTTTGGAGGCCTGAGGCGTAGTAGTAGGTAATGTAATGATGCCCACTCTTTTGGTAATGTGCAACATACAATTCTCAGTACAGTCCTTGCCTCATTCCAATATTTCCCCTTTTGTCCAGTCAATATGAGGATTGTGTTTAATAAGCCAAGGAAAACCGAATATGATGGGGCTAGAAGGAGAAGCAATTATTTGGAATGTTATGTCTTCCTTGTGTAAGGCACCAATAAAATTGTTAATGGGTAAGGTTTCGTGGGTAATTAGGGGTTGAGAGAGAGATCTCCTGTCAATAGCCTCTACAGCCAGAGGTGATAATCTCTCCTTGATAGGAATAGGAATTTATTTTTACAAAATGTACATCAATGAAGTTTCCTGCCGCACCTGAGTCCATCAGGGCTTTGCATGAAAAGTTCTTCCTGTTACATTTGACCGTAATATCAAGGATGAATCTATTTTTGTTATTCCCTAGAAGACATATCCATAACACCTGTCACGACCTGTCCCCTTAAAGGACCACTCTAGGCACCCAGACCACTTCAGCTTAATGAAGTGCTCTGGGTGCCAGGTCCAGCTAGGGTTAACCCATTTTTTCATAAACATAGCAGTTTCAGAGAAACTGCTATGTTTATGAATGGGTTAAGCCTTCCCCTATTCCCTCTAGCGGCTGTCTCATTGACAGCTGCTAGAGGCGCTTGCGTGCTTCTCATTGTGAAAATCACAGTGAGAGCACGCCAGCGTCCATAGGAAAGCATTATGAATGCTTTCCTATGTAACCAGCTGAATGCGCGCGCCGCTCTTGCCGCGCGTGCGCATTCAGCCGACGGGGAAGAGAAGAGGAGGATCGGAGGAGGAGAGCTCTCCGCCCAGCGCTGGAAAAACGTAAGATTTAACCCCTTTCCCCCTTCCAGAGCCGGGCGGGAGGGGGACCCTGAGGGTGGGGGCACCCTCAGGGCACTATAGTGCCAGGAAAACGAGTATGTCCTTTAAGGTTCTTAGGTGCGGAAGTTTTCCGGATGTATGGTGTGACGAGACCAATCTCACCACTGTGCATTGGAGGAGCCTGGTTCCCTGCCTGCTGCCTTTTGACTATGGACTAGCATTTAAATACTTTATTTTCCTATGCAGAAAGGTCTATTCATGAATTTCTGCCCTGGCGTTCGGTAGATTCTCGGATTTACTGAATGAACTCATTTAACCCAGATATCTATGCCATGGAGCCTATTCGTGTAATAAAAGACTTTGGCTCCATGGCAATTGAACTGTATGTGTGTGGTCTGAGCGCCATTCAGTAATAATGCGCGCTCACACCTAAGCTATCTGGGGATATGTTGCATGTCTGTATTTTATGTAATAAATGTAACCTTCTGTATTTTATTGTATTTTACTGTCTTTTTACTGCCATGTGCTTAATGGAGTTTTGCCTCTGTCCTTGGAGATAATTGGATTACTTCCCAATTATTTCCAGGATAGAAGACTCTGTGGAACTGGTTTTGGGCAGAAAAGCCATGCTTCATTTGGTCACAAAGGACTACGATCTATCTTTTGAACCACTGGACCAATTTGTATGATTTTGTCGTATTTTGTAATTGGAGTATGCTGATTCTGAAAATGTAAGTTTTATGTGAATGTGGTGCATACTTTTAAAATTATGAATAATGGAAATTATGGAAATAATGGAATAGTGGAAAAACTGTATTTCTCTGCCTGTGATAATTACATTACCCATTGTGTAAGGTAATTGTATCACAATCAGAGGGGAGGATTTTGTGTGGGAATGTCTGAGTGTATTGCATGTGTTTATTGGTTGTTTTCCAAAACCCTGTGGGTGGTACTAATGTGCAAGAATGTGTATATAAGAACAATAAACCCACAGCTCTGTCTGTTCCTGCTTGACCCTCAACACGGAGCCTTGTCTCGTTCTTGGGGGGATTTATTGTATGCTGTTCCAGTTTGACTGCTAGGAATGTAAACCTATTCGTATTGTTTTTCCTATTCGGCTGTTTACAGCATTCATATGGTTCTGGTTTGTCTGTTTACGGCATTCATATGGTTTCCTGTTCGGCGGAGCTGCCTGTGTATCTGGAAGGGGGAGATCTTCTAAACGGCGGTTTAACCCCTTTTATGCCTGGGGGTGCCATTACATATGGGACAAGCACTCCTCATATGTTCTCTTCTACCGCAGTATAGGCATTTTCTCCTATATTGTCTTTCTTCCTCTGACAGTCTAGTGACCCCCAACTGCATAGGTTCGAGTTCGGACTGTACATGGAGGTCAGGAACAATAGGTCTGGAAAAACGAGGTGCTAATGACATCTGGTTCTATTTCTGATAGTTTCTCTGGTCCTAAGTCTATTATCAATTTACATGACAAATGTGATAAACTCATTTAATTTTTTAGGTAGATCTTTGGCAGCAATCTTGTCCAGAATTGCTTTGGATAATCCTTTTTTAAATGCAGAGATTAACCTGCTATTAGTCCAGTCTACCTCAGAAGCCAAGGTACGAAATTCTATGGCATAATCGGAGATAGACCGGTTCCCTTGCCTGATATGCATTAGGGCAGTGGAGGTGTCACCCTCCCTGCCTAATGGTTTGCATGTTAATTTGAATTCCGCAAGGAATTCCTGGTAATTATGTGCAATACTCCTGTAACTCTCCCATAACGGATTGGCCCAAGCTAAGGCTTTACCTTTAAGTTGGTTCATTAGGTAACCAATCTTAGCTCTATCTGAGGGAAAAGATCCCGGTGAGGCCTCAAAATGATATTCAATTTGATTCAGAAACCCCCGACATTCTTGAATATTACCATCAAAATGCGGGGGAGGAGATAGGGATAGTAGGTGCCTTATGTACTATAGTTGGAGGTACATTAGGCAGAGGTTACATAGTCGGAGAAACCTCAGGCTATAGATGCGCTGTTCGACTAAGAAGCGTACTGAAAGCTTGGAAAAATTGATCCATATGGTGATCATTCTCCTCTAGCTTTCTCTTGCAAGCTGTTATGTGCCGACACAATTCTACAGGATCTATGGCCATGTCCTAATGTCAGGATTACAAGTTGATACAGCACGTAGAACCGTATCACACCTTGGACTAAAATGTCTTACCAGGCATTAGAATGGCTGGACTAAACGTACCAGAGAATAGTCAGAATACTTGCCGAGGTCGGGGACACAGAATGAAACACAACGATGAGGGGAAAGTCAAAAGTCAGGGATATCAGAATACAGGGAAGTCAAATGAAGCCAAAGTCAATAACTAGAAAATAAATGCTCAGAAACACTCTCGGACAAACACTAGGGAAACCACGACAGGGCAAAGAGGAAAAGTAAAAATTAGTTTAAATAAGCCCTTTACAAATCTGATTGGCCGAAATCGTCCTTTGACCCTAGAATGCTGTACCTCCGCATTGATCATATAATTGTTCTATAGATCTATTGCTGGGTACTATACCTCCTAAAGGAAGAGAAACATAGAAACATAGAATGTGACGGCAGATAAGAATCATTCGGCCCATCTAGTCTGCCCAATTTTCTAAATACTTTCATTAGTCCCTAGCCTTATCTTATAGTTAGGATAGCCTTATGCCTATCCCACGCATGCTTAAACTCCTTTACTGTGTTAACCTCTACCACTTCAGCTGGAAGGCTATTCCATGCATCCACTACCCTCTCAGTAAAGTAATACTTCCTGATATTATTTTTAAACCTTTGTCCCTCTAATTTAAGACTATGTCCTCTTGTTGTGGTAGTTTTTCTTCTTTTTAAATATAGTCTCCTCCTTTACTGTGTTGATTCCCTTTATATATTTAAATGTTTCTGTCATATCCCCCCTGTCTCGTCTTTCCTCCAAGCTATACATGTTAAGATCCTTTAACCTTTCCTGGTAAGTTTTATCCCGCAATCCATGAACCAGTTTAGTAGCCCCTCTCTGAACCCTCTCTAAGGTATCAATATCCTTCTGAAGATACGGTCTCCAGTACTGTGTACAATACTCCAAGTGAGGTCTCACCAGTGTTCTGTACAATGGCATGAGCACTTCCCTCTTTCTACTGCTAATACCTCTCCCTATACAACCAAGCATTCTGCTAGCATTTCCTGCTGCTCTATTACATTGTCTGCCTACCTTTAAGTCATCAGAAATAATCACCTCTAAATCCCTTTCCTCAGATGTTGAGGTTAGGACTCTATCAAATATTCTGTACTCTGCCCTTGGGTTTTTACGTCCAAGATGCATTATCTTGCACTTATCCACATTAAATGTCAGTTGCCACAATTCTGACCATTTTTCTAGTTTACCTAAATCATTTGCCATTTGGCTTATCCCTCCTGGAACATCAACCCTGTTACATATCTTAGTATCATCAGCAAAAAGACATACCTTACCATCAAGACCTTCTGCAATATCACTAATAAAAATATTAAAGAGAATGGGTCCAAGTATAGATCCCTGAGGTACCCCACTGGTGACAAGTCCAAGCTTCGAATATATTCCATTAACTACAACCCTCTGTTGCCTGTCACTCAGCCACTGCCTTACCCATTCAACAATATTGGAATCCAAACTTAAATATTGCAGTTTATTGATAAGCCTTCTATGTGCAACAGTGTCAAATGCCTTACTGAAATCTAGGTAAGCAATGTCTACTGCACCACCCTGATCTATAATTTTAGTTACCGAATCAAAAAAATCAATAAGATTAGTTTGGCATGATCTCCCTGAAGTAAACCCATGTTGTCTCTGTGTCAGGTTATACCTGCCGTGCTTTTCGCCGTAGGAACCCACTTCCGGGTTCACGGAGCTTCGCCCCACCCCTTTTTCTGATGCGGTCCTTCCACGCTACATAGGAAGACCGCGCCAGATTCAAAGGGCTGGATTATTGCACAGGTGTCTGCAAAAACTTACCAGCTGCTCTATTTGATCCTCCGTGTACCGAATAACGCTCTAGGACGACTACCCTCCTTCTCCACTCCTTGACCTCGGCTTTCTAAACGGACTTCTACCCTTCTCCACTCCTTGACCTCGGCTTGCTAAACGGACTTCTACCCCTCTCCACTCCTTGACCTCGGCTTGCTAAATGGACTTCTACCCCTCTTCACAACCATTGGATGTAATTATGCTCTTCAGTTCCAGAACTGCCTCTTATGCTAAGTAATTGTTTCTACAATCAAGCTACTCTCTGTTACTAATAAGAGACTGTTTCTAAGGCTCAATACTGTGTCATTCTCTCAAGTTACTCCCTGTTATACATAAGGAACTGCTTCTAAGGCTAAATTCTTTTTCCAACAATCAAATTATTCCTAGCTGCAATTCTGTCTTGCCTCATTGATAATTTTGCTTGCAGTTATTCTATCACAATTAAGCTGAACCTAACTCTGCATATATTTTCTGCACTATTCCTAAATTGGGACTGTTTGGCTTGTGCAAATCTTCATTGGCTTATTCTTTACTCACAATTAACATCCTGCTTGAAGGTTTAAAGCTACAGTAACCTCTCCTCCACATCAGTAACAAAAGGAGGTAAAACTAATAGTTACTGCAATTAAAAATTCTGCAGTTGAGTTCCAAATAAAATTAGTATTACACTCTGATCTTGAAATCCATGTGTTT
>OW240914.1:253779630-253798376 GCA_933207985.1 Pelobates cultripes
CAGTGGATACGGTGCCCAGCGCCACCACTCACTGGTGTCATAATAGCTTGCATTTAAAAACAAAAAACTTTTTTCACTGTTATAGATTGAATAGCAGTCAGTGTCCTTAAAGCGGGTGTGTTAAGCTCACAGTGGATACGGTGCCCAGTACCACCACTCATATCTGGTGTCACAATAGCCTGCATTTAAAAACAAAAAACTTTTTTCACTGTTATAGATTGAATAGCAGTCAGTGTCCTTAAAGCGGGTGTGTCAGGCTCACAGTGATACTGTGCCCAGTGCCACCACTCACTCACTGGTGTCACAATAGCTTGCATTTAAAAACAAAAAACTTTTTTCACTGTTATAGATTGAATAGCAGTTAGTTGTCTCAAAGCGGGTGTCAGGCTCACAGTGGATACTGTGCTCAGTGCCACCACTCACTCACTGGTGTCACAATAGCTTGCATTTAAAAACAAAAAACTTTTTTCACTGTTATAGATTGAATAGCAGTTAGTTGTCTCAAAGCGGGTGTGTCAGGCTCACAGTGAATACTGTGCCCAGTGCCACCACTCACTCACCACTGGTGTCACAATAGCTTGCATTTAAAAACAAAAAACTTTTTTCACTGTTATAGATTGAATAGCAGTTAGTTGTCTCAAAGCGGGTGTGTCAGGCTCACAGTGGATACTGTGCCCAGTGCCACCACTCACTCACTGGTGTCACAATAGCGTGCATTTAAAAACCAAAAAACTTTTTTCTCTGTTATAGATTGAATAGCAGTTAGTTGCTTCAAAGCGGGTGTGTCAGCCCTACAGCGTGTACTCTGCCAACATCTGCCAGTTCACAGTGCCACTCATATCTGGTGTCACCATAGCGTGCATTTAAAAACCCAAAAACTTTTTTCTCTGTTATAGATTGAATAGCAGTTAGTTGTCTTCAAGCGGGTGTGTCAGCCCTACAGCATGTACTCTGCCAACCTCTGCCAGTTCACAGTGCCACTCATATCTGGTGTCACAGTAGCTTGCACGCATAGTACCACTAATCGGAAAAAAAATGACAGGCAGAGGCAGGCCACCCCTACACTGCGCATCGGGTAAACCTGCTGACGGCTGCCAAGCATGGAATGCGTGGCTCTGCAGAGGAGTTGGTGACACCGCCACGAATTGCAGGCAGGCCTGCTGCCACCTCCTCTACTCCTCCTACTCCATCCTCTTCCATAACCTCCTCAGCTGAGTCCTCTTCTGCTGCTGCGTCTTGCTCCACATCAACGGATAGGGGACGTAACAGGGATTAAACTGATAAGAATAGTACTACTTAACACACCACTCCTATCTGGTGGCACATTAGATTGCACGCGCAGTGCCCCAAATTTGAAGTAGGAGGACCAACCAAGCATCTTTTTCCATCTCCTGATAGAGGACGTAACAGGGATTAAACTGATAGGAATAATACTACTTAACACACCTTATAATAACGCAGAGAGAGGCAACGCAGAGAGAGGAGTCTGAAGAAGAGAAGTCAGAGGAGGAAGGTGGCTTTGAGGAGGTGGAAGACCAAAACACAGCAGGCGTCCCAGGGGGCTTGTTGTCACCTTTCGGGGACCCTTGGTGTTGTACGTGGCTGGGTGGAGGAAGAGACCTTCAATGACATCAGTGAGGACAAGGAATGGGACATGGCTAGCTTGGTATCCAACCTTGTGCAAATGGGGAGTTTGCGGTTGTGCAAATGGACTGTTTGCGGTGCGTTAAACGGGGAGTTTAGTCTGTCACTGTGAAGCAGGCATCAATGTGTATCATGATCTCTGAGGACAGGTGTCAATCCATATCTGCCAAGTGACCCTATGTAGGAGGAACAGTCTCTATTCTGCTCTGTGTCAGTGTGTATCAGGGGCTCTGAGGACAGGTGTCAATCCATATCTGCCAAGTGACCCTATGTAGGAGGAACAATCTCTATTCTGCTCTGTGTCAGTGTGTATCATGATCTCTGAGGACAGGTGTCAATCCATATCTGCCAAGTGGGGGAACAGTCTCTATTCTGCTCTGTGTCAGTGTGTATCAGGGGCTCTGAGGACAGGTGTCAATCCATATCTGCCAAGTGACCCAATGTAGGAGGAACAGTCTCTATTCTGCTCTGTGTCAGTGTGTATCAGGGCTCTGAGGACAGGTGTCAATCCATATCTGCCAAGTGATTCTGCCCTATGTATGGTAGGGGAACAGTCTCTATTCTGCTCTATGTCAGTGTGTATCATGATCTCTGAGGACAGGTGTCAATCCATATCTGCCAAGTGACCCTATGTAGGAGGAACAGTCTCTATGCTGCTCTGTGTCAGTGTGTATCAGGGTCTCTGAGGACAGGTGTCAATCCATATGTCAAGGTGTCAATATGTCATATGTCAGGTGTCAATCCATATCCATTGTGATTTAGGAATGTTAGGTGATTTCTGCCCTTTATGGATTAAGACCAGACTCTGCATCAACTGTGTAATTTTCCATGGGAGTTTTGCCATGGATCCCCCTCCGGCATGCCACAGTCCAGGTGTTAGTCCCCTTGAAACAACTTTTCCATCACTATTGTGGCCAGAAAGACTCCCTGTGTGTTTTAAAATTCGCCTGCCCATTGAAGTCTATGGCGGTAGTTAGCGAACATTTGCGGAAGTTCGCGTTCGCCGTTCGCGAACCGAAAATTTCGGGTTCGCGACATCACTAGTAGAGAATACCCCATGTAGGGCATTGGAATATGTCAACCAACTCAAGAATAAGATTACGGAGGTATTCCCTCCAGAGTCTTGGGTCCGGGTGACAAATATCCAACAAAAGGCTAAAGAACCAGTGGGAGACTACTTTGAAAGATTTAGGCAGACTGTGGAAGAGGCAGGAGGTAACCTTGAAGACCAAGGTATGGGCAAGATGCTCACTGCCACATTGGTGTCTGGACTGAATAAAGATATCCATGACAAATTGTTTTCTGCCATTTCTGATTGGAAAGACAAGTCAGTCCCAGCACTAATGAGCCTAGCAAGCTCAATACAAAGAAACATTAAGTAGTGCAGGAAAAGAAAGCCCAGAGGGTAATGCTAGTCAGTGCCCCTGGGAAACCTCAATGGAAGCAGTTCAGAGAAACAAACAGAGGGGAACCCAGAAAGGTTAAATGCTATGGACTGCACAGCCCCAAAGCGGGGGAGACAGGAGAGCGATTGACGGGCAGTGTTTCGAGTGCTACCAGTCATCTCTGAGAGCAGAGGAGGTGATGCCTTTGTTTGCCTGACCCTCTCTGACATGCCATACCATTCTGTGGAGTGCCTGGTGGACATTGGAGCGGCCCGCAGTGTTCTCAAAATATCTCAAAATATCAGAAATCCCAAATTTGAAAATTTCTGGACGATTTCTGATGCTATAGGACAAGCAGGTAAAACTATCATGCTGAAGGAGACTGAGGAGACTCCTGTGATTATAGGTCCAGTTGAGACCTCCCTCTCCTTTGTCCTCAGTGACACTGTTCTCTGCAATCTGCTGCACTGATAAAACTAAAGGCGAACATATAATATACAGAGGATGGACCAGTTGTCGCTACATTAGTGGAATCAGAAGACCACAACACATTAGAGAGTCTGATCCCCCTAATGGCAGTGTGCATCCTTCCAGAGCAGGATATTCTGCCTGATCTGAAGGATGTCCTCCCAGATGTTTGGGCTATAAAAGGTGGTCCAGTGGTCATTAAGCTCAGACCTGGAGCTAAATTGCCCAGAATTCCTCAGTATCCCCTCAGCATGAAACAATTAAATGGTGTAAGAGACCAAATCAAAAATTAGGATCCTGATTCCTACAAAATCACCTGTAAATACACCCTTGTATGCTGTGGCTAAGCCTGGCAGACCAGGACAGTTCCACCTGGTTCATGATTTGTGGGCAGTAAATAAAATCATTGAAGAGGATTCCCCAATTGTTCCAAATCCCCACACTATTCTAGGAGAAATTCCTTTGAATACCTCCTGGTTCAGTGTGATAGATTTGGTAGATGCTTTCTTTTGTGTCCCTGTAAATCCTTTTCTTTTGAGGGACAGTAGTGTGCTTGGACAAGGTTGCCGCAGGGAATGGTCTCTTCACCAACTGAATTTGGTCAAATCATGAAGCAAGTTCTAGACAGGTGGCATACATCCATTGGGGTGACTGTCGTGCAGTATGTTGATGATATCCTGCTGAAAGCCACCTCCAGGGAGCTGTGCACCAGTGCAACTGTTTCACTACTTTCCCACTTGAGCACTGAGGGATGCAAGGTTTCCCCCAGTAAGCTACAGTTCTGCCAGGAAAAAGTAATTTTCCTAGGCCACTGAATATCATAGGGCTCTAAACACATCACTGCGGATAGGGTCTCTGTGATACAGAAGGCACCATACCCACAAAATGCCAAACAGATCAGAGCCTTTTTGGGATCGGTCGGGTACTGCAGACAATGGATACCAAACATGTCTCAACTTGCTGCTCCCTTCTACGCTCTGACCACTCAGACTGGACGCATAGAGCTTACTGAGGAAGAAAAACAGGCTGTGGACCAGTTAAAGGCTGCTATACTCAGTGCCCCATCACTGGCGCTCCCAAACTACACCAAGCCATTCTACCTGTTCTGTCATGAACAGGAGGGACAGGCTTCAGGAGCACTCACCCAGAAGTATGGAGGGAAACAGAAGCCAGTGCGGTACTTTAGTGCCAAACTGGATCCTGTGATATCAGCTGGAGCTGCATGTGAAATCAGTAGCTGCAGCAGCAATGCTAGTTGAAAAAAACAACTGACATCGTCCTTGGGAATCAGTTGTTTCTTATGGTTCCTCGTGCTGTACAAGCAGTCCTCCTCAGTCTGACAATCAAGCACCTCTCTGCGGCCAGGCTAATGAAATATGAAATTTCCTTGCTGGTACCGTCTAATATAACCATTCTCAGGTGCAATGTTTTAAATCCAGCTACCCTTTTGCCATTTCATGAGGAGGACTGGGAGCAACTCTAAATAGACTGGCCGTATCCCGCTCAAAAACCCTATGGCGAACTGGAATCCTTCAAACCTCCAGGACAAACCTAGAAACCCGCCTATTCAATTTGCGGCGGCAGCGCTCTATGGCACTCTGGTTCCGGGCATGCTGCCAGAAATTGCACAAGGAAGAATCTAACTTTCCTATAGAAATACATTGGACAGTGTAAACTATGAATACCATCCTCTGGAGTTGAGGAACCTTTCTCCAAAATCGAATATGTTCATGAAAGGGACATTCTTAACATCCAATACCTCTCGTCTGCATAGGTTGCATCAACATCAACATGGTTTTCACTTCTGTGTATCTTCTTCAGTACCTCCATGGGCTATCCCAAAATAGTTCTTTACTCTTCCACCAGGAAGTGCTGCTCTCCTCTTTCTGAAGGTTTCGCTATTGAAAGGCTTAAATATAAGGGTTTTTCAGGTGCAACAATTAATACCCTTCTGAAGGCCAGAAAAAAAGTGTATCCTTGGCTACCTTTACAGAGTTAGGATGACTTTTTTCCTTGTCTATTTCTAATACGGTAATCATTCAAATTCTTTCTACCAAGGAGGTTCTAAATTCTCCAATCCAGGACTCATCTAGGACTTAGCCACATCACCTCAGAGGTACATGCTTTAACAGTCTCTGATCTCTCTTTTCATGAAGGGGCTTTGATATGGAGGTGTCGAAATATCTGTCGGCTGTATTTATTTGATCCCTCAGTTAACCATTGCTCCTGTGAATTTCTCACCCCTTTTAACCATGAGATTCTAACTTTCCGCAGCTGCTTAATATTAAGCTAGGTCTATTTGTGACATTAACATTGGGCAGATCTTCAAGCACTATTTGGCGTAAAACCCTTTACTGTTTTTCACATATGGAATAATCCTCAATCTGTTTCTGAATTTAGTCATAAAGTGCCTTATTCTCTCCATATTAATGAAGAATATTTTTTCAAGCTCTAAAAGCTATTAATTGGAATGAAGACTTCATAATTAAACTTTCTTTTCTTGTCCTAGATAGATGTCTTAAGAACTATTTCTATAGATTTACTATCTGTATTTCTTCTGATAATTTATATATCTTCACTAATGCACTAGGAGAGGTCTTCATGCCTCTTTATAAACCATCAGCAGAAGGATAGTCTTGGCTATTTTCAGGCTACTAAGCCATAGGGACGACAGTACCTGAAGGTCTGTTAGCTCTCCACTAGAGCAGTTTCTCCCTCTTGAGCATCAGTTTCCCTGGAATGTATAGGTTAAATGCCTGCTTGTTCCTTAACTAATATTTTTTTCAGACATTTTCTTGGTACATTCAAGTAGGTCAATTAGGTTATGTGGCAATAGTGGATAATATTTTTTTAATTTCCAATGTCCTTATGAGGTGTGTGTATTCACTTTATGCTAAACATTTGAAAGTCTTGTGTATTTCTTCCCTCCCTTGGTTATTGTAGCAGAATGGACATTTGCAAGCTGCTTTTTATCCCATGTATTGGCTGTCCGTACCTTTCTCCCATTGTTTTGTATATTTTGCCCCGGTTATTTTGTGTGGTTCTTCTTGGGCCATTCGGGAGACTTAATACAAACAGAATCCATTTGTCTCCCAAACAATGACCACCCCTGTACCCCATTAAAACGTTAACACCAACTACTTAAGTGAGAAACCGCAAGGGAAATAATTAATGAGTGCTTGTCCTGGATGGCCGCCATTTCATATAACCGAACACATGGCTGGGAGAATAGCGGCCATCTTGTCTCCCGAACGAGGGCAGCAGTACTTGGTCGTTGAGTGCCTGTGGCTAATTTCAGCTCAGCATTCACGTGAACACTGCTAAACTGTCCACCGCTGCCCGTTCCTGTTCCGGACCAGCTACATGAACGACATTCGGGAGATATAAAGTACCAAACAGGGGGAGCATTGCCGTGTATGGTTTTCACACAGGAACCTCATGAACAGAGACTGGCCGGGGCACCTATTTTGGGCTACGTCCTTGTGTCTGGGAGTCAAATCTTCCACATGAAGCCGTTTCCATTCTACCAAACCGATTTGAGTAATTCTTGGATATGTTGGTCACTCAGATCGGGGCTATCAGGGAATGTACTTTTTGTGGGGTTCCTATGTATGGTTGGGGGACTTTTGGGGTTTGGGATATTTGGGGGATTTTTGTACCTGAGAGAAAATTAAATTAGAGGTAATTATCTCTCAGGCATTTTCTCCCTTGCATGGGAGATGGCATAAAATCCGTGTATGTGTGAACAGAATTCAGTTATACCCCCAGAGCTGAGTGTCGTCCAGTTGCTGGGGATGAGGTGGAAGATTCTTGGATTGCTTTACTTGTTCCTGAGTGTATTTTGGAGTAACCAGCGGAGGGAAGTCCCTGCTAGGACTAGGGCTCCACTACAGTTATCGCTAGGGCATTACTCATTGTTGTGCTGCCATGGATATGGCCCGGAAAAAGGAAAATGTATTCCTACTTACCCTAATTTTCTTTTTTTGGTCATAGGCCATGGCAGCACAAAGATCCCACCATGGGATATTGCTGGAAACAAGACTGAGAGTGGGAGGGGTAGGAGGGGTTAATTATACCTTCTGTTTTAATTAGGTTCCTGTCTAATTAAGGATACCCAGAGCTACCCCTGGTTTTGCTGCCGTGGCCTATGACCAGGAAAAAAAATGAGGGTAAGTAGGAATAAATGTCCCTTTAGAAATATATCTATATATATATATATATATATAAAATAAAAAAAAATACAAGTTCCCCCACACTCACGCTTAGTAGCGTTCAATAATGCCAGGTGCCATAGCCTGGACTCCAGAAGTATAATGTGCCAAAGAATAGCTGCTCATCGGTCTTTAAAATTCCAATACTTTATTTAGTTCAAGTTAAAATCAGAGACCAACGTTTCAGTCCCTACTTGGGAATTTCCTCAGGGTAACAAGACAACCTCAATATATATATATATATATATATATATATATATATATATATATATATATACACACGTATAATATGTAATTTTTTAATGTATTTTTATATACATATAGATAGAGATATATACATATATATTTATATGTATAAAGGCCATTAGGCCTGAATTTGTGGGAGGAGTAAGTCCCCTACTTAAACTCCCAGCCCCTACTCACCTCTGCCGTTCAGCTGATTGTCTATCTCCATAGCAACCAGCACTTCCTGTCCAAGCTTCCCGCCAAACGGTTCCAGTCTCCTGCAGTGAGAGGTGTCCAGGGGAATCCTCCGTCCTACAGCCCTGCCACCAGCCGTCCTGCAGCCCTGTCACCAACCGTCCTGCAGCCCTGCCACCAGCCTTCTTCCCGGCAGCGGTACTTTGCTTCCGGTCACGAGACTGGCATGCTCACGTAAGCTTGTGAGGGAAATAGCGTTCGGCTATTTCCCTCCGTTCGGGCCTAAAAATGTAGGGGTAGGCTCCCTTTTTCTATCACATTATCTATTTTCGTATACTTACTCATTCATGCATTTCCGCGTTCGTGCCACTAAACTAGACGAACGCTCGCAATACTTACGTTTCACGGGTGTTTTCGCACGATCTATACTGCCGAACTACGTACGTACGAACATAACTCTAAAGCTAATCTTTTCAATTCTGTTTTCCCTTTGATCATACGCATGAATCAGGTACCTACTACTTACCCATTCGGGCATTTTAAGCGATTCGTGTAAAACTGTTCACCCCTTGCTAACTTTCCTAATTCACACTATTTCTGTTCGCGCGGGAGTATACGAACGCACACTTTTAGTAAGCAGGTCCCCCGTTTGGCTAAAACTACCGATCCCCTTTCAGCATAATACAAACATTTCGTGCACACGAATTCATATGATTACTCATACTGTCCGTTCGGTTATTTAACTGTTTGAGTTATTAAATACATGTTTAAAAAACTACAATTATTTATCACCTAAACTGTGTTTTCCGGTTAACTATGTCTAATATATTAAAACCATAGCCACCGTATCTTAATAATCAGTTCTTTTTACATTCTTACATCCACGTGGTTAGTAATCTATGCTTTACGTTCCTTTATATTATAAAATATATTCCTCCTGACACCAAACAAAGGGCAGAATTCTATAGATTCCACAACAACCCTGTTCAAACGCAACATACATATATTATTATTACACAATGATCTAGGGTAACACTGGTAAACCCCTTAAAATTTATTTTTAATTTACTAAGTTTTCTCCTTAAAATTACGCAGTCATTAATCCTGCCCCTGTCACATTTCTTTGGCTCCACAGATTGCCTCGGTTTCTCTTATTCTCTCCTTAAAGTTAGCAAATTCAAGGTCTTGTGTTTACAAACCCAGGTATAGTATTTACTCACCATGCGTTCTATCATGTCCATGCCTCAATACTGCATGCACTCTAAACTTATCACAGTGAAATTGGTTATTTATAACTTACTATCACAGCATTCACAAATTATTAAATATTTAATGGGTTTAATCCATAGCTCCAGAATTTTTCTTGGCCTCCACCGGTTTCCACGAAGGAACACCAGTTACGCTCATCCTAGTACCCGTATAACAAATCAAGGTATATTTCTCTACTCATTACAGGACTTTTTCATACAAGACCTATCGCGGCCTCGATTCATTACGACTAACTCAAGGTCCTATGTCCTTGGTGTGTTAAATTCTCTCCTTTTTTCTTAACCAGGAATACGGTCATACTGCCATCAGGCGAGAAATTACCAACCTACCCAACCCGGTACTCAGCCACACTACCAGGTACTTACGTCCTTATTCGTTAAGGCATTCACTACCCCAAGGCCTCAATCAGCCTCTCTCTATAACGTAAACTCGCCTCAGTCGTATTCTAACCATTCAGATCCCTCACTTCAGGATCTCACGTCGTGCTCCTATCAGCCAACCCTTACCATAAATCATACGCCACCACGTTACGCATAAATACATCAACATCTGTCTTAATCCTTAGGCTTCTACTACGAGGACAGCAGCAGCCAAGACTCGCTACATATAAACATTCAAAGGTTCCAGCGCTCTATTATAAACCCTTCAAGATTAGTATCCACACATTACACCAGAATTACCATTCAACCTTTAGTATACAAGTGAACTGGCTTGCAGGGTCTAGGCTACCGCCCTAGATCACCCTAGTAAAAAATCCCGTCCAGCGAGGCCATCTCCCACCTCAACACAGAGGTACGGCCCCATGCCCAAATCATAGTTATATGCCTCGCCCGCCCTACTACAGGGCTGTAGTCAGGGCCTCACCTGTCACAGCCACACGTTTTGAATCTCTTTACAGTCACCGAGAGGCCAACACCCCGCCACCATGTCTGTGGCCACGATTTCTCTAAGCCAAATCATAGGTAGAGCCTCTCACCGCCACTTGGCATTAGCAGGGCCTCACCTATCAAAAATTCACAGTTAAGTTTTTCGCTTCGGCATTAGCATTACAGGCCAGTTCATAAAATACCACCCTCATATCCCCCCCGGTTCCCCTACTCACCTTCTAATATCTCATTCACTGAATCATTTTTAGAATGTCTCAAGAACCAGCCCCCATCGAAGAGTTGCCCGAGGAGATCCCATTTACGCCCATCAGACCAGAGTCTCCATGCGAATCTCTCACCTCCTCAACTCCCACGTCCTTGAGAGCATGGACTATCCCTAAAATTACGGCCGAACTTAGGCTCAGGGGAATCCCCTTTCCAGCTACAGCTAGAAAGGCGGAACTCTACAGACTGCTCACCTACCAAGCCCCTGAACCTAGGCCAGGCACTAGCTCTCAAGGACAGCCACCAAGCGCTGGCACGTCCACCCAGGATACCCTAGCAGCAATCTTGGCCAACTTACAGACTTTAAACAACAGGCTGTCTAAGGTGGAGAGCGCCATCGCCTCCCCAGGTAATACCCCGGGCTTCCCAGTCACCACCCCGGCAGTCCCTGCTGTACCACCATGCCCCCCATACTCCCTCCTCCAGCACCAGCCACAGCTATTTCTCCTTCTGAGTCACCAGCTCACTCCGTCCCAGAATCCATCAGGAAAGAAATCCTAGATGGGAAGGACGTGTGTCTGGTGTCTCTGCTTATAGCATCCCAAGACATACTGGAGAACAGGGCATACAATTACGGGGACATCTCAGTGGTGCTTAAGACTAGAGACCCCAGACTCAACAAAAAACTAACCATACCTCAGTTCGTGATTGCCTTTGGGCAATCTGCACGGTGTATCCCCACAGAAGAGAAGAGCTAAACCTCTACCTCCACAAGGTGGTGGATTTAGGCATCAAGTACGGGGGCTCCTCTTTTTACGACTATCATAAGTCGGTATCAGCGAAGGCGGCGACCCATCTGAAACAGTTCAATGTCAGAATTAACTGGTGTCATACGGACACGGAACTATTCTGTCGCCACTTCGCTGGTCTCAGGCCCCCCTCTTGTGCCGTATGTAACTCTACATCTCATATGGCAGACTTATGTCCTTCAGAAGCCTATCCCACCTCCTCCACTCCCACCCCTAATACCACTTTCACCCCTCACAACAAACCAGCGGGTGGTCTACGTGATAAGCTGGGTAGGCCCATCTCCTTTCTAGGTAAAGCTCAGGTGTGCAATCATTTCAACGCAGGCTCCTGCAGTTTCAGCGCTTGTAGATTATTGCACATCTGCTCCATTTGCTTCAGGGCACATACCAAGACCATGTGTCCGGCCAGGTTGTCCCCTAACAAATGACTAACTGACATTAATGTCGACAACCTGTTTTTTTACTTAAGGTCACACCCTAGCAGACACCTAGTGGGATATCTGACCACAGGGTTCACACAGGGTTTCTCACGGGTATAGTAGCCATCCACTCAGGTACACTTGAATGTCCTAATCTCATGTCAGCACGTCTAGACCCAGTCTCCACAGACCCTCTCCTTTCCTCTGAAATTACCAATGGTTTCATGATCGGGCCTTTCACCTCCTCACCTTTTTCCTCCTGGCACACTAACCCAATCGGCGTCGCAGTTCACAAATATTCAAATAAAAAGCGTCTATCGATTTATCGGCACCGCACTCCTCTTTTGTTCCCAGCATAAACACACTCCAATGGTTTCATGATCGGGCCTTTCACCTCCTCACCTTTTTCCTCCTGGCGCACTAACCCAATCGGCGTCGCAGTTCACAAATATTCAAATAAAAAACGTCTATCGATTTATCGGCACCGCACTCCTCTTTTGTTCCCAGCATAAACGCACTCATTCCAGCAGACGTAACTATTGACGACGCTATACATCATCTCTTCTGGTAATCGCCCCTGGCTCAGCAAAACAGACATCACAAACGCGTTTAAGTTACTACCCATGCACCCCTCACTCTGGCACTTGCACGGTGCTAAATGGCGAGGAAAGTACTTCTCCACACGACTCACTTTCGGTTCTCAAAGCAGCCCCAACCTTTTTCGATATCTTCGCTGAGACACAATGCTGGCTGCTTCTGAACATCATAAAGAAGTATATATGGAATCTCTCACACACTCGTGAATTTATAACAGTGATTCTAAAATCCACATACAGTGATATGTAAATTTGAAGTGATTATGGTGGAATACACAAATAGGGTAACTTCCCTTAGCAATATAGGATATGCCCGAAGATTTCCTCCTATCTTCAATTCAACAAATATATGGTATAGGGCTATTCCAAGCTATGGAAATAAGAAATACATGGCATAGTGCAATATTGTCTGTGGTAAAATGGGTATATGAGTAAATGCCAAATGTTCACTCACACTTTAACATCCCAAGAAATACCTTCAAAAGTGTGCTTGGTGTGTCTTCTTGCTTCAATATTTGATGAATATATATCTCATAAAAAAACAAAAAATAAAAAAATGAAATGACTGTATGAATAAAGAGTAAAAAAAGCATTTATTACTTACATCAAAGTAAATAACAGCAGGTATATCAGTCCAACGCGTTTCTTCCCTGTTAGGGACTTCCTCAGGGACAATCTTTAACAGCAATGTTGAATACAAATGCATACAGTCCTAATTACAAACATCCCCTAATATATACCACCCCCAATTAGTCCCAATAAGTAATCCACAGATGATTCAGTTTTTCTTCAGCTGTCTGCAGCTCAAATTTGGTTACTTCCGGGTTTCGTGCATCCCATGCGATCACATGACCGACGTGATGACGTCATGCGTTCCAACTATGCGTTCCACCTTCATTTCAGCTGTCCATCACGATGACAAGTCGAAATGTTGAAAATATGTCTCAGAAAAACTGTTTCTAAATGGGAGTATGAATGGGGAGTGTACAAAGGGGATTGACAAAGTGGTTAAAGAGACATTACTGATCTACAGATCTTATGAATAAACTGTATTTATAAAGACAAAAAACAAACACACCAATAATCTATATTTATATTTGTATGTCTGTGTGCATAGATGCCTAATTCCATACTATATGAGGCAACATGCACGCAGTATGATATAATATGAGCATGCCAGGATAAAAATGATACTATAAATGTATCAAATAAAATTCTACCATTTATAAAGATAAAAAAAATACTATAAAAAAATGGAAAATATATGTAATAAAACTGGTAGTTCTTCTACCTTCCAAAAAAACTTGGAATTTTAAAATTGGACTAAGGCATATCTAATGACTCTAAAAAAAAAACCTTATTCAGAAAAAAAGGGGGGGATGTGAGATAAAACTACATATTAGAGAGAAAGCATCTTAAAACATCCAGGTAAAGAGAATGCACTCCAGAATTCACAATTAGATGAGAAAAAGTTTAAAAAGAGATCACATTTTAATCCCACTGGTCAGAAGGGCCATCATCTAGAAACATTCAGCAGTATGGTCTGTAGTGATCTAGAACAATTAGATTTACAGCAAAAAGTTAATAAAAATAAGAAAAAATTCAATCTTACTAAAGAGGAAAATGCCAGTATTAAAAAACTCCAAAGTATGGAGAACGTCATTATCAAAGAAGCAGACGGGGGGGCAATAGTCCTAATGACTAAGGATTACTACCTTAAAGAGGCTGATAGAATTTTAGGGGACAATAAAACATATTTAAAATTAAAACATGATCCCACAATTCAGTTTAATCAAGACCTAAAAAAAACGTTTAAATCATGCCGTAAGAGAGATGTGATATCTAAAGATAATATTGAATATCTCTATGTTGAATATCCTGTTATCCCTATTTTTTACTTTTTACCTAAGTTACACAAGAACCCTGTAGAGCCTCCGGGAAGACCCATTATAAGTGGGATAGATTCAGTTACATCACGCCTTTCCGAATTTATAGCCATCATTTACAAATTTTTGCTCAACAAGCACCCTCATATATAAGAGACTCTTCCCATATTTTGGAGTTGATGGCAAATAGAGATTGGGAAAAAGATTACATATGGGTAACGATTGATGTGACATCGTTATACACAATAATTAAACATGAATTGGGCATTTTAGCGGTAGAGAAAATTATGAAGGAGGATATTAATACATCAAATGATTTGAAAAACTTTGTATTGGACGGCATTCACTTTATCTTATATCACAACTATTTCTCCTTTAACAATGTATTTTACCTCCAACAAACTGGCACAGCCATGGGGACCAGGTTTGCCCCCAGCTATGCCAACATATACATGCAAGATTGGGAAGCCAACTCTGTGTGGAGGGGGCATAGCTGGGTTGCAAACCTGGTCATTTGGAAACGTTTTATAGATGACGTTATTCTAATCTGGAAGGGAACTCAAAGTGAACTGGAAAAATTCTTAAATTATATTAATATCAACAATTATAATTTGAGGTTCACTCATACATTCGATACTAGAAGTATAAACTTTCTGGATATTACATTTTACGTCACAAATAATAAAGTTCAATCAAAGTGCCATTTTAAGGAAACAGAGGGAAACAGCTTCATACGTAAGAAGAGTTGCCATCATGAAAATTGGCTAAATTCTATACCCAGGAGCCAATTGATTCGAATTAAAAGGAACTGTACAAATAATTATAATTATCAGGAACAAGCTAAACATTTATGCAATAAACTCATGTCTAAAAAATATGAAAAACGTATGTTAGATAAAGAAGTCAAGGAGGCAGGAAGACTAGATAGAAATGATTTAATTAAAAAGAAGAAAAGTGTTAAAGATAAGGGGGATAACTTCAAATATGCATTTATTACCCAGTATAATACTCAACATCAAAAAATTAAAAACATTCTGAAAAAACAGTGGGGAATTTTACTTAAAGATCCAATTTTAGGAGAGATACTACCAAAACAACCACTGATGATCTTTAGGAAGGCAAAAAATCTAAAAAGCCTACTGGCTCCCAGTTATGCCTTAAAAAATAAATATGAAAATAATAAAGGTGAAATTAAGGGTTTCAGCTCTTGTAATCATTGTAAAGCTTGTTTAACACAAAGGTCTTTGAAAACATCAAAATTTAAAAGTTCGGTCACAAGTAGAGAATTTAATATTAAAACTAATATAAACTGTGACAGTAGAAACGTGGTATATCTGTTATATTGCTCCTGTGGGAAGCAATACGTGGGACGCACATGTAGGAAACTAAAAGAACGGATATTAGAACATAAAAATAACATTAGAAAAAAATATAATAAACACTCAGTTCCCATGCATTGCAACTCATGTCCAAACTTCGATTGGAAACATTTTCACTTTATAGGTTTCGAAAAAAATAATAATCACTGGAGGGGTGGCAATCTCATCAAAAAATTAGCACAGCGAGAAACGTATTGGATCAATACACTGAAAACCCTCCAACCAGGAGGATTAAATGTAGACATAGATCTGTGGTGTTTCTTGGATTAATTGTTTCCTCTTCTTCTCTCTCTTCCTGTCTGCTAGAGGTTGTGTATACTGTTATATACGTCTTTTCAGTAATGAATAAGCCAAGATATAGTTCCTCTTTTTCCCAATACAAAATATAGGAACAATAGGGGACTGCTTTCTCTCTAATATGTAGTTTTATCTCACATCCCCCCCTTTTTTCTGAATAAGGTTTTTTTTTAGAGTCATTAGATATGCCTTAGTCCAATTTTAAAATTCCAAGTTTTTTTGGAAGGTAGAAGAACTACCAGTTTTATTACATATATTTTCCATTTTTTTATAGTATTTTTTTATCTTTATAAATGGTAGAATTGTATTTGATACATTTATAGTATCATTTTTATAGTCTCTTTAACCACTTTGTCACTCCCCTTTGTACACTCCCCAGTCATACTCCCATTTAGAAACAGTTTTTCTGAGACTTTTTTTCAACATTTCGACTTGTCATCATGATGGACAGCTGAAATGAAGGTGGAACGCATAGTTGGAACGCATGACGTCATCACGTCGGTCATGTGATCGCATGGGATGCACGAAACCCGGAAGTAACCAAATTTGAGCTGCAGACAGCTGAAGAAAAACTGAATCATCTGTGGATTACTTATTGGGACTAATTGGGGGTGGTATATATTAGGGGATGTTTGTAATTAGGACTGTATGCATTTGTATTCAACATTGCTGTTAAAGATTGTCTTGGGATGTTAAAGTGTGAGTGAACATTTGGCATTTACTCATATATCCATTTTACCACAGACCATATTGCACTATGCCATGTATTTCTTATTTCCATAGCTTGGAATAGCCCTATACCATATATTTGCTTCTGAACATCCTCAGGTGTCACTCCGTTATTCACTACCTAGACGACTTCCTACTGATAGAGCCAGGGGCACAAACACCCACCACTATCAGCCACACTACAGCACTTTTTTCCACACTTGGAGTACCTTTGTCCCCATCTAAAACAATTGGTCCCACTACTAAATTAACCTTTTTGGGGATAGAGCTAGATTCCGTTACCCTCAGAGCTAGCCTTCCCCATGACAAACTGACCCGCTTGAGAGGGGAGATAGACATGTTCCTGCGGAATGATGTTTGCACCAGGAAGGAACTCCAGTCCCTTCTGAGATCCCTCAACTTCGCCATGCGCATCATCCCGCAGGGAAGGCCTTTTATATCCAGGCTTCTTTGCCTGCTCCACGGGGCACCGGACTCTTGCCCAGTTTCATTGGACCACCACGCCAAGGCTGACTTAGCTATGTGGGGGAAGCTTTTGGCAGAGTGGAACGGTATCTCCATGTTTATCCCCCCTCTCTCCACTTCCTCACCCATCATTCACACAGATGCTGCAGCCAACACTGGTTTCGCAGCCATCTTTGGGAACCAGTGGTTTAGGGGTCACTGGCCCGCTGAGACCTTGCCAGGATTTAATTTAATAATTTTTATTATATCAAAATTGATATCTTGAGAATTACCCACTATTTAATTCTCTTAGATCCTAGAGAACGATCATTATAAGGATTTTTACTCCATACAATAAATCACAATTTCTTTATAAAAATATAATTTATTGTGACAATAATAATAAAATAATAATAATATGTAACATGCGTGATAATAATCAGTGAATATTTAGGTATAACATCGTATACAATGGCAATGGCTAAACACAGTACAACGGCTACAGCAATCCAGTTGTCAAGAACTTGGCGAGATTTATGACAGCTTAGCAAACAACTTCACACAGAACACAGAATTTCACAGAATACAACAGTGCAGCGAGAAGCCATAAAAACTTTGGCTATTCCCCCACATAGCTAAGCCTTGCCAGGATTCAGGGAGACCTCCGCGCTATTTGAAATCTATCCCATTGTGGTGGCTGCACACACCTGGGGTCATCTCTGGTCCAGCAAGGCAGTAAAATGCTACTCTGACAACTCGGCAGCTTGCGAAATCATTAACAAGGGGCGATCATCATCCCTGACCATCATGGCTAGCAGCAACCGGTCAGTTTTACTTAGTTTGTTTTCACATTCCGGGTAACCTCAACACTGCAGCTGACACGCTTTCTCGCTCTCAATTCCAGGTATTCTCTCAGGCACTCCCTACGGCTCACCACCAGCCATCCGGACACCACAGTTTCACGAACTAATCCTGGACTGAGCACACTAATGCATGACGCTAGGACTCTCACTCACCAAGCACTATCACCTAACACAGCTATCTCTTATAATAGGGCACTTACCATATTTAACAAATTCACTGCAGAATTCGGTTTACAAGGCAACCTTTCAATACAAACCATGGTGGCTTTTGCCTCTTTCTGCCACTTACATCTTAAACTTTCACACAACACCATAAAACTTTATCTCACCGGGGTGCAGCACCATACCTTCACAAATTTTCCTAACAACACCCCCTTCTTGTCATCTTATCCCACTAAAAAGGTATTAAAAGGTATGTTAAAGGTTTCAGCTCCTCTCACTATCACAAGACTACCTATAGATGGGCCTATTTTCAGATCACTTAGCAATTTCCTTTACGAAGCCCCATTTGATCCTGACACAAACCTGGTGATCAAAGCGGCTATCTATCTTGCGTTCTACGGTTTATTCAGACCTAGAGAGTTCACTGTTGTTCGTCAAGGGGATATCACGCACAGCCTAAAAACATCACACCTCACAAAGGTGGAGGATCACTATCTACTTTCAATCCCGTCAACTAAAACCAACCATTCACTACACCCCACTGTAATTCCTCTCTTCCCTACTGATAATGCCTGGTGTCCGGTCAAGGTGCTAGACCACCTACGGTCAACCCTTCATGCGCACTTACCAGACTCTCCGCTCTTATCAATACAAGGGCACCTGCTTACCACTGC
>OW240914.1:253798476-253809952 GCA_933207985.1 Pelobates cultripes
TAAATTCACGTCTCACATCAGAACACTATTATCTAAACTGGGTTTCAATCCGACTTCATTCTCTGGGCACTCCTTTCGCATAGGAGTCGCCTCTTCAGCCTCCAGCACTGATACTCCGGTCCACATCATCAAGAGACTGGGGCGATGGAAATCCTCCATATACCATACTTATATTCCACGACCAGAGAAAGAGCTTCATCAAGCTTTCAGGAACTTGGGTATGTAAAGGCAATAAAGTGTGTATTTTCTCGAACTTCTCTTTTGCCCTCTTTTATTTACAGGCCCACTCGTATGTTGGTTTGTCTTTGTCCTTACAGATACTATCCATTACTTATTAAATTCCGAGCACAAGTATAAAGGCCATTAGGCCTGAATTTGTGGGAGGAGTAAGTCCCCTACTTAAACTCTCAGCCCCTACTACCTGTGCCATTCAGCTGATTGTCCCCACCCACCTACACCCTGTTATAATTACATTCTCCTTGGTGGGCCCTCTTTTATTTACAGGCCCACTCGTACGTTGGTTTCGGCACACTACAACCAACTTTGTCCTTACAGATACTATCCATTAAGTATTAAATTCCGAGCACAAATATATATATATATATATATATATATATATATATATATATATATATATAATTTTGTTCTAAGTGTATTTTGATATCAATATATATATATATATATATATATATACACACATTGATATCAAAATAAAGTTTAAACAAAATTTTAAACAAAAGTTAGTGGAGAAAGACATCAGAAATTTACCAGACAAAGATAAACTAACAGATAACCTCTCTAAAGGAGAGAGATTGTCATTAAAAACTCTGACAGAGGACACTACAATTATGATACATCCTGCAGATAAATTGGATGGTGTAGCAATATTGAATATGATTGACTAAGAGTTTAAAGCATGTCAACCCCTGTCTTTTAATCCTTGCAATAATTTAAAAAAAATATTTGAATGGTCTTTTAGATGAAGGTTTTAATTATGGCATTCTTAATAAAAATGAGTATGATGTTTTTAAAAATCCAGAATACACCAGTATTTTAGTTTCTCCCTAAATTCACAAGGGTTTGCAGCAGACCAATTACATAATCTCTTACTTCTAACCTATCCTAATATGTTGATGTATTTTTACAGAAAGAAGTTATCAAATAAAGCCCACACAGGCTTATTCTAACAGACATTGTTTTGAGGGATGATTATGTTTTAGTCATGGCCTATGTGACATTGTTATATAAGGTGATTAAACACACTGAATGATGCATGGCCATCCAATATTATTTGGGCAGTTATTTAGAACTGAAAAACAACCTAATAGATTTTTTTTTGGTATAAATGCATTGGTTTTATTCTAAGTCACAATTTTTTTGGCACAATGGCCAATTTATTTACAAATAGAGGGCAGTGCGATGGAGACTAGGTTTGCACTTAGTTATGCAAACCTTTTTTTGGGGTTAATGGAAAAACAAATTTATCTGGGTATGCCTGTCAGTGTGTGTGTATCTGTATGCCTGTCAGTGTGTGTGTGTGTGTATGTCTCTCAGTGTATGTGTCTGTGTCTGTATGTCTATCAGTGTATGTATCTTGTGGGAATATTTATGGGGTGATAAATATTAAAAAATAATATTTTCATAAAAATTATCAAAATTGTATTTAATAATTTTTATTATATCAAAATTGATATCTTAAGAATTACACACTATTTAATTCTCTTAGATCCTAGAGAACGATCATTATGAGGATTTTTACTCCATACAATAAATCACAATTTCTTTATAAAAATATAATTTATTGTGACAATCATAATAAAATAATAATAATATGTAACATGCGTGATAATAATCAGTGAATATTTAGGTATAACAATGTATACAATGGCAATGGCTAAACACAGTACAACGGCTACAGCAATCCAGTTGTCAAGAACTTGGTAAGATTTATGACAGCTTAGCAAACAACTTCACACAGAACACAAAATTCCACAGAATACAACAGTGCAGTGAGAAGCCATAAAAACTTTGGCTGACAGACCACACTGATTAACTCTTTCAATGCTGGCTAAAATCCTCCTAGGCATATAATATTCTATTCTATTGCAATTTTCAATTAAACTATGTTCATATCATACCATTCCTAGAACCATCCAATATGAATCATCTACCAGATTTTACTTAGCCGAATTTTAACTCTCCTAAATAGATACACTATCTTATTTCAGAGAAAATCAATACATCTGGATAAAAACAGCGGTATGCTAACACGTGATAAATATATCATTAATATATAATTATCTTGACTCCACTTGCAGAATGGAATGCTTATAGCTATATATTCTTTAGTTAACTAAGATTTCTAATTATTGAAATCTTTTTTTTTTTTATATATTTTATTTTTATTGGATTTTTGAGTGCATGTCTCCATGTTTCCGGAGTACGGTAAGACCCTGTATTATAACATTGTAGTAACACAAAACGTAGTGTTATAAGGAAAAAGAAAGAAAGAAGAAGAAGAAGAAATAAAATATCGCAACATCGCAGCACTGAATACAAGTATAACATTCTCAGTAACAATTGTATTTGGCCTAGGATACACATTGGTTTCATATCTGTCACGGTAAACCTGCCGCCTTGGTCATTGATTCCTATGTGTGTGTGTGTGCGGTATAGCATGCGTCCAAGAGTTGTGGTATGTCGTTCTGGGTATCGCTGTGGTTCAGCCTTTTATACCCAGGTAGTTAGATTGTTGTGCCATAGGCGAAGAAGAGGACCTCCCATGCACCCTCTGTCCCACCCCCTGACCCTGTTCCTTGTCCCTTTCCTGGTTAGCTTCCCCCCCTCTTAGGTAGATACGGTGGTTAATTAGTTTAGTCGGCCTGTCTACCTCTTAGCAATTCTTTCCAGGGTTGCCATATGTCTTTGTATCTGTGATATTTGTCTAACGATCCCCATCTTAGTTCCTCCATCTCATGAAAATGTTCTATTCTTTGAAACCAGTCTGTTTTAGAGGGCGGGATCGCCGATTTCCAGTGGTTCACTATCGAGCTTTTTGCCGCTGTCAGCATAAAGTAAACGAGGGAATGTTTGAATTTACGGTGTGGTATTTCGAAGTGGAGTAGTAGGAGTGCCTCTAGGTTGTAGGGTATGGGCGTGTCTGCTATCAGATTGACCGTGGTCCAGACTTCTTTCCAGAAGCCCGATAGCTCCTCACATGTCCACCATATGTGCTGGAAGGTGCCCTTGTCTGAGTTGCATCTCCAGCACATTGGTGATGAGTTGGAGTCGAATCTGTGAACATCCACCGGGGTGGTATACCACTTGGAGATGAATTTATAGTTAATCTCCTGTAGTGGTATGCTAGAGTGCGCGTGGAAGATCGTTTGGAAGATATTCTTCCAGTCTCCTGCTTCTAAATCTTTGCCTAAGTGGTCCCTCCATAATCTGGTAAAGTACGGTAATTGAGTACTCGTCTGGGTTTGTAACAGTTTATAGCAGAGGGATGTTGGCTTGTGAGGCTTTTTTTCTCCCGAGCATAGTAGTTCAAATTTGGTCCTGTCCCTTGGAGTCCAATGTGATAAACCCTGTGCAGTCAAGAAATGTCGCATTTGTGCGTACTGAAATCTCTGCATAAGGGATGGGTCTTTCCCTTCTGTCAATAGTGTGATTGGCGTCACTCCCCCCTCTCTCACTACCTCGTCTAGTGTCAGATGTGCCTTCCGTTGGTCGTCTCTCATTGGTTTCAATTGGAAGCCCCTTTTCCCTGCTATGAAAAGGGGGTTGTTCGTTATAGGGTATTTCGGAGATGGTGTTGGGGCAATGTCTGGGTAGCTGCGTACTTTTTTCCATATTTGTAGGGTTGGTGTTATCGTCGGGTGTGCTAGTGTCGTCCAGTCGTTACCCGAGGTCAGCAGCCATGGAATTGCCTTTAATGAGTCGCCTATCTGAACTTGTTCTATTGTGACCCACTCTTTGGAGGCGTTTTGGTATGTCCAGTCTATGATTCGGCCTACGTGTATCGCCTGGTAGTATAGCCAGATGTCCGGCAGGCCCACCCCCCCTAACTCCTTAGGTCTCGTTAGTATGTTGTACCTTATTCTTGGACGTCTTTTGGCCCATATGAACTGTGTAAATAATGCCTGAATTTTCTTAAAAAAGGTTCTCGGGATGGCGATTGGGAGAGTGTTTAATAGATATAGTAGTCTGGGGAGTACATTCATTTTTAAAATATTTATCCTCCCAAACCATCGGAAGTGTGGTTTATTCCATGCTTCCAGGTCCGCACTAATAGCTCCTAAGATTTGTGGGAAGTTAGCACCATATAATAGCTTAGTGCGTGGAGTTATATTGACTCCTAAGTATTTGATGGACTTTGTTGCCCATTGAAATGTATATCGCGTTTGTAGTCGTGTCTTGTCCTTGTCTGGTAATGTGAGGTTCAGTATTTCACATTTGTCAACATTGATTTTGAAGTTGGATAGGGCACTGTATTCGTCTAAGAGGTCCATCAGTGTGGGAAGAGATTCTAGGGGGTTAGTGAGTGTAAAAAGTAAGTCATCTGCAAATGCCGATACTTTGTACTGGTGTGCACCCACCCTTATTCCCTCTACACCCGGCCTGTTCCGTACCGCGTTTAGCAAGGGTTCCAATCCCAAGATAAAAAGCAACGGAGACAGGGGGCAACCCTGTCTCGTGCCGTTCGTTATTTGGAACGGATCGGACAGTATCCCATTAATTTTAAGCCGTGCCGAGGGGTGAGAGTAGATTGCCTGGACCCACTGCATCCACCTTTTCCCAAAGCCTAGTGTTTCCAGTGTCGACAACAGAAAACTCCAATCCACCCTGTCGAACGCTTTTTCCGCGTCAATAGCTAACATGATGGAAGGGGCTTTATTGCTGAGAGCTTCGTGTATCAGGGCAATGATCTTCGTGGTGTTGTCTTTGGCTTCCCTAGAGGGGACAAATCCCGCCTGGTCGGGGTGAATCAGGGTTGGGAGCATAGGTTTCAATCGTAATGCTAACATTTTAGTAAAGATTTTGATATCTACATTAATCAGCGAGATTGGTCTGTAACTGCCGCATAAATCAGGGTTCTTTCCAGTCTTGTGAATAAGAGTAATATTGGCCTCCAGACTCGGTTTAGGGAGGGGTTTGTCAGGGCTTATGGAGTTAATCGCTTCCAGAAGGTGTGGGCCTAGTTCTTTCAGATACGTCTTATAGTACGTAGCCGAGTAGCCATCTGGACCTGGGCTTTTGCCCGATGGGGTGGTTTTAATCGCGTTCATGAGCTCGGTGAGAGTGAAGGGCTCATCTAGGGATTTGGCCAGTGTTTGGGGTAGTATTTTGTCGAATTTATCGCTAAGGTATGCCTTGATCCTATCCTTGTCCTGTGATGTACTCGTTAGATTGTAGAGTGAGTGGTAAAACTCCCTAAATGTTTTTGCTATCTCACTGTTTGATTGTACAATGTTGTTGTTTGCTGTTTTAATCTGGGGGATGTACGTTCTCTCCTGCTTATGCTTTAGTGCGTTTGCTAGGAGTTTGCCGCACCTATTCCCTTGGGCATAAAATAACTGTTTAGTCCAAACCAGTGATTTTTTAGCCTTTGATTGTAGTAGAATTGTTAGTTCGGACCTAAGGGACAAAAGTTTGCGATGATCGGATTCAGACATGGTTTCCTTATGCGCCTCTTCTAAGTTTTTTATGTCTGTCAATAGCTCTGTCTGTCTCTTAATTCTCATTTTTTTAAGAAAGGAGCCCCATTTTATTAGTTCCCCCCTCACTACACACTTATGTGCTTCCCACTGGAGGAAAGGGGTTGTGTCTTGTGTGTTATTGTCTAGGAAATATTGGGAGATAGTTTCGGCAATAGCTTTCTTAGCCGTTTCGTCATGCAATATAGTGGTGTTTAGTTTCCACTGGCCTGTGCCCTGAGCTAGGGTAGGAATTTTGAGCTGTATCTGAACCGGGGCATGATCGGACCAGGTGATGTTGCCGATTGTTGCCGAGGTTACTAGTGAAAGGTCTCTGTGTGTGGTGATGAAATAATCTATTCTAGTGTATGTGGAGGCCGGTCTGGAGTAAAATGTGTAGTCTTTCGTGGTGGGATGGAGTGCCCTCCAGCAGTCCACTAATTGATGGCCGTGCAGTAGTCGTTTAATTTGCGTTCTGGTCGGTTGGAGATGGTTAGGGTGTCGCGCCGTGCTATCTTTTTGAGCATCTAGAGATACGTTGAAGTCTCCCCCTATAATTAAGGTCCCTGTTGTAAGTTGTTGAACCTTGTTTAAGATTTTACGGAGGGTGTGACATTGTCGTGTGTTTGGAAGGTATAGATTGACCAGGGTCACCGGGTGGTTGCTAATCTGTCCCTGTAGTATAACATAGCGGCCTGAATCATCCGCGAAATGCTGGCTGTACACAAATGGTATCTTGGCTCCTATCAGAATGGCAACCCCGCGGGATTTGCTATGTGTGAAATTGTTGTAATACGCGTGGGGGTAGTGTCTATTGGTGAGTTTTGGTGCCGTGGGTCCTTTAAAGTGCGTCTCCTGCACGAAAACAACATCGGCTTGTATTCGTTGAAAGTCCCTCAGTGCCATATTCCTCTTTTCAGGAGAATTTAGTCCCCTGACATTGTATGAGAGTATTTTTATAGTATCTATGGTAGGTACGTGTTTATTGACCGTTGCTATGGCGGTACCTCTTGTGTCCATGGTAAAGTCGTGTCGTTGTGGGGCGTAGATGCCCGGCGGTGTGTGCGATATAAGGTATAGAAGCAACAAAATATCTAAACTTAGATGTAAGAAAACTTTTTAACAGCGAACTTGTAAAAATGTGACTCCTAGATCTAGGAGCCACGTATATCCGTTAGTATGTAACTAACTATGTAGGAGTCGGTGCTTAGTGTCAGTCACCGTCGGCCTTAATCGCCGAATCGGGAAATGATGTCTGTCAGAGTGAAAGATGTCAGTGCACCGCTCGTAACCTTATTCGGTTACTTGGGGTGTTGTGTATATCGTTTAGCGTAATCCTAGAATGAAATGTGGCTTTCAGTCGTATTTGTTTTCCGGTGGTGTGTCAGTCTGTATTTCTGGTCTCTGCGACCGTTCACAATTACGCTTATGTTATAGCGCCGCCAAGCGCCGTAAATGGAGTACATGGGTTTCTTTTGATTATCCTTGCAAAACATGGCTTTTGAGCACCGCTATGTACTGGTTGGGGTGTTTATTTTTTTTTTCTCGTTTCGTTTTATTTTTTTAATATTTTTTTTATTTTATTTTTTTATTTTTTTTTCGGCAAAACAGCCTGAGTGAGCAGTGCGCATAGTATGTACAGCGAGAGATCATTACGTCCAATGTGCTATACTATTGAGAGGTGTAAATGCTTTCTCCCCTTTACCCCTATCGGGCGTAACAACCACCCTTAGTGCGGAGGCGTGTCCCGGAGGGGCCTCGCTTGGCCGGACCAAACTTTGAATCTAAATCAATGTGGTTAAGATTAATAATAGCCAATATTTAATATCTATAGACATATATATATATATATATTTTTTTTTTTTTTATTTTTTTTTTTGAGATAGATATAAAATAGCTCGTCCCGCTAGTTGGTCCTGACTCCCCCCTTATCTGAAAGCCTCAGTCCCATAACCGTCTCCCGGTGTTAATGTGTGGTAGACTATGTGTGCCTATGTCCCACTTTACATCAGCTGGTGTAGTTTACAATACTTGCGTCTTAAGGTAGCAACGCCAGTCATCGTCGTTCCGTTAGGAGTAGCATCCAGTTGTAGTGAGTCTCTGTCCTGAACCAGGGACACCACACCCGGGGACTTAAAAGGTCACTGAGGTGAAACAAGTCTCTCTTGTGGTGGGTGGTTAGGTGGGTGGGTGAGTTGTAGTTCATAATTTCAGGGTGTAGAGAGTCCAATTCCAGTGTCTCGTCCCGCTGCCCTTGATCTTGAAGTTGGCGTGAAGGGAAGCCGTTTCCCAGGTGTCCGTTTCCTCTCCGCTGCATTTCTCCACCGGGCTCTTTGCGGTTGCGCTTGTATGGCTGCTTGGGACCCGGGGTCATACCAGTCCTGGATCTCCATGTGTGGTAGGTCAAACGCCTTTAAAAAATCTGGTAGATCTTGTATCATTGCGATGCTATGTTGTACTCCTTGATGTGAGGCGATCAGAGCAAAGGGGTAGCCCCAGCGGTAGCGGATTTCTTTGGCTTGCAAGGCTTGGATGAGAGGCCTCAGGGCCCTCCTCCCCTGGAGCGTTTGCCACGCCAAGTCTGGTAATATCTGGATCTGTGTAGCAAACATAGTTAAGGCCGGTGAATTCCTCGCCTGCTTTAGTATGTCCTCTTTTAGTGTATAGTAGTGGATTCTACATATTATGTCCCTGGGAGTCTCTTGTGGTAGCCCCCTGGGTCTTGCCGCCCTATGCGCCCTGTCCATTAATATCGGGGTGTCCGGGGCACGCTTCAGTATGTTATTGAAGAGGGCCTGGAGAACGTCCTTTGTATTTTCCAGTTCCCCTTGTGCCTCTGGTACCCCTCTGACCCGGAGGTTATTCCTCCTGCCTCGGTTGTCGAGGTCCTCTGTGTGGCGTAAAATCTGTACTAGTTTGGAATCATGGGCATCCTGCCTCTGTTCCATATTGTGCAGCCTGAGTTGCGTGTTGTCTCTGTCCCCCTCTAGGCCTCCCACCCGGAGCCCTATCTGGCGTACCTCTGTTGTGATGGAGGACAATCGTTCCTGCATGGATGCCTCAAGCTTTGCCAGCATGGAGGCCATGTCCTGTTTTGAGGGTAGGTTTTGCAGCATCTCCTGCAGTGTCGCATTCCCAGGTGGGTAGAGAGAGTCGGAGCTTGCTGGGCTCTCCGGCGGGGAGACACGTGGCGAAGATGGCGGATCCTCTGTGTCAGCCTCTGTCAGCGCTCTCACTTTGTCTCGGAAAAATCTGTCGAGATCCCCGCTTTTCTTGCCGGTACCGGGACCCGGGGTCTCTTGGGAGGTCAGTTGTTTCTTCTTGTTGCCCATCTTGCTTTATTCTGTCGCTTGGCGGCTAAAATAGACCGGAGGAACGGGAGCTTCGCAGAGATGCGACCGTTCACATGTAGAGTCAGGCCACGCCCCCTAATTATTGAAATCTGACCTAGATTTATCCAGGCATATATCCTGCTATGAGTAAAATCGTAATTAATTTAAATTAATTAAATAAAACCAGCATAATTACCAGTTATATTGTAGATGTTCTCATCAGATGATCTTATCCGATGATTAGATAGTCCCAGGAATTTGAATGCAAGTATGATTGATGATCGTATGGAGGTGTGCATGTAATAGAGAAAGTAGTGTTGGTTAGAAAGTAATAGTAAAATTCTAAGTGTCCAGGAGAGTCCAAGAGAGTTTGAGAGTTAAGTGTTAGTCCCAGTGTGTCCTGAATCTCTCTGAATGTCTCTGAATGTCTCCCTCTGACCCCCTGTTCTTACTTTTTAAAGGGCCAGACTTTCTGTACGTCATTAGTTGATTGGACCTATAGGGAGTTGTAGGTGTGTCTAACCCACAGACCACCATCACCAAAATTTCTTGTCCCGGAAAGAGTTAACTAATTTTAATGACGATTCTGACGTAATTTGTCTTATATATAATGACTGCTATCAATAGCCAGACGTGTCAGTACAAAGCATTTTCTTTGTTTTTTTCCGTCTTCGTGGTGGCGATTTCGATCGTAATTTCTAAAATTGACACCTCCTAACCTTAATTTCACCCTATTTCTTACAATGGGACCTTGTAAGATTTAGAAAGTAAAATTAATTACTACGTGTTATCTATCACTAGTGTCTGGCTTTCTTGTGTCTGGTCCTTTTGTGAAGCTGTGTGTGTAGGATTATTTTTCTATTCCACTAACATTTATTAAATAATATGATATTTCGTCATGCATTTTTATCCATGAATGGTCTATATTATTAACATAATATTGATTATATGTAATTACTATAATAGTAAAAGTGTATAGTGTATAGATGTATATATGTATAATGTATATACTTGTCTCTAGGTTGTATTCCATCCCCCTGCTTGCTGTGAGACTTCATTCCTTATCACTTGCCTTGTTTACATAACGCATTCTTTAGCTCATGACTTAAAGGTTACAGAAAGGAAAGAAATGTTGTGTCTGTCTGAAATCCAAAATGGAGTCCGTTTGATTTTAAGTGACTGGCAGTAGACACTTTTAATTTCTATCTTAGCACAAAATGCCTGCCGATATAAATATTCTTACAGTCTGTGTGTATCTGTCTGTATGTCTGTCAATGTGTGTGTATTTGTATGTCTGTCAATGTGTGTGTATCTGTATATCTGTTAGTGTGTGTGTCTGTATGTCTATCAGTATGTCTGTGTATCTGCATGTCTGTCAGTGTGTGTGTGTATCTGTATTTTTGTACCTTTATACCTTTACTTGGAAAGTGAGGTGCAAAAACCTATCTGCCACCAGAAGAAGTTTAGCCAATTTAATTTTGGCCCCTACCTACTGCCAAGTTGTGCAGGTCTGGGGTAGCATCTTGCCACTAGATGCGGCTTAAAAGCTTGATAATCTGAAAGAATGATGTTCAATGATTTTGTAGCTGTACTTGGATACTTGGAAAACAATGTGTTGTCGAACCTGTGCTTTTCCTCCCAACATCACTGGTTTCTATTTACCCTGAACTTGGATTGGATTTTGGACTTTGCTTAAGTGTTGTGATTTTGTTTTTAGATGACTTTTGGATTTTCTCTCACCTCTACCTAGGATCCTTGTAGTGCTGTACTCACTAAACTGACAGTAACAGGTGAAGAAATCTTTCCATATCTGGTCTTTCTGTTAACCTTTTGTATTTTTGATCGTTATATATATATATATATACAGTCTCCAAAAAGAAAGCCAGCACTCAAGGACTTCAACATGAAAAAATAGGCATTTAGTCCAAGTGGTCAACGTTTCAGTTCACAACTGTGAATACAAAAAGATGATTCTTGGCACTCACTCTTTCATACAAATCATCCAATTTTTTGCCAGGTGCAATCCCACATTGAAGATATATAAACAAAAATAAAGAGATGCACTCTGAGGACTTAACAAGTGAAAAAAAGAGGATTTATTCCAGGAGGTATAACATCAAAAATTAACCGACATTTCGACCCATTCTGGTCTTTCTCAAGGTCAATGTACCTAAGTATAAAAGTTATATATAAAGGAAATAAAATAATGTACTCACCAATCGTGAAGAAACCCCTGAATCCCTTTGTGTGAACCCGGAAGTGAAACCGGAAGTGAGAACCCACGGTCATGTGATACACCGTGGTATGCGTGATAACGTTGCTAAGATACCGATAAACAAGCACAATTATAAGATCGGTATAATGGTATCAAAAGTGTATGCCGGGTGTGCAAATTAAATGCAAGATAACTACTTCTAAGGAAGAATGTATATGCTATCACAATAAATG
>OW240914.1:253810052-253943903 GCA_933207985.1 Pelobates cultripes
GCAGAGGTTCCCTAAGGCTATTACCCATCACTTTGAGTATTCTGACTCTCTCACCATTATGGGGTTAAAGGTGCAGTATGGTGCCTATCAACGAGGGTTGTAGGGTAATGAAGAAAAAAGAGGAAAATAGTAAAGAGAGGTGGCGTTAGAAAATTGGGGAAAGGGACTTGGCTACGTGTTGCTATTAGCCTGATGACTTGAAGTAATTTGCACTTTTGTGCTATAGGCTAGTTGCACCCCTGACACACATGACGGAGTGCTGAGAAAAGATGTAATGAGCTTCTCCCTTGCAGCGCTATGTGCAAGGGAAAGCCTTGATAATCCGTCCCGCTATACGCACCTTCCCTGCCCTTCTTTATTATATTTTATACCAAGCGCTAAAGTAACCCTTTAATTGCATTCAATGGAGAAGTGAGTAGATATATAGATCAAGGAACTGCAGTGGATGTGATCTTGATTTTCATATGATTCCACACACAAGGTTACTATGCAAACTAAAAGTAAATGGTTTAAATGAAAATTCTTGTTTATAGATATACCTTTGGCTTAAAGGAAAATGTTACTGTCTCTCAGCCTCTTTAATCAGCGATGGGGGGGGAAACTAATTTGCCCGTACATTAGGTCTCCCCCATAGGAAAGCATTGAATTAATGCTTTCATATGGTGTTTTTCAAGATGCTGGACGTCCTCATGCAAAGTGTTAGAACAGCCGGCGTCATTTCACAGAGCGAAAATCTCTGTGAAACACCAGGAAGTGCATCTAATGGCTGGGTGCCTAGAGTGTCCCTTTGAAGATAGCAGTTAAACAACTGAAGAACCTCAATGTTCTGTAATGGGCCCATTTCTCTTTCAAGCTCCTGCTATGTAAAATAGCTGTTTTGAAGATATGGTAATGCTTTAATTGCAGGGCTAAACACAGTGGCTGTCTTTCTTGCAACTACCTGACGGTGCTTCCGCATCCAGAACAGACTCAACTTTGCAAGATTGATTTCAATGCTTCTCATTGAGAAGCATGCATGCCTCATCCCCAATGCCTCTCTATGAGAAGTATTGGACTGGACGAGAAACAGTAGGAGTTATGCGACCTGGGAAACAGAGAGGACGGCTGCTAGGAGTGAGTTTATGAGCTGTTAGCAAGTGAGTAAAAGCCCTTTTAAAATTTGATTTTGGAGGTAGCAGAAATTAGTTCAGTTAGGGATAATGTTAAAAGAGAAGGACTTGTTATAACTAATGTGAAAGCTTGATGATCTATTGAGAAATCTGATTGCCATTATGGAGACAAGAACAAATGCTTTCCCTTCTTGCAGAAAATGTAGCAAAGACTTCAAATGAGTTTCTCCCCTTCTTTTAAATTCAACCCATAAAAAGGCTTCCCCCCCCACCGACTTAGATTATTACGCAACTAAGACCATTTGCTTTACTGAAGAAAACCAGGAATAAAGATAAATAATGATTAATTTCCTTAATAATCTTGTTTTGTTTTTTAAGTTATATTTATTGCTTTATTTAAGTCATATTTTATTTTTTTTTTAATTAAAACTTAAAAGCCAGCACTTGTACAGCGTTTACATAGCGGTGATTTTATAGTTTATGTTTTGTTAAACATTGGCAGAATCATATAAGCATGGGAGGGAGGGAACCAAAAAAAAAAAACCTACAACAACCTAGTTTGACGTCATTGCAGCGCGCCAACGTTTTACCATCATGGTCGCTAGTCCCATACGTCACTCCTTCACTGCCTTCAACAAACATGGCCACCAGTGATCGTTTCGCAATTTCCGGTTAGCAGGCTGGCCGCGCCTTTCCTTTAGTCCTATGAACTCCCAGCTTTCCTTCCAGTTTTGTTCTTTCCGGTTCCGGTCGCGTTAGCTCTCAGTACGATAGACAATATGGCATACCGGGGACAGGGACCGAAAGTCCAGAAAGTGATGGTTCAGCCCATCGTATCTTTTTACATGTTGGTCTAGGTACTGCCCGCATGGAGGGCTTCGTCTCGGGCTGTGATGGCATCCTATATGATGCACGTGTGTGACCGCCTCAATGGTGGTTTTGATCTCTCTCGGGAGGCTCTACTGGGTGTAGTTCAGTTTAATAATGTGTGAGGGCTGGGGGGGGGCGCATAATAATGTGTGAGGGCTGGGGGGGGCGCATAATAATGTGTGAGGCTGGGGGCGCATAATAATGTGTGAGGGGCCAGGGGGCGCATAATAATGTGTGAGGGCTGGGGGCGCATAATAATGTGGGCTGGGGGAGCGCATAATAATGTGAGGGCTGGGGGCGCATAATAATGTGAGGGCTGGGAGGGTGAGGCTGGGGGGAGGGCTGGGGGGAGCATAATAATGTGTGAGGGCTGGGGAGCGCATAATAATGTGTGAGGGCTGGGGGGCGCATAATAATGTGTGAGGGCTGGGGAGCGCATAATAATGTGTGAGGCTGTTAATGTGGGCTGCATAGGCTGGGGCGCATAATAATGTGTGAGGGCTGGGGCTATAATGAATGTGAGGGCTGAGGTGCTGGGGTATAATAGGGCTATAAATGATAAAGCAGGAGCTGGGGCTTATATAATAATGTGAGGGCTGGGGGGCATAATAATGTGTGAGGGCTGGGGGCATAATAATGTGTGAGGGCTGGGGGATGCATAATAATGTGTGAGGGCTGGGGGAGCGCATAATAATGTGTGAGGGCTGGGGGGATAATACGTGTGAGGGCTGGGAGCGATGCGACAATAATGTGTGTGGGCTGGGAGGGGGATACTAATGTGTGAGGGTTGGACATACTAATGTGTGTGAGGGCTGGGAGGGGGAGCGATACTAGGTGTGAGGGCTGGAGGGGAGCGCATACTAATGTGTGAGGGCTGAGGGGAGCGATACTAATGTGTGAGGGGCTGGGAGGGCTGGAGAGGGGGACTAATGCATACTAATGGCAGGGGGGGCGCATAATAATGTGGGAGGGCTGGAGATTGTGCAAAAAGTTCTAGATTTTTATTGACATGTAACATGATTCTGTATCTATTCTAAACCATCTGGCTATAATCCTTAATCTAGGTATAACAGAACCTTATTTTCAGGTATCTACAGAATGTAAGTATCCTGTGTGTGTGTGAAAAACCCCCCAAAAAACTATATATATATATATATATATATATATATAATATATATTCTGTGCTCTCCCCCAATAAAAATATCTTTATGACTGTATAGGAATTTCATTGCGCATGTGCAAGAGTACAGCACTGACTTGGGCTCTTGGCAGATGATGCGCCATGAGCAAAAGAGACCCACCAGATGGTCATGGCTGTGGCTTCAAATAATTAAAACTTACTCTCCCTTGTACCTCCTGGTCACAGAACTACAAAAAGTCACAATTTGGGTTCTCTACAAAATAAGACCATAGAAGGTGTCAGAGCTGCTTTAAACATTCTTTCCCGGATATATCCATGGCAGTACTACAAATGGGTATGGCTCCTCCCACTCCTCAATTGGACAGTAAACATCTCCTAATTAAGTAATAAAAGAGACTCCCTCTCCTATCTCCTCAGTCTTTTTTGCTGTCCACTTCTCAAGCACATAGGATGTTTCACCTCTCTCTTTTTTTTTTTTTTTTTATATATTTTATTTTTATTGGATTTTTTTTTGTGCATGTCTCCATGTTTCCGGAGTACGGTAAGACCTTGTATTATAACATTGTAATAACACAAAACGTAGTGTTATAAGGAAAAAGAAAGAAAGAAGAAGAAGAAGAAATAAAATATCGCAACATCGCAGCACTGAATACAAGTATAACATTCTCAGTAACAATTGTATTTGGCCTAGGATACACATTGGTTTCATATCTGTCACGGTAAACCTGCCGCCTTGGTCATTGATTCCTATGTGTGTGTGTGTGCGGTATAGCATGCGTCCAAGAGTTGTGGTATGTCGTTCTGGGTATCGCTGTGGTTCAGCCTTTTATACCCAGGTAGTTAGATTGTTGTGCCATAGGCGAAGAAGAGGACCTCCCATGCACCCTCTGTCCCACCCCCTGACCTTGTTCCTTGTCCCTTTCCTGGTTAGCTTCCCCCCCTCTTAGGTAGATACGGTGGTTAATTAGTTTAGTCGGCCTGTCTACCTCTTAGCAATTCTTTCCAGGGTTGCCATATGTCTTTGTATCTGTGATATTTGTCTAACGATCCCCATCTTAGTTCCTCCATCTCATGAAAATGTTCTATTCTTTGAAACCAGTCTGTTTTAGAGGGCGGGATCGCCGATTTCCAGTGGTTCACTATCGAGCTTTTTGCCGCTGTCAGCATAAAGTAAACGAGGGAATGTTTGAATTTACGGTGTGGCATTTCGAAGTGGAGTAGTAGGAGTGCCTCTAGGTTGTAGGGTATGGGCGTGTCTGCTATCAGATTGACCGTGGTCCAGACTTCTTTCCAGAAGCCCGATAGCTCCTCACATGTCCACCATATGTGCTGGAAGGTGCCCTTGTCTGAGTTGCATCTCCAGCACATTGGTGATGAGTTGGAGTCGAATCTGTGAACATCCACCGGGGTGGTATACCACTTGGAGATGAATTTATAGTTAATCTCCTGTAGTGGTATGCTAGAGTGTGCGTGGAAGATCGTTTGGAAGATATTCTTCCAGTCTCCTGCTTCTAAATCTTTGCCTAAGTGGTCCCTCCATAATCTGGTAAAGTACGGTAATTGAGTACTCGTCTGGGTTTGTAACAGTTTATAGCAGAGGGATGTTGGCTTGTGAGGCGTTTTTTCTCCCGAGCATAGTAGTTCAAATTTGGTCCTGTCCCTTGGAGTCCAATGTGATAAGCCCTGTGCAGTCAAGAAATGTCGCATTTGTGCGTACTGAAATCTCTGCATAAGGGATGGGTCTTTCCCTTCTGTCAATAGTGTGATTGGCGTCACTCCCCCCTCTCTCACTACCTCGTCTAGTGTCAGATGTGCCTTCCGTTGGTCGTCTCTCATTGGTTTCAATTGGAAGCCCCTTTTCCCTGCTATGAAAAGGGGGTTGTTCGTTATAGGGTATTTCGGAGATGGTGTTGGGGCAATGTCTGGGTAGCTGCGTACTTTTTTCCATATTTGTAGGGTTGGTGTTATCGTCGGGTGTGCTAGTGTCGTCCAGTCGTTACCCGAGGTCAGCAGCCATGGAATTGCCTTTAATGAGTCGCCTATCTGAACTTGTTCTATTGTGACCCACTCTTTGGAGGCGTTTTGGTATGTCCAGTCTATGATTCGGCCTACGTGTATGGCCTGGTAGTATAGCCAGATGTCCGGCAGGCCCACCCCCCCTAACTCCTTAGGTCTCGTTAGTATGTTGTACCTTATTCTTGGACGTCTTTTGGCCCATATGAACTGTGTAAATAATGCCTGAATTTTCTTAAAAAAGGTTCTCGGGATGGCGATTGGGAGAGTGTTTAATAGATATAGTAGTCTGGGGAGTACATTCATTTTTAAAATATTTATCCTCCCAAACCATCGGAAGTGTGGTTTATTCCATGCTTCCAGGTCCGCACTAATAGCTCCTAAGATTTGTGGGAAGTTAGCACCATATAATAGCTTAGTGCGTGGAGTTATATTGACTCCTAAGTATTTGATGGACTTTGTTGCCCATTGAAATGCATATCGCGTTTGTAGTCGTGTCTTGTCCTTGTCTGGTAATGTGAGGTTCAGTATTTCACATTTGTCAACATTGATTTTGAAGTTGGATAGGGCACTGTATTCGTCTAAGAGGTCCATCAGTGTGGGAAGAGATTCTAGGGGGTTAGTGAGTGTAAAAAGTAAGTCATCTGCAAATGCCGATACTTTGTACTGGTGTGCACCCACCCTTATTCCCTCTACACCCGGCCTGTTCCGTACCGCGTTTAGCAAGGGTTCCAATCCCAAGATAAAAAGCAACGGAGACAGGGGGCAACCCTGTCTCGTGCCGTTCGTTATTTGGAACGGATCGGACAGTATCCCATTAATTTTAAGCCGTGCCGAGGGGTGAGAGTAGATTGCCTGGACCCACTGCATCCACCTTTTCCCAAAGCCTAGTGTTTCCAGTGTCGACAACAGAAAACTCCAATCCACCCTGTCGAACGCTTTTTCCGCGTCAATAGCTAACATGATGGAAGGGGCTTTATTGCTGAGAGCTTCGTGTATCAGGGCAATGATCTTCGTGGTGTTGTCTTTGGCTTCCCTAGAGGGGACAAATCCCGCCTGGTCGGGGTGAATCAGGGTTGGGAGCATAGGTTTCAATCGTAATGCTAACATTTTAGTAAAGATTTTGATATCTACATTAATCAGCGAGATTGGTCTGTAACTGCCGCATAAATCAGGGTTCTTTCCAGTCTTGTGAATAAGAGTAATATTGGCCTCCAGACTCGGTTTAGGGAGGGGTTTGTCAGGGCTTATGGAGTTAATCGCTTCCAGAAGGTGTGGGCCTAGTTCTTTCAGATACGTCTTATAGTACGTAGCCGAGTAGCCATCTGGACCTGGGCTTTTGCCCGATGGGGTGGTTTTAATCGCGTTCATGAGCTCGGTGAGAGTGAAGGGCTCATCTAGGGATTTGGCCAGTGTTTGGGGTAGTATTTTGTCGAATTTATCGCTAGGTATGCCTTGATCCTATCCTTGTCCTGTGATGTACTCGTTAGATTGTAGAGTGAGTGGTAAAACTCCCTAAATGTTTTTGCTATCTCACTGTTTGATTGTACAATGTTGTTGTTTGCTGTTTTAATCTGGGGGATGTACGTTCTCTCCTGCTTATGCTTTAGTGCGTTTGCTAGGAGTTTGCCGCACCTATTCCCTTGGGCATAAAATAACTGTTTAGTCCAAACCAGTGATTTTTTAGCCTTTGATTGTAGTAGAATTGTTAGTTCGGACCTAAGGGACAAAAGTTTGCGATGATCGGATTCAGACATGGTTTCCTTATGCGCCTCTTCTAAGTTTTTTATGTCTGTCAATAGCTCTGTCTGTCTCTTAATTCTCATTTTTTTAAGAAAGGAGCCCCATTTTATTAGTTCCCCCCTCACTACACACTTATGTGCTTCCCACTGGAGGAAAGGGGTTGTGTCTTGTGTGTTATTGTCTAGGAAATATTGGGAGATAGTTTCGGCAATAGCTTTCTTAGCCGTTTCGTCATGCAATATAGTGGTGTTTAGTTTCCACTGGCCTGTGCCCTGAGCTAGGGTAGGAATTTTGAGCTGTATCTGAACCGGGGCATGATCGGACCAGGTGATGTTGCCGATTGTTGCCGAGGTTACTAGTGAAAGGTCTCTGTGTGTGGTGATGAAATAATCTATTCTAGTGTATGTGGAGGCCGGTCTGGAGTAAAATGTGTAGTCTTTCGTGGTGGGATGGAGTGCCCTCCAGCAGTCCACTAATTGATGGCCGTGCAGTAGTCGTTTAATTTGCGTTCTGGTCGGTTGGAGATGGTTAGGGTGTCGCGCCGTGCTATCTTTTTGAGCATCTAGAGATACGTTGAAGTCTCCCCCTATAATTAAGGTCCCTGTTGTAAGTTGTTGAACCTTGTTTAAGATTTTACGGAGGGTGTGACATTGTCGTGTGTTTGGAAGGTATAGATTGACCAGGGTCACCGGGTGGTTGCTAATCTGTCCCTGTAGTATAACATAGCGGCCTGAATCATCCGCGAAATGCTGGCTGTACACAAATGGTATCTTGGCTCCTATCAGAATGGCAACCCCGCGGGATTTGCTATGTGTGAAATTGTTGTAATACGCGTGGGGGTAGTGTCTATTGGTGAGTTTTGGTGCCGTGGGTCCTTTAAAGTGCGTCTCCTGCACGAAAACAACATCGGCTTGTATTCGTTGAAAGTCCCTCAGTGCCATATTCCTCTTTTCAGGAGAATTTAGTCCCCTGACATTGTATGAGAGTATTTTTATAGTATCTATGGTAGGTACGTGTTTATTGACCGTTGCTATGGCGGTACCTCTTGTGTCCATGGTAAAGTCGTGTCGTTGTGGGGCGTAGATGCCCGGCGGTGTGTGCGATATAAGGTATAGAAGCAACAAAATATCTAAACTTAGATGTAAGAAAACTTTTTAACAGCGAACTTGTAAAAATGTGACTCCTAGATCTAGGAGCCACGTATATCCGTTAGTATGTAACTAACTATGTAGGAGTCGGTGCTTAGTGTCAGTCACCGTCGGCCTTAATCGCCGAATCGGGAAATGATGTCTGTCAGAGTGAAAGATGTCAGTGCACCGCTCGTAACCTTATTCGGTTACTTGGGGTGTTGTGTATATCGTTTAGCGTAATCCTAGAATGAAATGTGGCTTTCAGTCGTATTTGTTTTCCGGTGGTGTGTCAGTCTGTATTTCTGGTCTCTGCGACCGTTCACAATTACGCTTATGTTATAGCGCCGCCAAGCGCCGTAAATGGAGTACATGGGTTTCTTTTGATTATCCTTGCAAAACATGGCTTTTGAGCACCGCTATGTACTGGTTGGGGTGTTTATTTTTTTTTTCTCGTTTCGTTTTATTTTTTTAATATTTTTTTTATTTTATTTTTTTATTTTTTTTTCGGCAAAACAGCCTGAGTGAGCAGTGCGCATAGTATGTACAGCGAGAGATCATTACGTCCAATGTGCTATACTATTGAGAGGTGTAAATGCTTTCTCCCCTTTACCCCTATCGGGCGTAACAACCACCCTTAGTGCGGAGGCGTGTCCCGGAGGGGCCTCGCTTGGCCGGACCAAACTTTGAATCTAAATCAATGTGGTTAAGATTAATAATAGCCAATATTTAATATCTATAGACATATATATATATATATATTTTTTTTTTTTTTTTTTTTTTTTGAGATAGATATAAAATAGCTCGTCCCGCTAGTTGGTCCTGACTCCCCCCTTATCTGAAAGCCTCAGTCCCATAACCGTCTCCCGGTGTTAATGTGTGGTAGACTATGTGTGCCTATGTCCCACTTTACATCAGCTGGTGTAGTTTACAATACTTGCGTCTTAAGGTAGCAACGCCAGTCATCGTCGTTCCGTTAGGAGTAGCATCCAGTTGTAGTGAGTCTCTGTCCTGAACCAGGGACACCACACCCGGGGACTTAAAAGGTCACTGAGGTGAAACAAGTCTCTCTTGTGGTGGGTGGTTAGGTGGGTGGGTGAGTTGTAGTTCATAATTTCAGGGTGTAGAGAGTCCAATTCCAGTGTCTCGTCCCGCTGCCCTTGATCTTGAAGTTGGCGTGAAGGGAAGCCGTTTCCCAGGTGTCCGTTTCCTCTCCGCTGCATTTCTCCACCGGGCTCTTTGCGGTTGCGCTTGTATGGCTGCTTGGGACCCGGGGTCATACCAGTCCTGGATCTCCATGTGTGGTAGGTCAAACGCCTTTAAAAAATCTGGTAGATCTTGTATCGTTGCGATGCTATGTTGTACTCCTTGATGTGAGGCGATCAGAGCAAAGGGGTAGCCCCAGCGGTAGCGGATTTCTTTGGCTTGCAAGGCTTGGATGAGAGGCCTCAGGGCCCTCCTCCCCTGGAGCGTTTGCCACGCCAAGTCTGGTAATATCTGGATCTGTGTAGCAAACATAGTTAAGGCCGGTGAATTCCTCGCCTGCTTTAGTATGTCCTCTTTTAGTGTATAGTAGTGGATTCTACATATTATGTCCCTGGGAGTCTCTTGTGGTAGCCCCCTGGGTCTTGCCGCCCTATGCGCCCTGTCCATTAATATCGGGGTGTCCGGGGCACGCTTCAGTATGTTATTGAAGAGGGCCTGGAGAACGTCCTTGGTATTTTCCAGTTCCCCTTGTGCCTCTGGTACCCCTCTGACCCGGAGGTTATTCCTCCTGCCTCGGTTGTCGAGGTCCTCTGTGTGGCGTAAAATCTGTACTAGTTTGGATTCATGGGCATCCTGCCTCTGTTCCATATTGTGCAGCCTGAGTTGCATGTTGTCTCTGTCCCCCTCTAGGCCTCCCACCCGGAGCCCTATCTGGCGTACCTCTGTTGTGATGGAGGACAATCGTTCCTGCATGGATGCCTCAAGCTTTGCCAGCATGGAGGCCATGTCCTGTTTTGAGGGTAGGTTTTGCAGCATCTCCTGCAGTGTCGCATTCCCAGGTGGGTAGAGAGAGTCGGAGCTTGCTGGGCTCTCCGGCGGGGAGACACGTGGCGAAGATGGCGGATCCTCTGTGTCAGCCTCTGTCAGCGCTCTCACTTTGTCTCGGAAAAATCTGTCGAGATCCCCGCTTTTCTTGCCGGTACCGGGACCCGGGGTCTCTTGGGAGGTCAGTTGTTTCTTCTTGTTGCCCATCTTGCTTTATTCTGTCGCTTGGCGGCTAAAATAGACCGGAGGAACGGGAGCTTCGCAGAGATGCGACCGTTCACATGTAGAGTCAGGCCACGCCCCCTAATTATTGAAATCTGACCTAGATTTATCCAGGCATATATCCTGCTATGAGTAAAATCGTAATTAATTTAAATTAATTAAATAAAACCAGCATAATTACCAGTTATATTGTAGATGTTCTCATCAGATGATCTTATCCGATGATTAGATAGTCCCAGGAATTTGAATGCAAGTATGATTGATGATCGTATGGAGGTGTGCATGTAATAGAGAAAGTAGTGTTGGTTAGAAAGTAATAGTAAAATTCTAAGTGTCCAGGAGAGTCCAAGAGAGTTTGAGAGTTAAGTGTTAGTCCCAGTGTGTCCTGAATCTCTCTGAATGTCTCTGAATGTCTCCCTCTGACCCCCTGTTCTTACTTTTTAAAGGGCCAGACTTTCTGTACGTCATTAGTTGATTGGACCTATAGGGAGTTGTAGGTGTGTCTAACCCACAGACCACCATCACCAAAATTTCTTGTCCCGGAAAGAGTTAACTAATTTTAATGACGATTCTGACGTAATTTGTCTTATATATAATGACTGCTATCAATAGCCAGACGTGTCAGTACAAAGCATTTTCTTTGTTTTTTTCCGTCTTCGTGGTGGCGATTTCGATCGTAATTTCTAAAATTGACACCTCCTAACCTTAATTTCACCCTATTTCTTACAATGGGACCTTGTAAGATTTAGAAAGTAAAATTAATTACTACGTGTTATCTATCACTAGTGTCTGGCTTTCTTGTGTCTGGTCCTTTTGTGAAGCTGTGTGTGTAGGATTATTTTTCTATTCCACTAACATTTATTAAATAATATGATATTTCGTCATGCATTTTTATCCATGAATGGTCTATATTATTAACATAATATTGATTATATGTAATTACTATAATAGTAAAAGTGTATAGTGTATAGATGTATATATGTATAATGTATATACTTGTCTCTAGGTTGTATTCCATCCCCCTGCTTGCTGTGAGACTTCATTCCTTATCACTTGCCTTGTTTACATAACGCATTCTTTAGCTCATGACTTAAAGGTTACAGAAAGGAAAGAAATGTTGTGTCTGTCTGAAATCCAAAATGGAGTCCGTTTGATTTTAAGTGACTGGCAGTAGACACTTTTAATTTCTATCTTAGCACAAAATGCCTGCCGATATAAATATTCTTACAGTCTGTGTGTATCTGTCTGTATGTCTGTCAATGTGTGTGTATTTGTATGTCTGTCAATGTGTGTGTATCTGTATATCTGTTAGTGTGTGTGTCTGTATGTCTATCAGTATGTCTGTGTATCTGCATGTCTGTCAGTGTGTGTGTGTATCTGTATTTTTGTACCTTTATACCTTTACTTGGAAAGTGAGGTGCAAAAACCTATCTGCCACCAGAAGAAGTTTAGCCAATTTAATTTTGGCCCCTACCTACTGCCAAGTTGTGCAGGTCTGGGGTAGCATCTTGCCACTAGATGCGGCTTAAAAGCTTGATAATCTGAAAGAATGATGTTCAATGATTTTGTAGCTGTACTTGGATACTTGGAAAACAATGTGTTGTCGAACCTGTGCTTTTCCTCCCAACATCACTGGTTTCTATTTACCCTGAACTTGGATTGGATTTTGGACTTTGCTTAAGTGTTGTGATTTTGTTTTTAGATGACTTTTGGATTTTCTCTCACCTCTACCTAGGATCCTTGTAGTGCTGTACTCACTAAACTGACAGTAACAGGTGAAGAAATCTTTCCATATCTGGTCTTTCTGTTAACCTTTTGTATTTTTGATCGTTATATATATATATATATACAGTCTCCAAAAAGAAAGCCAGCACTCAAGGACTTCAACATGAAAAAATAGGCATTTAGTCCAAGTGGTCAACGTTTCAGTTCACAACTGTGAATACAAAAAGATGATTCTTGGCACTCACTCTTTCATACAAATCATCCAATTTTTTGCCAGGTGCAATCCCACATTGAAGATATATAAACAAAAATAAAGAGATGCACTCTGAGGACTTAACAAGTGAAAAAAAGAGGATTTATTCCAGGAGGTATAACATCAAAAATTAACCGACATTTCGACCCATTCTGGTCTTTCTCAAGGTCAATGTACCTAAGTATAAAAGTTATATATAAAGGAAATAAAATAATGTACTCACCAATCGTGAAGAAACCCCTGAATCCCTTTGTGTGAACCCGGAAGTGAAACCGGAAGTGAGAACCCACGGTCATGTGATACACCGTGGTATGCGTGATAACGTTGCTAAGATACCGATAAACAAGCACAATTATAAGATCGGTATAATGGTATCAAAAGTGTATGCCGGGTGTGCAAATTAAATGCAAGATAACTACTTCTAAGGAAGAATGTATATGCTATCACAATAAATGTATTAAAAGTGCAATGTGCATAAAGCAGCAAAAATGTGAAAAAGAGTAAAAAGAATCGTGATGACATATAAACTATGAAAAGTGTCACTTTGTACCCAGTGAAAGGGCAGCAAAAGGAGAAGTTTGTTAAAAACATTTCACATACCATAACCAGCTTACGGACACTGAATAAAATATTATATAGTAATTACAAACTAATCACATTAGAGAAGAGAATTAAAGCTATTGAGGCAAAAAACTCAAAAGTCAAAAAGGGACCATGGGCATGCAAATGGGGAGAACTGCAGCTGGAGATAAGTAAGGCAGGCCATATATATGAAAGAATGGAAAGTGAATAATATCTCCATATTAACACGGACCAAATATGTCTAAATAATGCATAAAGCTTCAAAATCAGGTACATTCTATGTAAGTAATTGAAGTCAGTACAATTATAAAGATCTTTTGGATCATAGGTCTCAGATGCTCACAATATTCACACTAAAACAAAAGAAAACATGTTCAGAATATAACTCAGAAAAATGTATATGTAACTAAACAGAATTTTTAAAAAAATATACAGAAAAATATATGAGAAAATAACCAATGAGAAAAAGTGACAAAAGATAAAAAAGAAAAAAAGAAGAAAATGAAAAAATGAATTGAGAAAATATAATAATATAATAATAAAAAATATGTCAAGTACTAATTAAAAATAAAGAAAAAACAATATAGTTTTAAAGAAACATGGAGAGCACAATATTTTCATTAAGTCCTCTCGGTGTCACTGTATCTAACCGGTGAATCCATCGTGCCTCACACTGGAGTAGCCTCTTCGATCTGTCACTTCCTCTGGGCATCGGGGGGGGGGGACATGGTCAATGGCCATAAAGCGTAACATAGGAAGTCTGTGTTGCATGTGTAGAAAATGTTTAGCAACTGGCTTGTCGCTGCATTGATCCCTAAAGCTGTAGTTATGGTCTACCGATGTCCCCTTATGCGTTCTCTTAATGTCAAATCAGTGTTGCCCACATACTAGAGTCCGCAGGGGCATGTGATCATGTATATCACATAATCAGTGGTACAAGTAATATAATGTGATATTTTAATTTTCTGACCACTGTGGGGATGAACAAAAGTCGTACCACTGACCATGTGACTGCACATCACGCATCTTCTACATTTGTAGCAGCCTTTCATGATGATCATCTCAGGTTTACGGTAACAGATTTTCAGATCACTTTTCACCAGAAGGTCTTTTAAATTTTTATTTCTTTTGTAACTGATGACTGGAGTATCCACAAATGTATTAGGTAATGACTTGTCTGATCGTAATATGTCCCAATGTTTTTTAATGGATTGTCTTACTTTCAACGTACCTGTATGAAAGGTCATGGGAAGATACATTTTCGGTTCTTTCGGTGCCTTCTCTTTTTTATCATTATGTTTTTCTCGATTCCATATTTCCAAAGCTTTGGTCTGTGCCGCTTGAAGAATATGTGGATGATAAACATGCACACGAAATCTATCCCACATCTCGTCAAGTTGAATTTTATGTTTTTCTGTTTCCGTGTTATATCTCAATGTTCTCAAAAATTGAAAAATTGGTAATGATTTTTTTAAATTGTTGTGGATGAAAACTGGAAGGCGGAGAGGAGGGTGTTGCGATCAGTATTTTTACGATGCAAAGTAAATTCCAAATTGTTTCCTTTCTTATAGATCAGGGGTAGGCAACCTTTTAGCAGCACTGTGCCGATATAGGATTGTCCCGTAGCGTGCCGGTCCTATTTTTATTTATTTTTTTAAATCGAGGGGTATATGCTGCCGTATTCCGCTTGTGTTATTTTTACTGTAATTGCTTTGTATCGTTGTATTTGTGCGTATATGCAGGGCCGTCTTTAATAGTGACTGGACACTGGGCAAAGCATTTGCTTGGGGCCCCCTGGACCTGTCCCCCCTCCCCACGTCCTCCACCTCAACGCAGTGGCGGACCTAAAGTAGAGAGGTGCAAGAATTTTTGGGGGTCTCCCTGTTGCACGGATGATTAAATGGTAGATCCCTCATCTGTCGTGCAACTCCAGAAATGCATTGACAGCTGGGGCTCTACCATTTACCCATGTTTGCAGGTCTGTATTTAACACTAAGCAGTTTTTGTGTGTTTGAATGTAAAAAGGTTTTTGTATGGAATATGTTTGTGTGTGGTGTTGGCGTGATTGCAAGCATGTATTTGTGTAGTGTTGGTTTTTGAATGCAGGGATGTATTTACATATAATTTTGGTGTGTAACACATACATGTGTTTGTACATAGTGTTGAAATTTGAATGCAGGGGTGTATTTGTGTGTAGTGTTAGTGTGTGAATGCTGAGATGTATGCACATATACACACACACACAGATATATACATACTGAAATGCGCACACACAGATATACTGACACACACACAGACATGCTGACATACAAACATACTGACACACACACAGATATACTGACACACACACAGACATGCTGACACACATACACACACAAACACATACTGACACACACAGATGACACACACATACACAGACATACTAACACACACACACACACACACACTCTGACAGACATACTGACACAGACATACACTTTAAAACCCACCCTCCAGTTTCCTACCTTTCCTGCTGGTGGCTGAAGGTGTTGGGAGTTGGGGTCTAGCGCTCTCGGCCAGCCCCCCTCCAATCTGCCTACTCTTCTTTCCCGCGCTCTCCTCTCTAGTTAGAAATAGTTGTGGCCAGCAGGGCTCATGGTGCAGCTGGCCAGTTTGCCCCGCGTTAAAGGCGGCCCTGTGTATATGAGCTATTATATTGTATATGTTCATGAGTAGTTTATGGTATTGTGTATGATACATATGAATGTGGGCTGTGTATGGGGGCTGCTTGTGGAATTGTGTGTGTGTGTCTGGATGGATATGTCACAGTGTGTGTTTGGTAGTGTGTGGGGGCTGTTTGGGGTATTGCATGTGGGGTTGTGTGCATGTATGTGGATTGTTAGTGGTGTTTTGTTTGTGCGAATTGAGTGCATGTTTGTGTGTGGGCTGTCCGTATTATTTGTATGAGGGGAGGGTTATTCTGCATTTCTGTGTATATATCGCAGTGTTGGTGGGTTCCAGTGGGGACCAGGCTGGCCAGGTACATGTCAAGGACAGGAGCTGCAACAGCAACTGCAAGCTGCTCTACTACAGTGTGGATTCCCATTTACAAGTGCTGGGAGGAAGTGATCTGAGATCAATTCCTCTATGTGCTGCAATGCATAAATTGAGGATTGTCCTTCACCACCTTTTCGGATTAGCAGATATCTGAAGTTTCACTGGGACTCCTGATAGGCCAGAGCCTGTTTGGCTCTAGCAGCCTTGAGTGCCGTGCAAAGACACCTCGAGTGCTGGGCATGGCACTAGTGCCGTAGGTTGCCTACCCCTGTTATAGATGGTAACATCCAAAAATTGAATTGACTGTTCATCAATTTGATGACTCAAAATAACTGGTATAGGTGACTGATTGATCTGCTTAATCATTTGCTCCAAGTCCATAATCGTGCCTGTCCAGATCATAAAAAGATCATCCACAAAGCGGTAATAATGTTGGATGTAATGCCCAAATTTTGCCAAAATATGGGTGCGTTCAAAGGTGTACATGAAAGCGTTGGCATACAATGTTGCCATCGACGCCCCCATCGCAGTTCCAGACAATTGTACGTAGAATTGATTTTCAAATTTAAAATAATTGCCTGTAAGTGCAATGGTCAAGAATTCTAACAGGTACTCGATCGGTGGTCCTTCATATATTGTCGATTCGGCACAGATATCTCTCAACGCCTGCACAATCTCCCCATGGGCTATGATGGTGTACAGGCTCTGAACATCCATCGTAACAAGTAGGGATGTAGAGTCCACACATGGTGATGACTGAATTCTAGACATAAAATCTTGTGTGTCGCGTAGGCATAAGAGCCATAACGCTATCCTTGATGAAAGTGTCAATGTATTTAGCGACAGGTTCGATTATGCTATCCCTAGCCAAAACTATGGGTCTCCCTGGTGGTTGTAGTGGATCTTTGTGAATTTTCGGCAACGTGTAAAGCACCGGGTTCCACTATAAGGTATTGGGCTGTTCGAGTATCCAAATATTCCAATTGTAGCCCCAGTTCAACATGGTTTTTAATTCTTTTCTGAAATTTTGCCATGTAGTCAAAGGTAAGTTTTGCATATACCAGTGTATCATTAAGTTGTCTTAATATTTCCTTCCGGTATTGATCATATGATTGTATCACCGTGGCCCTACCCTTGTCGGCCCCATGGATTACAATGTTTGGGTCTTGTCTGAGGTCTTTCAAGGCCAGTTTTTCTCCCGGGGTTAAACACTTTTGAGACCATTATACCGACCTTATAATTGTGCTTGTTTATCGGTATCTTAGCAACATTATGTCATCACGCATACCACGGTGTATCACTTGACCGCGGGTTCTTCCGGTTTCACTTCCGGGTTTGCAAGAAAGGATTCAGGGGTTTCTTCACAATTGGTGAGTACATTATTTTATTTCCTATAAATATAACTTTTATACTTAGGTACATTGACCTTGAGAAAGACCTGAATGGGTCAAAACGTCGTTTAATTTTTGATGTTATACTGGAATAAATCCCCTTTTTTTCACTTGTTAAGTCCTCAGAGTGCATCTCTTTATTTTTGTATATATATATATATATATATATATATATCATATTGAGTAACTTAGAGAGACATCCTAGGTGTTCCAAGATTTGCATCATACCTCACAATGTCGCTTTGGTGAGGTCAACGAACGTGATGTACAACAACTTGTTCTGTTCCTGACATTTTTCTTGGAGCTGTCTGAGAACAATGTGAACTATGTACTTTCAAATGTGCAAAGAGGGACATTTTCATTTTAGGGGAGTGAGTGGAGGTTTGGCCAGGGACGAGATGTTATGATTTATGTTATGATAAAAGTTATGCAACTAAATTGTAATTTAGAACAAAATCTGTATATTTTAAATACACAGACAGATTTCTAAACACACATTACTGTCTGTATTATTGCTGTGGAGCTCCTTTTGACTCTATGGAGCTCCTCTAAGAGAGGGATATTAGGCAAAAGAAAATCAACAGAGGGATTTGGATCCTAAATAGGGGGACTTGGAAGGTATGGTATTTGTTATTTGTTCCTGAAAAGTTCATGGCTTACATTCAACCCATCTAGTCTACTCAATTTTCTAAATACTTTCATTAGTCCCTAGCCTTATTTTATAACTAGGACAGCCTTATGCCTATCTCACGCATGCTTGTATGGATGTAGCAGGGAATGTGATGCAAATAAGAATAACATAGCCTACCCAAATACCCCCCAATAACGACACATAATTTGGATGGAACAGGCCACAGCATTTATTAAATATAAGACTGTAGGACTCATCCCACATTTATTAAACCTTCATGGCAAGATGAAAAAAGGTCGAGCCCGACCTCCATGAGGTGAACTCCTTCACCCAGAAACAGATTAACTGCCACGTGTGCGAAAACACCCTGTGGCAAACTGAAATCCCCTTACCCTCAAACACACCTAGTGACCCTCCAATTTTAGTTTCATACGACAGCATACCATGCATTGATTATGGGCCCACTGCCAAAAGATAAGGGAAATGACCTCAGACCAATTGAGCCACACATCATGAAAAAACGAAAACACGCACCAATACCCTCTTAAGGGCAGACACCACATCGGTATTGGCCCAAGCTCATTGCCCCCCAGGTGGATAACCCGAACATTGGGGACAGCTGAACCTGCTCTGGGAGGAGCCAGACCCATTTCATAGCTCCGTAACCAAACCAACGAGCCTCTGCTTCAGAAGGCACAAAGCCCAATAGCTCACCTCCCGGACGGACAGATAATTTCTGTTTTCCAAGTGCACCCTGGGAATTGTTACTTTTACCTAAAGTACTGGTACTCATTTTATCTATCTCAAAGGAATGAAGGGTTGAGCCACTGCTGCTGAGAATTGAACCCGCAACCACCCCCCAAGGATTGAACAAATTCTACGAACCCAACATTAGCTCACTGAGCCATCTCACCATACCCCCTCCCGATTCTCTGCACCACGTGTGCTGACATACCCATCCTAAAAGCCGCTAAGGCAGCACCAAACCAAAAGGAATGCCACAATTTTCCTTGCTGTCAATCCCCAGAACCATCAGACTCGAGCGATAAACCCAAATAACTGTGAATGGAAAAGAAAGATCCCATCCGCATGATCCAAAAGAGGGCCCGTGCATACTGGGCGCCACTCACAGTTCTCCACAAAGGAAAAAGTGAAAATAACCGAACCCCCATACCCTTCCCGAAAACATCCAACCTTGATTGACAAATACATATAGCGATATGATCCGCAGGGTGCCTACTAGGAATCACCAATTCCCCAACGCGCATGGCCCCAACGAATTCCTGAGAATAGGAATGCAAAGAGACAGGTCTCGAAATAGAGTACCAGACCAGAGGGGGAACCCCACCCAATCTTGTCAGGAGCATAGCGTAGCCCGACCTCAAAAAAACCCTGGAGCATGCTCCCACCAGACCAAAGCTCTTTCCGTGTTAGGCATACATGACTGTGGCAAAACTAGCCACTGGAGACTATCAATGTATGAGTCTGTTTGTATTCTTTCTAAAGCTGTAGAGACAAGTGTAGGATTGTAATTGCATTTCAGGCGAATGAGGGCATTCGCATGCTGGCGGCATGAAAACCCCAGCATTCATACTGTAGTTTCACGAACAGTGAGTTTCAACACTGTTCGTGAAACGAATAACCTACCGAATGGACGACCACACACAGGAGGTCGTGTGGCGCCCATTAACCATTGTTGCAATCGGTAGTTAAATGTGTTCCTAGGTGGCCGTTGTTCGGCTACCGACCTCGGTTCCTTTGTTAGCCCAGCGGGGTTTGGTCGTCGAGTGCCTGGAACCAAAATCGGCTACTCGACGGCGCGAACCCCGCTGGACTTCCAGGCCATTCAGGAGCCCCGGCCGTTCGGTAGGTTGTTCCACTGATGTCAATCGGTACTTTGAGTAGAACTTGAATTTAATGTGTGTTTCGTGCGGCGTTCGGTTAGTTAGGCTGGGATCTGAGCGGTATTCTCACGAACCGTGTGCTCAGACCCCAGCTATCTACCGAACGTCCATTTGTTTAAATGAAGGGAATATTATGGGAATTATGTATTTTAATGTGAAATGTAAGTTCTGCTGCACCGGGGGATAATCCACTTAGCTGTATATTCTAGTGGGAGTATCCCTCTCGTGCAGCAGTGCACGGTGGGAAAAATGTATGTATTGTTCAGTTCCCCATGTAGTCCCCTACTGTGCCACCCCTGGAATGTCAGTAGGGAAACCCCTTGCATGGGGAATCCCATAAATACTGTGCCTGTAATTAAAAACCTCAGTTGACCTCCAAGCTATGTGTCGTCTCGTTCTTGGGAGGAAGGGATTGTAACTACGCTACCTGCATTTTGTCTGTTTTGTATCGGATTATCCTGTCTACCAGCGGAGATACCGTGGATAATACTACTACTCCACTACAGTGACAACCATTACAACGCAGAAACCACGTCCACACCTTATCGTATTGGTTCCATGAGGCCTGAGAGACTGACCCACGGACAAATCCCTCAATCTGCCAGACCAAGCAACCACACCTCCACCGGGCACGGAGTCCCTTCCAGCTCCACCAGTAGGCCCACATCCCGAAAATCCCAACCATTGCGAACAAGAGAGAGATTCCGCCACTACAATGTGAATGCCAGGAATATGCTCTGCCCTACAAGACCCATTTAGACATAAACATCAGAGACCCAAAATGCCACAGCAAGCCACCTATTGGAGGGGGGGAAGCCGCCAGACGATTCACAGTTTGAACCCCACAGAGTGCCGCAGCGAAAAACAACCCATTTATCCCGAAACTGGGACCTCCAAATGCCACTAGCATGGGGAAGAGATCCCCGGATGCCCATTCCTTGTGAGGCCAGAGACATGCCAACCGTCTGGCCAACAGGCAGCACACCATCTAGGAAACAGAATCACCCCAAACCCAACCAAGCCACAACTCGGGAAGAGGTGTAGGACCGATTTAGAGGCCTCAGGCGCCTGCCAGTAGGACCTGCCATCATACGCGGCCTGGACGGTGCCCCAGACCGCCAGATCATCCCGCAGAGCCCGAGTCACCCAAACAAAGCCCCGGGGTCCAGTGACACCGGACGTCATGCAGTCGGATCTTATGAAGCCCTAGGGCCAGCCACATCCCGCCGTAAGCCGTGAACCGGATCTGAGGCAAGCGGCCTAAACCCGCCACAGAATCAATCTCGATGCCCTAAAGTTCTGAAGAGATGCCATCATGCACCTAAAAACCCCACAAATGCCTGACAAATGAAGAATCAAACAGTATTTCCCTTGCTCCTCCTTGGGCACCCTGCCCAAGGGGGAGACCAGCCAGTCCAGTAAAGGGGGGTCGATAAAGGTACCGGCCTTGCAACCCAGAGACGCCTCCCTGACAAGCGTTGTCAACCACATGTGGGAAAGACCCTGACTGACTAAAGGTTCTGAACCAGCAACGAAAGGGAAGGGCGGAAGAGAAAGGAATCCAAAACCCATGCCCACCGCCTTCCAACAGGACGATGGTTGCTCAACGGATCCTAGAAGTCATTGGTGAGCCACGGGCACATTGAGCTTACGACAACTGACATCGTTGCCCGTAGTACCCAGATCCCCTGTCTCACTAGCTTGTGCACGTTGGAAACACCGGGAGATGGGATGAGCACCCCCGCAGGCGGAGCATTCGGTGTACAATGATTGTCATAAAATGTGCAACAACAGCCTGACCTCTGCCGAGCTGCTGGGGAGACGGATGATCCGCCCCATCAGCCTCCCCAAGAAAGGGCGAGAAACCACCCTGCTGCGGCACGGGTCATAATGGGGAGCCAGGTGACATGTCCATCTGGTACCAGAAAATTGAGGGACGCACCGCCAGACGTTGACGAAATTGCTCATCACACCTCCACCACAGGTATGACCAGCATTCCAAATAGTAGCAGAATAATGCGGAGCACTTTTGAGGCGCCTCTTCCCCAATGACACTAGCCAGATTAAAATGCGCAAATCCAATAACTGAAAGTCATGGGAACCCTCCAGTAATGGATTGTTCTTTCTCCGTCTCTGACGCCTTACCATCCTTCTCCCCCAGTGGAGGAGCCTCTTCCATTGGCAGGGGAGAGACAATCTCAACCAATTCTTCCTTCCCATTTTTTTTTTTTTTTTTTATAATTTCCGGCGACAGGTGAAAAAAAAACAGCATCCCAGTCCCAGCACATTTAAGCGGAGCCCCGTATTTCGAAAATGCCCAGATAGTCGCACGTCATTGCAGGAACCACAACAGCGCCTAATATTGCGCCTACAGCAACCGTAGCGGTAGCACCCAAAGCCACCAAAGAAACACTAGCGACACTAGGCATGACCCCTTGCGCAGTCCTCACCACTTGAGGCCGCTGCCCAGCAGACCAAACCGTCAAAGCAGACTACCTAATGGGGACTCCCTGCACGCTTGCGCCCCCTATTTCCCTGAAAACCCAGAAGACCCGATGTGAACCCCCTGTCAGGATTACAGTATGATCCAGCAGATAGAATTGTGTAACACAGAGGACTGATAGGTAACGTATACCGGACCTTAGAATGACCGGACTAACGTACCAAAGAATAGTCAGGAATAGCCGAGGTCAAGGGAAACAGAAAGAGACACAACGATAAGGAAAAGCCAGGGGTCAGGGATGCCAGAAGACAGGGATGTCAAGATCAATGCCAAAGTCAAAATACCAGAATAACCAGAATCAATAACCACAAGGGAAACCACGACAGGGCACTGAGCAAGAGGAGAACTGGGCCCAAATACCCCGCCTGTGGATCTAATTGGTTGTAACTGGCCTTTGACAAAGGCAGTTACCAGGTTCCCATTTGCATTATTGCTGCTCAGCAAAAACCCTCCTGTGGATTGATTGCTGCTCGGCAAAACTTTTCCTGTCAGGAAAGTAATGTGGCTCGGCACAACTTTTCCTGTCAGAACAGTAAATGCCATTAATTAAATTTTTATATGCGGATGAATATGTGACATTACCCTCCAGCTGAAGACAGGACCGGCTTGAGAGGAAACTTGGCATGAAAATAGCGAATCTTGCAGCCAGCATGTATATCAGATGCCCAAGAATGATCGGCTGGTCCATAACCTTTCCAATCCACCAAGTACTGTAAAGTGCCCCGAGAAAACCTGGAATCCATTATGGAGGAGACCTCATACTCTTCCTGTCCAGAAACAACTAAGAGAGGAGGAGGGACACTTGAGACAGTATATTTATTGCAAAGAGTTTTGAGTAAGGACACATGAAAGGTATTAGGAATTTTCAAGGAGGGAGGAATGGCCAGAGAGTACGCAACAGGATTTAGCCTACGAAGGACACGAAAAGCTCCAAGGAACACAGGAGCAAAATGCTAGGGACTTTGAGCTCAAAGATGGAAACTGTAAAGGGGATATAGGAGAACAGTACTAATAGAGTGAGGCAAAGTGTATGCCAAATATCATACTTTATGACAGAAAATAAATAAAAAATAAAAACTTCATGTAATAGATATACAGTTATGTGACTGTATTCTGTAAATAACCGTATCACTGTATCAACCATATTTTAAGTGATACGGTTATTTACAGAATACAGTCACATAACTGTATATCTATTACATGAAGTTTTTATTTTTATTTTTTATTTATTTTCTGTCATAAAGTATGATATTTGGCATACACTTTGCCTCACTCTATTAGTTACAGATTTAAAGATATATACACCATATATAACTGTGACAATTTTTTATCACAAATAGGAAACAGTTCCTCATACTGTTCTCCTATATCCCCTTTACAGTTTCCATCTTTGAGCTAAAAGTAGATTATTTTGGTGTGTAGTAAGTTTGACTCTGCCTTTAGCAGATTTAAAGCCATACACCCCATATATGCAAGTGCTGTGTTTTTCCTGAACTATCAGGATATATAAAAGCCTTTTCAAGTGAACTGACTCCTGACTCCCATTGCACCTAATTTCAGGTGCAAACCAAACCAGTGGATTTATTAATACCTGGGTGACCAGCAGACACATTGTCGTGAAACACCTTCATGATATTAACCCTTTCCCCCAATGGAACGAACAGTTTGTCCTGAGGTTTACCACAGGGCGCCTGAGACTGAGCCTCCATGATGGAGCCAAGCAGTGGAGAAGACAATGAAAGGACAGTGGACGCAAAGATACATTCCGTCGGCCTTGACATTTTTAGAACCAGGTCTAAAAGTGATAAGAAAATTAAAGTGAGAAAGAAATAGAGACCACCTAGCTTGTCTAGAAGATGATTGCTTGGCATCTCCTATGTAAGCCAGGAACCCTCTAAAAGATGTCGCCACTCCTTGAGAGCTAGAATAATGGCCAACAATTCTCTATTGCCAATTGCGCTCAGCAGGAGACAACTTTCTAGAATAGTAACCACAAGGATATAACAGAGTTTTCTGGCTCTCCCTCTGGGAGAGAACTGCCCCTACCCCTGTCTCTGAAGCATCAACCTCCAGTTGATGATACTGGTGTCAGGATGTATCAATATGTCGGCGGAGTTTCAAAAGCTTCAATAGTTTCCTTAGACCATATCGTACTACTAGCCCCCTTGCGTGTCACATTGGTGATGGGGGCTATTACTGAAGAAAATCCCTTTATAAATCTTCTGTAATAATTGGAGAAACCAATGACCCTTTGAATGGCTTTCAACCCAGTGGGTAAAGGCCACACTGTATTAGAGACTCTAGTTTTTTAGGATCCATCTGAAACCCCAAGGCAGAAATATTATATCCCAAAAACTGTACTTCAGACTGGTCAGAGATACATTTTTCCAATTTACAATAAGGTTGTTTTTTTTTAACAAGGTTTGCAGAACTTGTTTAACGTGATCGCAGTGAGTCTGGAGGTCAGGAGAATAAATAAGGATATCATCCAGATAGACCAAGACAAACGAGTAAATGTAATCCCTGAGTACATCGTTAATGAAATCTTGGAAAACCGCTGGAGCGTTGCACAACCCGAATTGCATCACTAGATATTCATAGTGTCCACTTCTGGTATTAAATGCAGTCTTCCACTCAAGGTTTTCCTTGATTCTCACTAAATTGCAAGCGCTTCTAAGGTCAAGCTAAGTAAACACTTTATCACCCTGGAGTCTGTCAAATAATTCAGCAATAAGAGGAATGGGGTAGGCGTTCTTAATGCTGATTTTTTTCAATGACCTGTAATCGATACATGGGCGCAACTCACCATCCTTTTTAGATACAAAAAAAAACCCTGACCACCGACCACCAAGCACCTGGTAAGGCCCCCCCCGATGCCCCAGGCTGTCCGGGCAGTGCAGGCATTCTTCTGTCCGTAGCCGGTGTGTGGTAAACTCCAGAGGGAGCAGGCTGCGTGTCATAAGGGGCAGACACGCGGGCCTGGCAGCACCTAGGGTCCGGGCTCAGTCTCCCATACTGTGCCATAGGTGCTGAATCCAGATCCAGGGAGCAGGCGGGCGGGGGCATCAGCCCATGTGGGACCCACACCAGTGGCCAAACCAGAGGAGCCTGCTGCAGCTTCAGTTCTGAGGACAGCAGGATTAAATCCTCATCCATCCCTCAAGCAGGTAAAATCAATGGGTCAGGACAAACAGGAGCCACAGAATCAGATTAAGTTGGCCCGTCTCCCAAGAGGCACTGAGGTAAGATGATCCCTACACCACTCCCATATACACATACAGCCAATCACAAGCATCTATTCCCACACTCATACATGTGCCCTTGTCCGTTTAGCTGCGCTATCTTCTCAGGGCATTAAACTCCTTTACTGTGTTAACCTCCAGCGCATCAGCTGGAAGGCTATTCCATGCATCCACTACCCTCTCTGTAAAGTAATACTTCCTGGTATTATTTTTAAACCTTTGCCCCTCTAATTTAAAACTATGTCCTCTTGTTGTGGTAGTTTTTCTTCTTTTAAATATAGTCTCCCTTTTTACTGTGTGTTGATTCCCTTTATGTATTTAAATGTTTCTATCATATCCCCATCTTGTTTTTCCTCCAAGCTATACGTGTTAAGTTCCTCTCTTTCCTTGTAAACATAATACAGCGTTTGGGTGTAGCAGCTGTGCTTTAGCGCAAATTATAAATAATCTCATAATCTCATATGTATTTACATAGGATTACACAGAGCAGATTAAAATACGTGTTTAAATTATTTCTTCCTTTAGGATACAATTTATATAGAGATATTATCTAATTCATAGATACATTGTGTGTTTTATTTGTTTAATAATATACAAATTAGTGATATTTGTGCAAATGTCAGGATCAGAACAGTGTTACATAATAGAACTATTACAAATTATGTGAAGGACAATGGTATATGCATGTTTCAAATAAAAATAATTCATAGTGAACCATCAGGTGGGAATTAAAATTTAATTTTAAATGCACTATCAATGTAATGGTGGCAGCAGTGGTGATCTGTGTGATTAACTGCTGTTTTCCTTCACCTTTGCAAGTATTAGGTTTTTACTGTTGGAGGAAATTAAGGCAGAATTGTAGCAGGAAATTCCTTGTAGCCAGGTGGTTCTGTTTATCAAATGAATAACTTGTCCGGGAGTCATGAAGGAGAATTTAATATTATGATGGGAAGATTTGCAGTCTAAATGAATATTCAGCCTAGAGTATCTTACAGACAGCTGTGACATAACTTTATGGTGGAGGAGTAAAAATTCTTGTTGAGCTAAGTAACAGGTATTGCAAGCAGAGATAATTTTATTGCTGTATTTTAAAAGTGAGTGAAAGCTAAAATGTACTTTTTATTGGATTTTTATGAATTGAAGAAACCAATTTCATAATATCGTGAAACTCCATATGTTGGACACAAATATGTCACTCTTCATTTAAAATAATTACTTTTACTGGTGTCTTTTTTTATATCTTGAGTTTTCTTATACAAGTATTTTTTTCACTCATGATATCATATTGCACATTTTTTTTTTCCAGAGGAACAGAAAAGCTTCTGGTGATATAAATATACACATTAAAAATAAACAAAGATTCTTCTGACAATAAGAATGTATATTACATGATATACTCTTTATTTAAAGAGCAGATCATGTTTTCAAACCTTATGCCACACTATGGGTGAAGTCAGAGGAACATAATGAATGATGTGACTGACACAACAAAGTGCGTGATCCTTAAAGGATCACTATAGGGTCAGGAACACAAACATGTATTCCTGACCCTGTAGTGCTAAACTCACCATATAGGTGGCTTGCCCCCCCTCAGCCCCATTATAAAAGTTTAAATCTCACCTTATTTCCAGCCTCCCGCAACCCTGCCGCCGCTGACTCTGCCCCCTTTGTGACATCATCATCACCATATGGAAAACATTGGATTGGCTAAAATCAACAGGGCGCGTCAGAGAACTTCTCTAGTATCTCATGTATCCTTGTCCAGTAGGGTTTGGTCATGTCACATTCCCACCAAATGTGTAGTGTGGTGCCCACCTCTCTCTCACATCTCCAGCACATCTCTGTGTGATCTGTGTCGATTTTGTGCATTAGGTGTGGCGTTTTATACCAATGTGTCAATAGTTTATAGGCCGTCTCTTGGGTTCTGCAGTGGTGTGTGAAGTAGCAGATGGAATCCCATTCCGCATCTGTGAATGATCTGTCTAGGGCCGTCTCCCATTTTCCCATGAATAGGGGTTTTTCTGTGGGGGTCTCTGTTTGAAGTGTGGAATATAATAGGGAGATTCCGTGCGGGATTGGGTCTGGGTGTTGGCATAGTTGTTCAAATGTGGTTCGATCTCTATTGAGCACTGGTGCCTGTGGCAGGGTATGGACATATTTGGTCAGTTGAGCATATTTGAAGTGGTGAAAAATAAATACAATATGGTGAGAGCACACAGAACACAATTATATTACCCACAGTAGAATTACTCTCTGGAAAAAACACAGAAAAATAACATAGGGTAATACCGTAATATACAATCAAATAACGTATGGATAAAATACACTCACATACGAAGAGCCAATTACAAGCTGGCTCACACTGCACGCCTGGAAATAAAATAGTCCTCAGGACTGGGACAGACTTCCACTGGGCTCTTCCCAAAGAATCAGGAACGCAGGTTCAAGTTCAAGCTTTACTTTAATAATTATTAAAAAATGAATAAATAAAATAAACAAGGAAAGTCCCATAAAACAATATGAATAAAAAGTCCCAAAATGTCCTTGGAGTTCACCTAACGCGTTTCGGCATGAGAGCCTTCGTCAGAGGTGCTGTAGTTTGTCCAGGTGTGAAGCTCCTTTTCTGCCTGTTTTGGCGCCGATTTTCGCCGCGTTCGCGGCATTGTACTTCAGGGTGAGACGTAAAAACGTGCCCTGCGTCATCACGTTATCGCGTCACTTCCGGTTCAATCGAAATGACGTGTAGCAAACGTCATAATGTAAACAAAGGATATTCTAAACGGCATACAGTAGAAATAGGCTTAAAACTTAGAAAATTACCAAAATGTAAATAATAAAACAGAAATAATTAAAATACATATTACCATATAGATCCCAAACGGTTCTCTTACGGATAATGGCTGAAAAAAGAGCTGATTAAAGAGAATGAGAGGGAAATAAATTGCTATATTAAAATATACTTAAAAATAGAGGAAAGGAGAAAGAAAAGAAAATTAAAAAGACTTATAATTGCTAAGTTAAAAATTAAAAAGATTAAAAACATTAGAAAAAATTCTTAAGACAATTATAAAAGGGAATACAGAAAATATTGAAAATTAATTATAAATAAGCAGATATAAAATGGCTAAGATATAAAGGGATAGGTCTGCAAGATAAAATTAAATATATTTATTAATTTCGAAATCCACATTCAAACCATTTGGGATCATGGTGTCCATTTCGAACATCCACTTCATCTCTGTGAATCCCAAGGTGTATTCCTTATCTCCACCTCTCCAGTGGTTTTTAACCAGATCTATCCCTACAAATTCAATGCCTTTCGGGTCTCCATTATGAGTTTCTGCAAAGTGTTCTGATACACTATGGTTAACAAATTTACGTCTTATATTGTATATATGTTCTCTAATTCGGGTTTTTAAAGTGCGCATTGTCTTGCCAATATATTGTAACCCGCAAGGACAAGTAAGTAAATAAATTATTCCTTTGCTCGAGCAGTTAATAAATGACTTAATTTTATATTCCCTTTTAGTAATTAATGACGTAAACTGTGTAACTTTTTTATTTTTGCTGGTTTTACATAAACATCCTTGACAAACACCACAATAGTGAAAACCCTTACTCCCCTTCAAACAGTAGCGGCGACAAGGGACAGCCCTGTCTGATGCCGTTGCTTATAGGGAATGTGTCGGTGAGTGCCCCATTGACAACTACATGCACCGTAGGTTCATGATACAACGCCTCTATTCAGCGTCGTAGGTGCGTTCCCAGCCCTATGTGTTGTAGGGTTTCGAATAGGTAGGTCCATCGGACCCTGTCGAAGGCGTTCTCTGCATCTGTTGACAGCAGGAGAAGGCCCTCCCCTCCCATGCATGAGGGCCAGTGTACGAATAGTGTTGTCTCTTGCTTCGCGTCCCGTTACAAATCCCACTTTGTCCGGGTGGACCAATGAGGGGATATGGGTCGTCAGCCGTGTCGCCAGGATTTTGGAGAGTAACTTTATAAGCGAAATCGGTCTGTAATTCCCGCAAAATTCGCTATCCTTGCCTTCCTTGGGGATGATAGTGATATGGGCTGTCAGGGCTTGTTTAGGGATATGGTGGCCTTCTCTTATTGCATTGAATGCCTCCACCATAGGAGGGTAGAGGTCTACTGCATAGTATTTGTAGTATTTTGTTGGGAGTCCATACGGACCCAGGCTCTTGCCCAATTTAGTTTGCCTGTGCGAGTTTCTCCAGTGTAATCGGGTCGTCTATTTGCATGGATATCTCCCTATCCAGAGTCGGCAGTGGATGTTTTGCGAGATTTGTCCGAACCGCCTCCCTTATATGCGCCTTCGCTGTTTCAGTTTGTGGTTGAGGTAGGGTATATAGATCTTGGTAGTAGTCTCTGATTGCCGTCAGGATATCAGTCGGGAGGCGATGTAGCTTCCCTCGTTTGTATCTAATTCTGTCAATGTATGTTCGCTGTCTTTGTTTCCTTAGCATTGTGGCTAGAAGTTTGCCACTCTTGTTTCCGTGTAAGGCAAAAAATGCCCTATGTCTAGCCACGTCTCTGTGGTGTTTAGAGTGGAGTAGTGTGGTTAGATCTCGTCTAAGCTGTAGGTATTTTCTTATTTCTGATGCACACACATTTATCCCTAACTTTCTGGTGCATTAATATGACATCATATATAACATATTGTCAGCCCCGTGTCGCTTTTTGATGATGTGTACATACTTCAGACTCCTCTGTGACCAATTACTACCCAGTATAGGGTATATATACTTCATGGTTGTCCTTGTTTCCTTGCTCTGTCGTGGTTTTTGTTACCTGAGATTGCATTTATACCATGTATTGGATTTCCTGTTTTTTTACCTTGGTTTGTTTGACTATTCTTGCCCTCAGTTATCCTGATCTTGGCCTGGCTATCGATTCTGTGTATTTCTGTAATCCTTACCTCTGCTTGTTTCTCGTTTATTCTCTGTCTGCTTGCAGACATTTCATATATTTGTCTCCAAGGACCGGCACGTGTACCTTTACTGTTGCCTTTAGGTTTGCGTGTTAGGGTGACTCTATTCTTGACATTATGACAGGGCCATGGACTTTGCAAACCTAGGGCAACAGATTGCTTCCTGCGAGGCACAAATGGGAAGTATGGATAACAGGATGGATCAGTTTGCGCAAGCGCTGCAAACCATCTTTACTAGAACTGCCTGTCTCCAGCCTGAGAATCAGTTTGCTCAGGTGAAATCCCAGGTCCCTTCCAACCCTATTTCCCCTTCTGCTCCTTCTATACACCTTACTCCTCCTACACGTTTCAATGGGAATCCAGCTTTGTGCAGGGGATTCCTTAATCAAGTAGGGGTGCATTTTGAGATGCTTCCCCAGGCATTTCCTTCTGACAGAGCCAAGATTGGTTTTATCATGAATTTACTGGAAGGGAAGGCCTGGCATGGATCAACCCCTTATGGCTATCTTTAAGAGCATTTTCAGTCCTTCTGGTAGAGCCAAGATTGCTGGTAAAAAAACTTATGATAATAAAACAAGGCTCCAGATCAGGAGCTGAGTATGCCATTGAATTCTGTATCCTTCCTTCTGAAACTTCTTGAAACAATAGTGCTTTGGTCTGTGCATTTGAGCAGGGTTTATCTGACATTCTACAGGATAAGGTCGCTGCTAAAGACCTTCCTGAAGGTTTAGAGAATCTCATTGCGTTTATGTCAGACATTAATAATTGATTAAGAGACAGATTTGGCGCTAGAGAAAAGGGATGCAAACCTAAACTTAGGTTAGCATCTAGGACTTCCACTCCAGAACCTCTAACCGAGCAATCACCTGAGCCTATGCTGTTAGCTAAGCTCACAGATGCAGAGACACATTCACAGATGCAGAGACACATGTATTGTGGAAAGAAGGGACATTTTAGGAACTCTTGTCCTTTCAGGCCACTCCCCATAAGACCTTGCAAGGGATCTTTTAGTATGGTCAAGTACCGCCAACACAGGAGATGCACTTAATGCAGCTTTGAGTTTCTGGAAAGCTTTCTCACACTCAGGGGACCAGACTACTTGTTGGGGTAGGGACTTCTTTGTGAGGTCAGTCAGGGGTTTAGCCATGGCACTGTACTCTGACACAAACTTTCTATAATAACCAGCGGTGCCCAGGAACGCCATGACCTGTGTCTTAGTACGGGATTGGGGCCACTGAGTAATGGCTTAAATTTTTACTGGTTCAGGCCTCTGCCTACCTGACCTTACTTGTTGTCCTAAGTATTGGACCTCTGCCATGCCCACATGGCATGTCTCTGGCTTTAGGGTCCTGCTGTTTGGATGTATTTGAGCACTATCGAAATGTGCTCTAGATTGGCTCCCCAAGTGCTACTGAAGATGGCTATATCATCCAGATAAGCACATACGAAGCCCTGGAATCCCTCCAGGAGCCGGTCAGCCATCCTCTGAAACGTGGCATTCTTCATCCCAAATGGCATGACCTTGAAGTGGTACAGGCCAAATGGGGTGATGAATGCCGACTTAGGAGTAGCCTCGGGCTCCAAGGGGATTTGCCAATATCCTTTACACAGATCGATAGTGGTCAAATAATTCCCCCCAGCCATACGGTCAAGGAGTTCATCTACCCTGGGCATGGGGTAGGCATCTGTGACTGTCCTATTGTTTAGTTTGCGATAATCTACACAAAAGCGTGATACCGTCCTTTTTAGGGACTAGTACCACTGGTGAGGCCCACGGGCTTTGGGATGGCTCTATGACTCCAAGCCCTAACAAATCCTGAATCTCTTTAAGCATGCTTTCCCTCACTGCTTCAGGAATTCGATGGGGCTGCTGTCTCAGGGGTAACTAACCTGGGGTCTCCACTCTGTGGACTGCCAGCGTTGTGTATCCTGGGGCAGCAGAAAACATTCCCTCAAACTCCCTTAACAGCTGGGAAGCCTGAGCCTGTTCATCTGCGCTCAAGAAGGGACATTTTAGGAACTATTGTCCTTTCAGGCCACTCCCACATAAGACATAACTGTACCTGTTCCACCCCTGCAGGTTCTTGATGCAGTAACTCAGGCAAAGGGATACCTTCTCTGTCCTCATAGGCTGGAGCGCATACTGCGGAGACTTCCTCTGGTCTCTCTAGGTATGGCTTGAGCATATTTACATGAAAGGATCTATGGATCCTTTAATTGTAACAGTCTGCCATAATATAGGTGGTGTCACTGATCCTCTCTAGCACAGTCTAGGGACCCTGCCAGGAGGCCTGTAACTTGTTGGTCTTAGTGGGCTTTAATGCTAGTACCTTTTGTCCTACCTCCAGTATACGGTCTCTAGTCGCTCTGTCATACCAGCGTTTCTGTCGCTGTTGGGCCACCCGCAGATTCTGTCAGGGTCTGCAGACGGTCCCTCAGCTCCAGAACAAAAGATACTATAGGAGTGCCTGAGTCTCCCATATCCCCTTCCCAGTGTTCACGCACCAGGTTCAGTGGTCCACGAGCTCTCCTCCCGTATAGTAACTCAAATAGAGAGAATCCGTGGACTCCTGGGGTACTTCCCGGTACGCAAACAGTAGGTAGGGAAGGAACATTTCCCAATTCCGACAGGTCTCTGAACGTGATCAGCATCTGTTTCAGAGTGCCATTAAAATGTTCAGAGGCCATTCGTCTGTGGGTGATATGGGGAACTCAGTATGGGTTTTACTCCACAGCTCTGCCAGAGCTGCTGGGTAACTACAGCGGTGAATTGGGTCCCTTGATTGGACACTATTTCCCTAGGGAACCCAACCCGGGTAAACACCTGGACAAGTGCTTCCGCCACTGTCTCAGCATGTATATTGGACAAGGCTATCGCTTCAGGATAATGGGTGGCATAGTCCACCACGGTAAAAATATATTTCTTGCCGGATGGACTAGGTTTGCTAAGGGGCCTCTAGTATGAGGTGAGGACGTAGTTTGGCTCTGGGGTGGTCCCCCCTTTTTCCTACTTTCTGACATACGTCACAGGTCCGACAATAGTCTTGTAACTCTCTGGTGACTCCTGGCCAGAAAAATGACTGGGCGAGTCTATCCCTAGTCTTTTTTTATCCCTAAATGTCCTGCCAGGGGAATATCATGGCTGATGCGTAATAACTCAGCCCTATATTTCCGGGTTACCACTAACTGACTTTTAGCTACATGGCCAGCTCCCCTTTCTATCCCCCGGGTCACCCTATATAGTAATCCCTTCTCCCAGGAAAACCTCGCTTGGTCTATGTCTCCCTGGGGTTGGTCTGCCTCCCTCCGAAACCCTCTTAGTGTGGGGTCTTCCCTCTGGGCCTGCCCAAAATCTTTTGGGGTACCCCAGTATGGGGCATGGTCAGGGTTACCAGTCAAGGGATGAGTGTGAGCCGTCCATAGCTCTGGACTGCTGCCGGGTGGTGACAGGTAACGTTCCCTCCAGGGTGGGTGCTACAAATTGAGACGTCAAGCACCCCAAATCATTGCCCAATAGTACCTCCGCTGGCAAATCTGGCATGATGCCCACTTCCACGGACTTGGCGCCGGTACCCCAGTCAATTTGTACCGAGCTGTAGATAACTTGTGTATCGCTCCTCTGGCTACCCTTACAGCTACAGTGCACCCAGTGTGCTGTGAAGGTTTGACCCTGTGTGGCTGTACCAGGGTGATAGTGGCCCCACTGTCTCTCAGTCCTCTAGCTTCCTGCCCTGATGGTGATGGATGGGATTTACCTCATGTAACAGGGACCAGTTCTCAGTGTTGTTACTGGGGGGTTGTAATCCTCTTGCACACAGTGTGCTGCTGCTTTTGCCGGTGGTGCTGGTGTTCGCCCCCATCTGTCAGCAGGATGTTGCGGGCAATTGGTTTTAATGTGCCCCACTTGTTTGCACCCATAACACATTGGTGCTGTCTTTTGATACCCAGTGGCTGTGGAGGTGGTCACTGGTGATGTTGTCCTCTGTGGTGTAGCTGCAGTTGGAGGGTAAGTTGTGGAGCGAAATCCTGTTGGCCCTCGGTTGCCATCCATTCGCCTGCTCTCGTGGAATTCATCTGCCAGCTGTGCTGCCTCTTCCACTGTCTGCGGCTTCCTGTCTCTGACATAGTCTCTGACATCAGCTAAGGTGTGGTCAAAGAACTGCTCTAGCAGTATTAGTTGTAGGGCATCCAGTAGTGTAGTCGCCTGGCATCCCTGCATCCAGTTACTTGCGGCGCGGTGCATGCGGAATGCCCACTCTGTGTACGAATCTTTGTCCTGTCTCCTGAGGGCCCGAAATTTTCTTCTATGGGCTTCTAGTGTCACAGCATATCGAGCTAACAAAATCTCTTTAATTTTCTCATAATTTTGTATATCTGTCACCCTTAACCCCTTAAGGACCAAACTTCTGAAATAAAAAGGAATCATGACATGTCAGACATGTCATGTGTCCTTAAGGGGTTAAAGTGCAGAAATCAGTTAATGTGCACATTACCTAGGTAATGTGCAGATTAACTAGGCTGATCAGTTAAAGTGCCGAAAATTGTTTCATTTCTCAAATATTTCTCACATTACCTAGGTAATCTGCAAATTACCTAGATAATCTGCACATTACCTACTAGGCACTAGTTAAAGTGCAAATAAGAGAGACATATCTCAGGTCTCTCCTGGTTATCCCCTTAAAACTCATGATTTCTAGGACTGCATGGAAAGCACCTGGGAGATCCAGGTGATAATACGTGAAGCTTTCAGTCTGTCAGCAGGGGCAGATTTAGTGACCACACTGCATGTATGTCTTCCCAGCAGTGGCGTACACACCAGGGTCGCAGGGGTCGCGGCTGCGACCGGGCCCGGCCCACCAGGGGGCCCGGCCGCCCCTGCGACCCGGTATGTAGCCACAGGGCCAGCCTCTTCCCCAGTGGTGCTGCTGGGCTCCTGGGCGGGTGGCCGGTCAGGCAGGCAGGCGGGCGTGCGAGGGAGCACTCACTGCTTCCTCTTCAGCTCCCTCGCGCACCGCACTGATACCGGAGCCGGAAGATGACGTCATCTTCCGGCTCCGGCATCCCTACCCGGCGCGCGAGGGAGCTGAAGAGGAAGCCGTGAGTGCTCCCTCGCACGCCCGCCTGCCGGACCAGCCACCCGCCCAGGAGCCCAGCAGCACCACTGGACCCCAGGGAATCCCCCCAGCACTCCAAAAGGTAAGGAGGCTGGGGGGATTACATTTAAAAAAAAAAAACATGTGTGAGTGTTAGAGTGAGTGTGAGGGTTAGAGTGTGTGTGTCTGCTAGTGAGTGTTAGTGTGTGTGTGTCTGCTAGTGAGTGTTAGAGTGAGAGTGTGTGTGTCTGCTAGTTAGTGTGAGTGTTAGTGTGTGTCTGCTAGTGAGTGTGAGTGTTAGTGTGTGTGAGTGTTAGAGTGAGTGTTAGTGTGTGTGTCTGCTAGTGAGTGTCAGTGAGTGTGTTACTGTGTGTGTCTTACTGAGTGTGTGTGTGTTAGTAAGTCTGTTTGATGTCTGTTAGTGAGTGTGTGTTTGTCAATGAGAGTGTATGTTTTGTAAGTGAGTGTGTATGCGTCTGTAAGTGTGTGTGTGTGTGTCTTCAGCACTTACCTTTCTCCAGTTCCGGACTCCCTTGGCGCTGAGGATCCCTCAGCCTCTCAGCACCGAATGCGACCGCGCACGCATTCAAACCGCCCATAGGAAAGCATTACTCAATGCTTTCCTATGGACGTTCAGTGTGCTCCTCTAGCGGCTGTCAGTGAGACAGCCACAAGAGGCTGGATTAACCCTCAGTGAAACATAATGCTATGTTTTCAGCTGCAGGGTTAAAACTAGAGGGACCTGACACCCAGACAACTTCATTGAGCTGATGTGATCTGGGTGTCTGTAGTGATCCTTTAAAGGACCACTATAGTGCCAGGAAAACATACTCGTTTTCCTGGCACTATAGTGCCCTGAGGGTGCCCCCACCCTCAGGGACCCCCTCCCGCCCGGCTCTGGAAAGGGGAAAAGGGGTAAAACGTACCTTTTTCCAGCGCTGGGCAGAGAGAGCTCTCCTCCTCCGATCTTCCTCTTCTCCTCCCTGTCGGCTGTATGCGCACGCGCGGCAAGAGCTGCGCGTGCATTCAGCTGGTCACATAGGAAAGCATTCATAATGCTTTCCTATGGACGCTGGCGCGGTCTCACTGTGAAAATCACAGTGAGAGGACAGCCGCTAGAGGAAATAGGGGAAGGCTTAACCCATTCAGAAACATAGCAGTTTCTCTGAAACTGCTATGTTTATGAAAAAATGGGTTAACCCTAGCTGGACCTGGCACCCAGACCACTTCATTAGGCTGAAGTGGTCTGGGTGCCTAGAGTGGTCCTTTAAGTGTGTGTGCATCTGCATGCACTGGCGTACATACCGCGGTCGCAGGGGTCGCAGCCCTGTAACCCCTGCGACCAGGTGCCCACCGTCATGTGTTGCGGCCCGGCCCGCGCGCGGGGGGTGGGGGGGGGCCCACGGATCAATTTTTGCACCGGGGCCCCATGGGTCATGTGTACGCCACTGCTTCCCAGCATAGGGATCATGAAATCCTTTAATAGGTTTTTTTGCAGCACATGATGCAACATTAAATCAACCAATGTAAACTAAGAGTCATTAGATTCACATGTATGCGCTTTTCGGAGAAACCTGGAAAGTTTACACTCGCACAGATACACAATGCCCATGACAGAATATAACTCAATAAGGAGGGCTGGGGTAATATGGAAACCTGGAACTGCTGAAAATTAGCCTTAACAACAATTAAACATGAACCTATAACCCTTTGTCACAGAGCATTGTTAGGTCATAATGCTCACATTTAAAAAATAAAATAAAATAAAAAAATACAGTTTATGTTTACCTGTAATCCAGCGCCAGGGAGGCTCCAAGTGCAGCTTTCCACAACCTCTTTGTGAACTGCAGTGTGAGGTCCAATCAGAGGCTTGTCAACAAGGGAGAAGATCACATGTGTAGCCAGCGCCCCAACGACAGACACATGTGTAGCTAGCGCCCCAATGACAGGTGAAACCAAGGCGAGATGCCAGAGAAACTTTTGCACTTTAACGAGACAGAAGCCGTTAATGTACACATTACCTAGGTAAAGTGTGGAAAAATCTTGATTCCGCACTTTAACGTAGCAAATCAGTTAATATGCACATTAGCTAGGTAATGTGCACATTAATGGCTTTCGCACTTTAGCGGTAAAATATCCACATCAGGCACGGCTCTAAATGCTTCTGCTGCTCTGCCTGACAAATTGCTACTTAATATCGCAGCCAAGTTAGCCCTCTCCAAAACACACATTATCTCTCAAAGTCTTGTAAATAGTTATTAATGTCCATCTCACCCTCTATGAAGCTTTTAAACACAGCGCAGTATATCTTGCGTGGTCGCCCCATTGTAGATCCAGATAGCGACAACATATCCACTTGTGGTGATCTGTCTCTGGTCTCCTGAGCTTCCCGGACATTCTGCACTTCCATGGCTTGTGCCATGATCTGTACCACGTTCTCTGGTGTAGGGTTAGGTCCCACCAGGCTGAGTCTCCACCTTACATCTCGTTGAAACTTAGTCTCCTCCATATTCGTCATCTGTAGTTCGCTGGTTTGGTCGCTCTCCAGTAGTTTGGCTATTATCGTGGCTTTCGGCTTGTTGCTTGCCACTATGCCTCGAGCTTCCAGCAGTTCCTTCAGCGTTGTTCGTTTCAGGCATTTGTATCTACGCGCCATTCACTACATTTTCAGTTCGGTAATTCCATTCGGGAGAAAATCCCGCCGCTTGCCACCAGTGTAATGGATCCTGCCATCCCTGTAGGAAAGATCCCTGTAGCTTCTCCCGAAATCCCAGCTGAGTAGTAGTGATTATATTGATTATAGCTCCCAATCCCCCAAACATCAGTCAAGACTTCATGAAGGGGTAAAACGATCTGGTTTAATACTGGCCACAGCTCGGCCTTTTATCATGGTCTTCCAGCAAGGGTTACTCCCACAGGGACCTTGTGGAAGACTGTGACAAGAAATACAGTAACTAATCATTTTACATTACAATAATAAACACACCCACACAAACAATGAAATCCCTCCTCTCTATCCTGGAGATAATTGGCTTAAGTAGTTGGAGTAAACTTAATTATCTCCAGGTAGAGAGAAATACTTTCCTTTTACAATATAACAAAAATGTATTAAAATCCATAACTTCTATTTCGGCGAACGGAATCCCTCTGTTCTACATATCCCCAGAAAGCTTGAATCTGAGCACTCAATATAGCCGAACAGCGCTCAGATCCCACGAACACAGTTCAAAAGCCATGGAGCTTAGTTCACCGGCTGTTCATGAAAATGTGTCCGAAAATAGCTTCATGGATTCAGCTACCTGGGGTAGCTTCGTATACTAAATGTCCCGAACGGCATGGTGTTCGTGCACTTGGAGACGAATGGGATGGATGTTAGTGAGCCTCAGCAGTGTTCATCTGAAACTGTGTCCGAAAATAGTTGCATACTGTCGACGACAATACACCACTGGGCATTCGACGATTTAAAATGGCCCCCGCCACCACGTGTTCAACAAACGATCGATGACCACCCAGCCGTTGTCAAATACTTGTGGTTAACTACAATGGCTGGGTGGTTAATGAGCTGCACACGACTACTCTAGGTGGTCTGACTGTTCGGTGATTTGTTCGGTTCTTTTAATGAAAGCATGGAAGGGCCGAATACACGAATACCATACGAAATAAAAGACTCCAGAGATGCAGCAAAACACGTTTTGTCACACCCTAGAATTGTGTTCTGGATCTACCAGTGCCTTACTTGACTCAGGAGCAGCAGAAAATTGCATAGACATTGATTTTGTTACTAAAATGTCTATTTCTATTGTAGACAGAGAGACACCAACAACAGAAGTCATAAATGGTAGACCCTTTTATCAATCCTCATATTACTCATGTAGCCCAAAATATCACTATGACTGTGGGTGTGCTATATAAGGAGAAAATTACTCTCTAACTTATATCTTCTCCATCCTTCCCTGTTGTTCTGGGGTTTCCATGGCTCTACCAGCACAACTCCTCTATTGACTGGGTTACTGAACAAATAAAAGCCTGCGGCATCTTTTGTCAGGGAAAATGTCTCCCTATGGTTAAACCTGTAAGAAGTATAAACATTCCTACTACTCCCCCGTTATCTACTGTTTTACCTTCTCAGTACTGCAATTTGAAAAAGGTATTTGATAAGGGTGAAACAGACTCTCTTCCGCCTCATAGACCTTATGATTGCAACATAAACTTACTGCCTGGTACTATGCCACCTAGGGGTAAGTTTTATACTCTATCTCTGAAGGAGAATTTAGTCATGGAGGAATACATCCAAGAGGCACTTCAAAGGGCATTTATTAGACAGTCTTGTTCCCCTGCAGGATTTTATTTTGGATCCAAAAAGGAAGGTGATCTAAGACTCTGCATAAACTACCAAAGTTTGAACAAAATCACAGTGAAAACGTATATCCTATTCCACTCATCACCAAACTCTTAGACCGTCTTCAGGGGTCCACATGGTTTACTAAACTTGATTAAGAGGTGCCTATAATCTGGTTAGGATCAAGGAGGGTGATGAGTGGAAAACTGCATTTAGTACTCGTAGTGGTCATTATGAGTTCTTGGTCATGCCATTTGGGTTATGTAATACACCTGCCGTGTTCCAAGATTGTGTTAATGATGTCTTACGAGAGTACCTTAACAGTTTTGTTATTGTTTATCTCAATGACATCCTCATACACTCACCTGATCTTTAAACATACCACGTTCATGTACGTATTGTTCTTCGAACACTTCTTGAGAATGGTCTGTATTGCAAACTTGAGAAGTGTTTTTTCGACCAGATTAGTGTACACTTCTTGGGTCATGTTATTTTTGGTAAAGAGTTTCAAATGGACTCAAAGAAATTGAAAGCAGTGTTAGAATGGCCTCTGCCACTGGGAATCAAGGCTATTCAGAGATTTGTGGGTTTTGCCACTAATTATCGAAGGTTCATCCTGGGATTCTCTAAGATAATAGCTCCTATCACCAACATGACCAAGAACTGTGCTAATACCAAGCAATGGTCTAAGGAAGCCAAGCAGGCTTTTGCGAACAAGCATTTTCCTCTGCTCCTGTGCTTGTTCACCCTGATCCTTGTAAACCCTTTGTTCTAGAAGTGGAAGCATCTGAAGTTTGTGTGAGGGCAGTGCTTTCTCAAAGGTTGTCTCCTGAGTCTCATTTACATCCTTGTGGCTTCTTTTCAATGCAATTGACCCTGACAGAAAGGAACTATGACATAGGGAACAGAGAGTTGTTGGCTATTATTCTTGCCTTGAAAGAATGGAGACACCTCCTAGAGGGTTCTAATATAGCAGTTATGATATTTACAGATCATAAAAATTTGTCCTACATCAGCAATGCTAATAGGGTGAATTTTAGACAGGCTCAGTGGCCTCTTCTTTTATCACACTATAACTATGTGATTACTTATAGACCTAGTAGTAGAAACATCATAGCTAATTCCCTTTCCAGGCAACTTGATGCTCCTTCTCTGATGACCAAAAGGAGTCACCTCTAGTACCTCCTGATAGAATTGTAGCTATGACCAGAACCAGTCTAGTTCTTTGATGGAGAGTATTCAAAGGGCACAAACACAGGCTCCCCTGACACACCCAGGGGAAGAAAGATTGTCCCAATGGAGGAGAGAATTAATGTCCTTAACAATTTACATGACACCAAAACCGCAAGTCATGCAGATATAAATAAGACTGTTCATTTCATTTCTCATGATTTCTGGTGGCCTTCTTTCCAGAGAGAGGTTAAAGAGTATGTCCTGGAATGTACTGAATGTGCACAAGCCAAGGCCTCTCATCAAGTACCTTGTGGCTTATTACAGCCGTTACCAATCCCCACAAAACCATGGACTCATCTTTCCATTGACTTCATGGTGGACATGATGATAGTAGATCGTTTCAGTAAGATGGCTAATTTAGGACCCTTACCTAAATTGCCATCATCCGCTGACCTGGCCAAGATATTTGCCCAGGATGTATTCCGGTTGCATGGCATTCCTCAGCTTATAGTATCAGACAGAGGTTCACAATTTGTATCTAGATTTTGGAGGGGAATCTGTGATGAAATGGGAATCATGTTATCCTTTTCATCAACTTATTACTCACAAACTAATGGAGCTGCTGAGTGGGCCAATCAATCTCTGGAGCAATATTTGCACTGCTTTGTTTCTACTCTGCAAGACAACTGGGCGGATCTGTTTCCCTGGGCTGAGTTTGCTCGGAATAACTCTGATCATGAAGATTCTGGTCAGTCCTTTTTTTTGCTAATTATGGCTTTCATCCTGCCGTTCTCCCATCCTCCTTGGTTGATGAAGGGATGCTGGAATTGGACTTGCATATGGCCTCTTTGCAAAAGGTTTGGGGGCAGGTTCATGCCATCCTGCAGAGAAACACCATGCTCCAGAAACATTATGCTGATCGTCACCATAGGGCAATAAAGTGGGTGATAGAGTTTGGCTTTCTACACAAAATATCAATTTCCGAGTCCACTCCAAAAAGATGGAACCTCGCTTTATCAGTCCATTTAAGATCCTGCGTAAAGTGAACCCTGTATCCTATGCTTTAGATTTACCTTGTAATCTCCATATTCCTAATGTGCGTCATACCTCCTTATTAAAGCCATTACTGTGCAACTGATATCCTTCAATTACCCTTCCTCCTTCTCCTGTTCTGGTTGATGGAGGGAGGAGTATGAGATCCAGGAACTTTTGGATCCCCATTATTCTAGGGGTTCCCTCCAGTACTTAGTGCACTGAAATGGTTATGACCCAGAAGAACATTCTTGGGTTCCGGCTTCTCCTGTCCTACTTTTCGTAGGTTCCATGCCAGATTTCCTTCATGTTCTGGTCCTGTCTGCCAAGGGGCCTTCCTAGTGGGGGGGTAATGTCACGATACCTGTCCTTCGTGGCACCGTGCGATCACAGAAATTATGTATTTTCTGAGTTCTGATGCACACACATTTATCCCCAACTTCCTGGTGCCTTATTATGACATCATATATAACGTGGACCTCTCCCATTAGTCTCATTTTATATTGTCAGCCTCTGTGTCACTTTTTGATGATGTGTACAGACTTAAGACTCCTATGCAGGGCCGCCATCAGGGCATGACAACCGTAACGGTTGTCATGGGCCCGGCGGTCCTGGGGGGCCCGGACTGCTCAGGTCGTCCCGGGCCCCGCATTCAGTGGGTACATACCGGGTCGCAGGGGGTCCTGCGACCCCGGTATGTACCCACTGGGCCAGCCTCTTCTCCTGAGGGGCCCAGCAGCCGGTCACCTCAGGGCCCCCCAGAGGCTGGCCCTGCTGACACCCGGCAGACGAGCGGGCACGCGCGCGAGGGAGCACTCTCCCTGGCTGTGTGCTTCCTCTTCAGCTCCCTCGCGCACCGTGTACTGATGCCGAAGCCGGAAGATGACGTCAAATTTGAGGGAGGGGGAGGGAGGGGGAGAGGAAGGAATTTAAGGGGAGAAAGGAGATTTAAGGGGAGGGGGGGGAAGGAAGAAAAATTGAGGGGAGGGGGGAGAGGAAGGAAATTTAGGGGGTGGAGGAAGGAAATTTGAGGGAGGGGGAGAAGGAAATTTGAGGGAGGGGGGAAGGAAATTTGAGGGAGGGAGGAAGGGGGAGAAGAAGGAAATTGGAGGGGGAGAAGGAAATTGGAGGGGGGAGAAGGAAATTTACAGGGGGAGGGGGAGAAGGAAATTAACGGGGGGAGGGGGAGAGATTGACATCCATCACACACAATGCCCCCCTTGCACACAGAAAAACACACAATGCATTACACACAGACACACATACACAAGCAATGCATCCCTTACACACCGCAACACACAATGCACCCCTTACAAACACTCAATGCATCCCTTACAGACGCACACACTGGATCCCATACATACACAAACTCACCTTACAGCCCTTACACATACAAACACAGATTCACACAATGCATTCCTTACACACATAAGGACATCCCCCCACACACTCCACCCCCTGTGAACAAACTCCAGAGAGCCTGTTCTACACCAGACCAGTGGAGCCAGACGGCAGCTAGAGCCCATCATCATCCTCATCTGGTTGTAAGTAGGCAATCTAATATATTATGTGTGGCACTAATCTCTAATTTACCTCACATTAAAGGGACACTATAGTCCCCAGAACCACTACAGCTTAATGTAGTGGTTCTGGTGTCTAGCCTGTCCCTGCAGGCCTTTTAATGTAAACACGGCGGCACTGCAGCACTAGTGTTAGTTAACATGGCAGATCATATGGGTGGGGCATTGTGATGTCACATGGGGGGCGGCAAACTTTACTTTTGCCTAGGGCGGCAAAAATCCTTGCACCGGCCCTGCAGACACTGCATTCCTGTGGGCGGACTCGGGAGGGGGGGAGGGGCAGCACTTTGGGCAGACTCGGGTGCAGGCACCGGGGGGGCCAGACCTTGAGCTGTGTCAGGGGCCCCAAAATTTCTGATGGCAGCCCTGCTCCTATGTGACCAATTACTACCCAGTATAGGGTATATATACTTCCTGACTGTCCTTGTTTCCTTGCCCTGTCATGGTTTTTGTTACCTGAGAGTATATTTATACAGTGTACTGGATTTCCTATTTTCTGACTTTGTTTTGTTTGACTATTCTTGCTCTCTGTTATCCTGATATTGGCCTGGCTATCGATTCTGTGTATTTCTGTAATCCTGACCTCTGCTTGTCTCTCGTTTATTCTCTTGTAATGGTGGGTTATATCTTACTTAATCTATAAGTGCAATGACATGCAACCCTCTTAAAATGTATATACATATGTATTATAAAATCGAATTCTGGTATAATTATTCCTACAGAAAAGGAGAAAATAGAAGAAATCTCATTGTATAGTAATCACAGGAAATACTTGGATAATATTATTCTCTTAAGGTATCACATTTTTTCTGAGCCTGTTTAAATAACTGGCTCAGGTAATGCAGCATAGGTTTGATAGTTATAGTTCCAGACAGAGTAAGTGGCAGCTTTTTCCTCAATAGTAGAAACAGAAACAGGACAAAGCAACACCAGTTAAGGTAAGATAAACAATATTTATTAAACAAACAATATAAAAATCTTACATTCAAGTTACTGGAGTGCCATAGAATATAAGTCCAGAGTAATAGAACACAGCACAATGTGTTTCACTTCACCTTGTGTCTTCCTCTGTTACAGCGACCATCTTGCAGCACGGTTTTATGGCTCCCAGCCTCCATAGTTTCACAAAGGGAGCCATATTAGTAATCTTATGATGGCCAATAGATGTAGCAGTCCCCAAAGGTCACAGGAGATGATCCGGCGGTCATTTTTATTAGTCCATAGTTCATTAATGTAGTATGGGCAACATATATGGTAAAAAAGAGAAAGGGAAAACTAAAAATATGGAAAATTAAAAATATAGGAATAGATAAAAAACTAATAATATAAAGATCTATACCTTTATTAAAAATGTGACATATATTAAACATATTTTTTATTATAAAAACATGGCAAAAACACACTAAAATATAATTATACAAGTCAAAATCTATATTGAGACTGTTTGGAGAGAGGGTTTTAATTTAAAAGATCCATCTCAATTATGTACTGTTCAGGGGTCAATACAAACCATTGTGTGGAAATCTATTCACAAACCGGACTTTACAAAGGACACGAGGTCATGCGTTTAGACTGGAAGAAAGAAGATTTTGTCTAAGGCAAAGGAAAGGTTTTTTTACTGTAAGAACAATAAGGATGTGGAATTCTCTGCGTGAAGAAGTGGTTTTATCAGAGCCATACAGATGTTCAAACAGCAACTAGATGCATACTTGCAAAAACAGAATATTCAAGGATATAATTTTTCAATGTAGGGTAAAAGCTGCTTGATCCAAGGATAAATCTGACTGCCAGGCTGGGGTCAAAAATATTTTTTTTTCCTAGTCTGTTGCAAAATTGCAAGTGCTTCAAACTGGGTTTTTTGCCTTCTTTTGGATCAACAACAAAAAACAAACGTGAGGAAGGCTGAACTTGATGGACGCAAATCTCTTTTCAGCTATGTAACTATGATATATCATTATAGAGGACCAAGTTTGCTGCCCAATCATCTGATGTAGTTTAAAAATGTCATTCGTATTAAACTCCTTATTCATGATGACTTTGCCACCTCCCTTATCTGCTGGTTTAATTACAATAGTTTTGTCTTGTGTTAAATCCTCTAAAGCTTTGTCTCTCTCCAGGTTAAATTTTTCTAAAACCCTGAAAAGGGTTTCAATTTCTTTAAATCAGCAGTGCATGCTTTTTCAAAAGTCTTCATGCTGGAAGATTTCAGATGATGTGGGAAAAATTAGATTTTAGCTTAAGGTCTGTATGGTTAAAAACACCTACTTCACTTATGTGTTCATTTCTGTTGATGTTTAAAAAAAATATTTTTTGGCACAATTTCCTAACAAAAACAATTGTAATCTATAAAAGTGTCAAATTTATTTAAATTACAACTCGGGGAAAATTTAAAATCTTTTTCTAAATCCTTCTCATTACTATAATTTAAAATCTTTTTAGAGAGGTTAAAAATCTTAATAGGCTCTACCTTCTCTTTTTGATTCTCTGTTTTCCTCTTCCGGTTACAGAGTTTCTTCTTCTTGTTATAGGCGAACAAGGAGCTCTGGTCCAAATGTTGGATATGTTGGGAATCCCTTCTAAAATAATGTCCTCACCTACTGAACATAAAGGTTCATACCTTTTTTTTGTAACAAAGGATCTGGTGGTGTTTCTGTCATTAAAACGTCTCTCCCTATACTGTGGTATGTATTTATTCCTCCTACCGTAGTCTGTTCTTGTATTTAGGTTCTTTGGAGGAGTTAAATGATGATGTCTTCTTCCTCTTTTCACTTTTGTTCATAAAAATAGTCACAGTCATGTTCCTGGCTCAAATCCATAGACTTATTCCTCATCTTGCAGGACGTTTCTGAATTACTCCTAAAAGGTTTCTCCTTTTTTGTTTATTTTTAAAATCCTTTCTTCCCAAATATCTTTTCCTAACATTACCTTTTCTATAATCTTTGGTATCTCTTTTGTACTTTTTTGTTTAGTTTGGATATCTTGTTCTAACTTATACAGTCTCCTCCCTTTGCACCTACAAATGGATCCAATTTCTCTTTAATTTTTTAATTGCCTTACCTAGTTTACTAAGGTATGTGTTCTTTGCTCGAATACAATGTTAATTATTGTAATTAAGAAAGATTACAGGGCATTATTCCAGATAATAATAACATTATCAACATCTCTATCAAATGTGTCAAATTTACTGAATCTAAATCCCCTAGGTGTAATTTGGATTTTTTAGATATTTCTCTAGAGTAAAGATCTCCCATTTGATTTTTAATTTTTTTTGTTAATATTTCAGATGTGTACCTGCCTTGTTTATTTTAACGGGTGCTTCTGTATTGGTACTCTTGTCATCATAAATAACTCCTCCCTATCTCCTTCTTCTCCTAGCACTGGGTCTCCTCTCTTTTCTTAATATGCTCCATTCTTTATTTCTTAAGTTTATGAGTGGAAGAGGTAAAGGAAACAGGAGGGGTAACTTGATTATTCCTGTACTATTAACTCCCCCATTCCTTCCCACCCCAACCCCCTAATTCTTACTTCCTATTGTAAATTCTTGTTTAGAAATCTTTTTTTCCTGCCTATCATTGGAGAGAGAGAGCACACCTTACGCCTAATGTAATGTAGTTAATTTTAAAGTTTTGTTTGTTTGCCCGTTTTCCCTCTCCCTCCCCTTCACCTACCTTCTCTATAATAAGCAATAAAAAAAATTAAAAAAAAGAGAGCTAGCAAGAGAGAAAGGACACAGGGAAGTTTTTTGCCTAGTGGTAATAGTTGTTAAATTATAGCTTTCATTTTATTTGTCCATGTGTCCCAGTCTTCTATTTGGATGTATCTATTTCCTAGGTTCATCAATATGCCCCTCTCCATGTTTGCTTGCCATATGACTTGTGCTATTAATTATTGAGCATATGGGATTTTCTCTGTTTTCCAATTTTGTGCTGAGAGTAGTTTAGCTGCCGTGATGATATGTAACGTTATGATTTGTACTTTTGTTTTACATTTTAGGCCAATTTAGGTTTAACAGGAACACTTAAGGCTTGAATTCTAGTTTCATTTCTGTTATTTGAAATATTAATTTAATTACATCCTTCCAATATTGACTTATGGGTGCGCATTGCCACCAACTGTGAATCCAGTTATCTTCATTGACGTTGCATTTCCAACACCTATCTGATGCCTCTGGGAAGATTTTTTTTTTTATTTTATTTTTTAAGCGTTTCAATGTTAGATACCCTCTATTAGAGAGTTTGAATTGTGTTTCCGTGATGTTTAGTAGTGATGTCCCGAACGGTTCGCCACGAATGGTTCGCCGCGGACTCATCATTGAGTAAACTTTGACCCTGTACCTCACAGTCAGCAGACACATTCCAGCCAATCAGCAGCAGACCCTCCCTCCCTCCCAGATCCTCCCACCTCCTGGACAGCTCACTAAGAATGCAGCTTCACAATGAATGTAAAATGGATGCTGTCCAGGGAGGGTCTGGGAGGGAGGGTCTGCTGCTGATTGCTGGAATGTGTCTGCTGACTGTGAGGTACAGGGTCAAAGTTTACTCAATGATGAGTCCGCGGCGAACCGTTCGGGACATCACTAATGTTTAGGCATTGTATATGTTTGTATAGTTTATTTAGATTACTTATCCACTCTTCTTCTTTGATGTGTACTTGTAGCTCTTTTTCCAATTTGTTGATCAATCCTATAGGTTTATTGTGTCTCCATCTGTCTATAAAACTTTGGTGCATTTTGCCAATAGGGTTTTAAAATTCTTTAGTTCGAGAAGATGTCTGAGATTTGTAATTTTCTCCCACTTCTTTTTAAGTAGATATTCTGAAATAAAACATTTGATTCTCAGATAGTTAAGTTTCTTTAGTGGAAATATTAAATTCCTCCATAATTGAAGGGCTTTATGATATTTTCCACTAATATATTCTTGAATTCCCTTATCCCCCCGGTCTGTATTTTTATATGTGCCAGCATATATGAAATGGTAGAAAATGGAAGTACCTCTATTATTCTATTCCATTAGATTTTTAGTTTACAAACTAATTTCTCCAACTCTGCACCTAATATCCAGGTTGTCACTTTCCCCAATCTGGACATGGTCAATAGTGCAAATGTGATTAAACTTTTCATTATAATGTCAATTATAATTATCAACAGTGGAGTACTAAGGGGGGCGGAGGGTGCGGTCCGTCCAGGGTGCCACTAGGTAGAGGAGTGCCACTAGGTAGGGAGGTGCCACGAGGGCTGTCTTTGGGGGTGTGCAAGCTGTGTGGCTGCACAGGGTGCCATAGAAGCAGGGGCGCCTGACAGCGGACACAGCTTACACAGTCTGGCAGGAGAACTTCACGGAGAGTTGGGGGCAAAGCTAAACTGGCCATGGGGGCAAATCGGATTCAGAGGCGGAGCTTACTGCTGCACACTGAGGGAAAGCAGGAAGGAGTCCCTGCTTCCCCAACTACACACCAGGGACTACTACTGTCAGTAAGTGAGTGTTGTGTGTGTAACTGTGATTGTCTGTCTGTGACAGTGTGTGTGACTGCCTGTGACTCTCTGTGTATGTTACTGTCTGCCTCTGACTGCCTGTGACTGTATGTGTGACTGTCTGCCTTTGACGGTGTGTGTGACTGCCTGTGACTGTGTGTGTGTGTGTGTGTGACTGTCTGCCTGTAATTGTGTGTGTGACTGCCTGTAGCTGTGTTACAGTCTGCCTGAAATTGTGCATGTGACTGCCTGTAATAGTGTGTGTGTGTTACTGTCTGTCTGTAACTGTGTGTTTGACCTTGTGCGAGTGACTATGTGCCTGGAACTATGTGCCTGTGGTTGTATTTGACAGTATATGTGTGCATCTATGTGCATCTGACTGTGTCTGACTGTCTTGGCCCTGCAGTGAGCCGGCAGCCGGGATATAACATCATCCCGGCATCATTACAGGGCACGCAAAGGACCTGTGCAGGAAGAGCACAGATATCCCAGCAACACCTATTCACCACCAGGTACTGAGGATCCACTCAAGCCCTCCCAGAGCAAGGTAGGGAGGCTGTGTGGACCTCTTCATTTTTAAATTTGTCTATGTATGTGATGTTTGTGTGTGTGTATGTCTAATTATGTGCATATGTGATTGTGTGCCTGTGATTGTATGTGTGTGGGTCTGTGATTGTGTTTGTGTATGTCTGTGATTATGCGTGTATCTCTGTGGTTAAGTGGGTGTGTGTTGTGATTGTATCTGTTCATGTATGTGATTGTATGTGTGGTCTGTGATTGTGTGTGTATGTCTCTGATTGTGTGTGTGTACAGATATACACACACACAGACATACATCTATTGTGTTATTGTGTGTATATAAATGTGTATGTGTTTAGTAGATAGCTCCCTTATTAGGTGTCCTTAAATCTTGCAATCACACACAAGGATAACAAATAAGGGAGTTATCTATTAAACAACTGAAAGATTATAATTAAACAAGGGCGTTTTGAATGTTGATCTATTAGCCGTTTAGTAGAAAATTCCCTATATTGGTGTACTTATGTGAGATTTCCATATTTAAAGATAACAAATTAGGGTGATGTTTAGCAGATAGCTCTCTTCTTATTTGGTGTCCATAAATATGCCAATCCCACATAAGGAGAGCAAATAGGGAAGTTATCTGATAACTTGGATCTTTGTTTAAGAGGAGTCAGCCATCCCACAACAAGAAATCTGGGTACCAGTCAAAGGTTACCTCTTTTTACAGAGGGGTGTGTATAACAAAGTGCTTAGACAATAAAAGTGATTTGCAGGCAGCTCAGTACACTTGTGTGGAAATATCCTCTATTCCACTAGACAAGGTTGTGGTTTTCAGTGCGGTGTAAGTAACAAGGGCCTACACCTATAAGTGGAGCGCTCAAACACATATACAGCTTACCAGACGCTATTTCATTCAATGGTAGAGTATAGGGTACAAATTAAGGGAAAAAAACAAGAAGTACAATATAGTGCAGATGTTACTTAAAGTGACAATGCAATAGTAGTGATGGTATCGTAATGAATTGTACACTCACATTTCAAGGAGCCTGTATATAGAAACACTGGCTGCGTATTGAGGCTTGTGTGCTTATTAGTGTAGCACCACCCTTCTACTTTGATGTGGAGTAACTCTCGAAGACAAAAAGAGGGAGAGCGAACCAATGTGTAGATGGTACTTTAAAGACACAATAATGTGTTGATAAATGTGGTGCTCACCTGGTCCTGAGCCTGTGGGTCCTGGCTCTAGGTGTATAGATTCTGTGCCAATTTGAGTGGGGATGGCACTACCCCTTGGAAGATTCTCTGGAGGCTCCAAATAGGACTTAAACGGTGGTCTTGAGTAAAATAAATTTATTGATGTATAATAAAAATAAATAAAAGTAAATATTTTAAAAGTCCTCAAAATAAAAAGTCCTTTAAAAATAGCCAATACGCATTTCACTCTTAAATAGAGCTTCCTCAGTCAGCTGTAGTGTTGGTCCTCTGAATCTTCCATTTTTAAATGTCCTTAGGGTCTTCCCCTTTAATGAGCTTAGTACATTTTGTCCAATCACAATAGGGTTTACATTTTCTTCATATGGGGGAATATGTGTGTGTTCCTTTAATAGGATTAGATTTCTGGCGCCTTTACTTCCTATAAATTTCATTGGTGGGCAGTGGTGGTTGGCGGAAGTAGTCCGCATGCGTCTGGGCGGTTGGCAGAAGTGACGTCATGGACCCATGTGATCGTCACTCAGCCGCCGCCCGGAAGCTCCCTGACTCCCCGGTCATGCCGCACATCGCCCATGGGTGCAGGCCGGGGGGAGGGGATTATGATGTACACAGTCCACGGGATTATGATGTAGACAGTCCACGGTCACGCTGGCACGCTCCGCCCCTTACGGCTCAAAGTAAATTTAGATACAATTCTAGGAGAATATCAGATATCCCCACTCACAACCGATTCGAACCCCTAACAAAAACCTCAGAAGAAGAGGATTTTTGGAGTTTGAGGAACAAGGACAAACACAAATTCCTCTCACGCCAAAAATCCCCAAACAAAAGACGAAGGAGTACGGAAGAATGGGAATTAGAGGAGGAGTGGACACACAGAGCAGGAAAAAGAGACAAACGCAACTCATAAAAACACAAAAGGAAATTGAGAAGGAAGCAGGTATTTTTAACCTCACCTCCACAAAATTGGATCGGACACACATTGAATTATTACAAAAAGGCCTAAAATTTGCACCCACAAGGAATCTAAACAAATTTGACACTTATGTAGATTTGAACAAATTCAAAAGGCACGCTATGTCTTAAAAAGTTTATTCAAAAAATTCCAATATCAGAAACCTAACCGTAACAAAATACACACACACACCTCATTAAAGGAGAAATCCACTTTTTTCCCCAAACACTTAATCTCAGGAGAAATGGCTACCTACGAGAAAATGGTAATATCAGATATTAATAAATTAAAAAAAGCCAACCATTATCAACAAAATCTCAAAAGAGATTAATATAAGGTTTTAAACAAACTACAGAAGGATAATGACATTGTAATTAAACCAGCGGATAAGGGAGGGGGAATAGTCATTTTAGACATTAAAGATTACCATACAGAATGCATGAGACTACTGACAGACCAAACCACGTATACAAAATTAAATAGTGACCCAACAGGTGAAATTAAAAACAAATTTCTCGACCTCATTAAGAGGGGCCTACAAAAGGAGATTTCGAACAAAAAAGAATTTAAATATCTCAATGTAATCCATCCAAAGATTCCCGTATTCTATTATCTCCCTAAAGTCCATAAAAACCCCGAACTCCCACCCGGAAAACCCATAGTTTCAGGTATCAATTCTATATCATGTAGACTTTCGGAATATGTGGACAAGTGTCTCCAACCTATAGTGCAAAGTACCCCTAGCTACTTAAAAGACACAGGAAGTATTCTCAGACATTTACAAACCATTAAATGGGAACAGGACTACTTTTTAGTAACTGCGGATGTTAGTTCGTTATACACCATTATTTCACATCAGAAAGGTTGTACAGCAGTGAGATTCTTTTTAGAGCAATCACATGCTTTTGAACCAGATCAAATTGATTTTATTATGGAAGCAATACAACTAATTTTAACTAGCAATTACTTTTGGTACGATGACACTTTTTATTTACAGGCATGTGGCACGGCGATGGGCACCAGGTTCGCACCCAGCTACGCCAATCTGTTTATGGCAGATTGGGAACGCCAACATTTACAACTCAATGAAGGCTGGGTGGAGGGCCTGGTGACCTATCGCCGTTACATAGATGACCTGTTTTTTATTTGGAAAGGCACTGAGGATACACTCCATACCTTTTTAAATCAACTAAACAATAACGAGTGGGGTATCATTTTATCAACTAATTTTAGCAAACATACTGTTACATTTTTAGATCTAGATATTTTTATAGACAATAAAAAGGTAAAAACTAAAACCCATTTTAAAGATGTGGACGTCAATAGTTTTATTCACATTTCCAGTTGCCATTTTTCCCCATGGCTAAATAGTGTACCCAAGTCACAACTTATACGAATCATTACCTATAATATGCAACTACAGTTACAATAATAAAGCACTCAGGAAAATCCTAAACAAACATTGGCCCATTCTACTACAAAATGCCCTATCACAAATCCTACCAGCTAAACCCAAAATAGTATTCAGGGGTGCTAAAAACTACTAAAAACTACCACCAAGGAAAAGGCTTTTATGGATGTGGCTCATGCCTAGCATGCAGGAACACAAACAATAGAAAAAGACATATTAAAAAAATGTAAGAATTTTAATAATGAGGAATTTCCTATTAAAGACCTCATAACCTGTCATTCAAATAACATAATATATTTATTGGAGTGCCCATGTGGTTTAAAATATGTGGGTCGCACCAAACGGAAACTACACACCAGGATTGAGGAGCACACTAGAAATATTAAGAAAACATTTGAGGGACATAGTGTATCACACCATTTTTCCCTGACACACAATAGTGACCCTACGCATTTAAAATTGAAGATTATGCTAGCGCAGTGTACTGATAATCTTAATTTTAATAATGACAGGAGGCGAATATTTGCATTAACTTTCTTTACTAGCTCCATAGCAGCAAAGAAAAAACTCTTAAAGAAAAGAACCAATCAGAATGAAACAGAGGATATATAAGCCCATGCATATCCCATCATTCCCTCTTGAGTAATGCGACATCACAAGTCCCAAAGAAATATGACAAACGTGTCAAATCCAACTTGCTCCAGCTTGACGTAGTGATTTCATTGTTGAGAATGAGAAGGATTTTCAGTCACTCCGTCCTCCATGAAGCTTGTTAAACTGAAAGGAAAGAGAGACTAATATCAGTGATACGGAATTAACCGTAGACCCCAAATATCTGATTAGAAGTGTAAATTCTCCGTCATTCCAATACGTCTCATCCTACAATACCCGTGATCTAATTGAACTACAATATCCAGATGACAACACTCTCTATTCTACAGCCCTTGAAACCCAAATGCAACAACGGTTACCATTATCCCTATGGATCATAACTTACCTCGTCGTTTGGGTGGGAACATCAAGAGAAAGGGGTGGGAAAATATTTGCCTCCTGTCATTATTAAAATTAAGATTATCAGTACACTGCGCTAGCATAATCTTCAATTTTATAACATGACAGGAGGCTTCATATTTGCATTTTTAAAGCTTAGGCAGAAGGGAGAATGCGGCATTAGTCGACTGTCGGAAGTAAAAGGTCCGGAATGTCGTTTCGCGTGACCAGTCCGCTGCTTGGAGAGTATCCGCCAACGATGCCCCTGCCAAAAAAGCTGAAGACGCCGCCGCACCTCGTACGGAGTGCGCTCCGAAGGACGATTCCACCCCCGCCAGGGTGAGGATCCATCTAATCCATCTTGATAGTGTGGTGGTCGACACTGGACCATGAGGTTTCACGTATGATATCAGTAGTTGTCGGGAGTTCGGTCGTCGTAGCGACCCCGTTGTCTCTATATATGTTCTCAATGTCCTAACCACACATAGCTGGGGTTCCGATGTAAAGAAGGGGTAAAATACCGACTTCGAATCAGTCTTGGTTCTCCGGGAGAGTTGGAATGTAACCCCATCTGGGCCAATAGAAAAAGCATCAGCATCAAACGCCCGTATATCTGAGACGCGGCGAAACGAAACCAGGCTCAGGAGGAAGGTGAATTTCGCCGTCAGCTGTTTCAAGGATAAGTGTTCATTTGAAGGCCATTCCTTCAGGAACCGGAGTACCACATCCACATCCCAGAGATGGTGATATTTTGGTGTCGGAGGGCGTCTCATTTTAATCCCCCGTAACAGACGACAAACCAAAGGGTCTTGTCCGATTGCTCTCCCCTGGGACGGAACGTGAGCTGCAGATATGGCTGACCGGAGTACGTTGATGGTGCGATACGATTTACCTTCTGCGAAGATGGATGACAGAAAATTCAATATCTCGGGTACAGGAGCCGTAAAGGGATCCAAACTCCGTCCCACGCACCAATTGGACCAAGTTCTCCATGCCGATAGGTAGTTTCTCCTAGTTCCCGGGGCCCATGAATCCCACAGTAGGTCCCTAGCTGCCGCCGATAATCCGTGGGTGTCCCATGCGCCCCTGAAAGCGTCCAGGCCACCAGCGGTAGGTGATCGTCCAGAAGCATGGGATGTGGGTTGCCCAGTGGATCCTTGAGCAGGTATGGGTCGTTCGGTAGGAGGAGTGGATCGTTGCACGATAATTCGAGTAGGTCGGGGAACCAGGGCTGGCTCTGCCATAATGGCGTCAATAGTGTTAGCATCACTCCCCGTTGTCGAACGTGATGAAGTACTCTCGCAATCAGTGCGAATGGAGGGAAGGCATACGCCCCCTGACTTGGCCAGTGTTGAGTGAATGCGTCCACCGCTATGCACTCCGGGTCCGGGAGCCAGCTGTAAAATCTCGGTAGTTGACGGTTGCTGCGTGACGCAAAGAGGTCGAGGGTGAATGGTCCCCTCTGTTCGTTCAGTTGAGCGAATATCTTGGGGTTCAATCGCCAGTCGCTGGCGTCTCTCCAATGTCGTGAGTACCAGTCCGCGGTAAAATTCGATTCCCCTGGTAGGTGCTCGGCCTTGATCAAGATGTTGCGTGGGAGGCAGTAGTCGAAGATCTCCTTCGTCAGGTTAGCTAATGTTTGTGAGCGAGTCCCTCCTAGATGGTTGATGTAGTGTACTGCGGAAAAGTTGTCCATCCGCAATAGGATACAGCAGTTGGATTGTCCTTTTGTCAGGCTGCGAATGGCGAAGGATCCAGCTAGTAACTCCAAACCGTTGATGTGCATGGTGAGTTCCTGGTTCGTCCAGATCCCGCCTGTGGACATAGATCCATCCGTGGCGCCCCATCCCCATCGGCTCGCATCGGATTCCAGAATGAAGTCCGGGTGATTGCCAAAAATGGCTCGACCATTCCATGCCTGCATGCAGTTGAGCCACCATTCGAGTTCCTGGCGGACCTCGTCCGTCAGGGGAACCGGCTGGTTGTATGTGGGGTTCTGCCTGAGGAAGCGGGCTTTCAACCGTTGCATGGCCCGATAATGTAGTGGTCCTGGAAATATGGCCTGGATGGAGGAGGATAGCAGACCCACAATCCGTGCTAGCTGGCGGAGGGGAATGGATTCAAGTTTGAGGACGTTGCGTATCTCTTTTCTGATGGCCGTTACTTTGGTCCTCGGCAAGTGCAGAGTGCAGGATCTGGAGTCTATGTCGAAGCCCAGGAATTGAACCGTGCGTTTGGGAGTCAGTGCAGATTTCTCTCTGTTGACAATAAATCCCAGCGATTCTATCAATTGGATCGTGTATTCGGTGTGACGTGACGCTTTGTCGCTCGTGTTGCAGAAGATGAGTATATCGTCCAAATAGATGATACATCTGATGCCTCAAGCCCTGAGGTGAGCTACCACTGGTTTCAGCATTTTCGTGAAGCACCAGGGGGCTGAGCTGAGGCCGAAAGGGAGGCAGGTGAATTGCCACGGGGATCCGTGCCAGAGGAAACGAAGTAGTGGCCAGCTGTCTATGTGAATAGGAATCGATAGGTATGCGTCTTTGAGGTCCAGACGCGTAAACCAGTCCCTTTCTTGTAGCAAGTCCCTTAGAAGGTGGATGCCTTCCATCTTGAAATGGCGGTAGACCACGTGGGCATTCAGGTCTCGTAAATTGATCACCGGTCGGAAGTCTCCGGTCTTTTTTCGCACGAGGAACATGTTGCTGAAATAACCCCCCGGGGTATGTGCGGGTTGTATCGCCCCTTTCCTGAGGAGTTCGTCCAGTTCCAACTCGATGAGTTGGGAATCCGTGGTGGTGAGGCATAGGGGCCGTGGAGGCCCGTGTTGCACGGGGCGCGACTGCAGTTCGATGCGATAGCCCCCGACCGTTTGCAACACCCATGCGTCCGTGGTGAGACCTGCCCAATTCTGGGAAAAAAGAGAAACACGGCCGGCAGTCATGGTTATTAAAGACATAGGTGTGTTTGGTTTCCTTACCTGTGGGAAATCGTGCGCGGGTACGTCCGCGGGCTCCCCGGCCTCTATCTGTTCCCCTTTGGAAGTGGGAGTAAGACTGCCTCGTTCCGGAATCCGGGTAGGACAGTTGAGGGTAAAACTGTTGCGGAGGTCCAGTGCGGGGGCCCGATGGCCAGAAGCGGCTGGTGGCACGGCCCCGCTGCCGACCAGCCCTTGAAAAAACACCCCTGGAGGGGTTGCCCCTGAAGACCTTTCTCATAGAGGTACGAGCCTTGTTTAGGGACGTGAACACGTTCACGTGTTTATTGAGCTCCTTCATAAACGCCTCTCCGAAAAGTTTGCCCTGTGCCAGGGGGCCTAATTCTTTGATCCCAAGGTCGGCCAGCTTCGGGTCAATTCGAAACAGTGCTGCGCGGCGCCGTTCTGTTGAAAGGGCCGCATTCGTATTCCCCAGGAAGCAGAAGCCCCGCTGGGTCCACTCTCTAATATCATGCGCCCAGTTGCGCACCATGTCCGCGGTAAACGAGTCCGCTCTGGTATAGGCGTCATCAGCCAAATACATCACTCGGGCCAGTGGCCCCATCGCATCTAGGAGCTTGTCTTGTGCCCCTTTAAAGCTCCGTTCGATCCCCCTGCGTGGATCGCGACCACCCCGTTCCATAAACGTCAGCATTAGCTGGTCAAACTCTGGCGTAAACGCCACTTTGTCTGGCAGGGAAGGTCTAGGGCACTCGGCCCGCATCCTCTTGCGGACGTGCTTCTCGAGCGGTTTCCGAATCCACAAGTGCATGAACTTCACCAGGTGGTCGGGTGGAGCCCACTCCCCGGAGCGGGGGTGACGGATGTTCCTGGGATCGAACATGCGTTGTCCCGTAGTATCCAGGAATGTCTCTTGCTCCTGGCTAGCAGATGTCGTGGAAGACTCTGCCAATCCTGTCTTCTGGGGCTCACCCAGGAATGTTTCTGTGACATAGGCGTTGGATCCCCAATCGCCGTCGTCCGAATCCGACGCCTCTGCCTGCCACTCATCCAGGACGGACAGGGTATGGGGCATCTCACCTTCCTCCTCCGAGGAGGCGTCGGGAAATGTTGTAGGCACGGGTGTTATCGGTGCATGACGCTTGAGAGGCGCCTTGCCCTTTTTTGGGGCTTTCCGAGACCCTTCGCCCTTCCAGTGGCGTTTCGTCGGGCGTTGCCTCTCTGGGGAGGAGTCATCGGAGTCACCGGACTCGTCCCTGGGGCGACTAGACTTGCCAGGCGGCTTGAGGGTGTCAGAAGCCGTCGGAAGTACCAGTGCCATGGCCTTTTCCAGTGATGCGGCTACCGCCGCATTAATCATGGCTTGCATCTGGTCCGCGGAAATCTGTGTCTCCTTTTCCATGTTATGAATTAGCTGGCAGGCACAGGGCGGAGAGGTATGGGGACGGTATGGGAGGGTATGAATAAGAGGCCGGCGGCCGGTTAGGGTATAACGCTTAGTAGCGTGAAAGTCGGACTCGCACTGGGGCTCACCCAGCAAAGAGGGAAGTTGCTTTAACAAATTCCCGTAAGCAGCACTGATATGGGGGCTCACCCCGTGCCAGGGTACTAGTACAAAACTGACTGGCAATTCCACTCCCAAAGGGTTAACAAACCCAAAATATACAGGTCCCCTTTAAGGCTCTAACAGTAAAACTCACTTTTGCAGCAGCTTTAGCAGGCAAACCCAGGAGCTCTCCAGAACACAGGCTCATTCTGTGGTGGAATCTCGGTAAAAATAAATTTAGTAGGCCGAGATTACCACGTGGCATGTGTACGTGCATATGCTGACGTATCGATCAGTTGGTTGCACGAGGCAAGATACGATCAGTAGTGTACGGAGCATGTGCAAGAATACAGGATGTAGTATTCCCCTCCTCCATTGTGCTGGACAAGCCATGCGGTCAAGCAGGAAGTTAATTCTTATTTGTAATGATTGGTCAAGAGAATGTGCGGGTGGAGCTTAATATGGGAGGAGTTATGTGCCTATATAGGGAGCCTGCACTATTGTTCAGGGCTCAGAACTTGCTGTATTTTTGGTGACATTAGTCCCTCTGAGTCCCGATCGGTGATCCAATAAAGAATCTCTTCCTTCCTGAAGAAACCTGTGTCCATCTCTCTGTGCTTTGCTTCCGTCAGTTTCTCCGGTATCATTTGGTGCATTGGCCGGGAAGCTCATCGTTCAACGGTAGCTGAGAGGCAGAGGCGTGAGACGGTCTATCTTTGCCCACGTTCTCTACGGCTGCACCCCTGAACTTCTGCGTGGACCTCCCTTCGTCTCGGCGCCACTGGTCTGTTGTCCAGGAGATCATCGGCCTCTACGTAAGAAGTGCTGGGGTGTCCCCGTCGATGAGTGTGAACTCAGGTTCAGGAACGAGGAGGTAAGACAACTGCTGTTTTAGACGGCAGACCCACTAGGGGTATACCGATTGTGCGGTAGGCCCAAAAGGGGTTTAAATCTGTGTATGGAATCTGCCCCCTCTGTCGGAGGGAAGGAGCGAAGGCGCACCGCTCGATCGAACGCTCTTTAGTAAGACCGTTTGATCTGGTTAGTCAGGCGGGGTCCTGTGTAAATAGCCCTAGCCGGACACCGGTGTCTTGTCTAGACTAGCGTTCTAGGGTGTATATTACGTTCGCTAGGTCGGAGGGACCGGGAGACTAAGCGGCGCCTGTGTAAATTCGGTTCGCTAGCTCTCAACCTATCTTGGCTAAGTGGGAAGGCGTGTAAATTTGGAACCCACTAGACTTTTGATAGAGTAAATAGACTAGAAGGGCAATTTTGTAAATTTCGCCCTCTAGTTCGCTATATGTGGTGTTTGGGCAGTGTGGCTAACCAAAACGGGTGTATATAGTTTTAGGTAGTCCATTCAAGGTACTGGCCAATAGTTTAGTTGGGATTGTAAATGTGTTAAAGATTGTTAGTAAAGTGTATATCTTGTTAGATAGCGCGAGCTCAGCCGTCTAGCGAGAGTGTTAATAGTGTGTTGCTGTATCATAGTGCACGGTACCATAACCCTGTATATTTACTGACACTGTATATAAGTACTAATCATTGTCGTCTATTGCATGTTTAACACCATAACCACTAATAATTGTATTGTGACCTTAAATTGTGCTTTGACCTATGCTAACCGTACTGTAACCGATACTAGTAAAAGACGATGTTACTGGGGTGTGTTATAGACGGGTAATTCATATATAGAGAATTATAGCGTGGGTGACTGTATAGTTTCGCCAAAGGGCATAATATTGATTATTTAGTGACTGGTGTAACAGCTGTGTGTGTACGGGAATTCCCTGAGTGATTATTGTGTTATTGTGTACGTTTCACTCGGTAACTGTACCACGTGGTGCTGTTGCCAGAGGAAACGGGTGTGACTGTTGAATAAGAACGCGTGCATAGTATTCGTTGTCAACGACGTTCCATTGATAAGTATGGGCGCGTCAGAGTCAACGATTTCGGATCCCTTAGGTTGTATGGTAAAGAATTTTAAAAAGGGATTCAAAACATGTGATTTTGGGGTTAAAATGTCTCCTGTACGTTTGGTCACTTTGTGCACTAGGGAGTGGCCTATTTTGGTTGCGGCATGGCCGCCGCGTGGCAGTTTGGATCCAACCCTGGTACAGCGTGTACACGTGGCTGTATCAGGTAGGCCTGAACTTTACGGACAGTTTCCATACATTGATTGTTGGGGGCAGGCCGTAAACGACTCGCCAAAATGGATCCGGATATGCCACGAGGAGCAATGTCGCCTCATGGTGGCCAGGACTTGTTTGTCCACTAGGACTGGTGTTAGGCCCATTTTGGACACGCCCCCTGAGTCCGAGATCCCTTTGCCGCCCCCTTACTTTCCTTTAAGAGGAAGTGACGCGAATGCAGGAAGCTCTGCACCCCTTCCCCTATTGCCCCCATCCACTTCCGCTTCCTCCTCCAGTACAGAATCCACCCCCCCTCGTATTAAAACTCCCCTTCCGGAACCAGGACCAACCCCCATTAGATTTGAATATCCTGATTTGGCGCCACTTCAAACTTCCGGTCAAGCTTCTTCTAGCTCGGCTCGGAGTATACTATTCACTAACTTTTCCCAAAATCAAGTTCCCACATCCTCATGCCCTATTACCTCTCGACCGGAACCTTTAACTGACGCCCCTCCACGTAGCCCCATACTAACCCGACAACTGACCGGTACCCAACAATTGAAACATTATCAGATGCCTCTTCGTCTGAATCCTGGGTCAGCCTATATCGATGCCGCAGGTCAAATGGCACATGCTGACCCAGTCTTCGTATATGTCCCGTTCACGACTACCGATCTCTTGAATTGGAAGACCCACAATTCCTCGTACACTGAGAAACCACAAGCTATGACCGATCTGTTCACCTCGATAGTTCAGACACATAACCCGACATGGGCTGATTGCCAGCAGTTATTAATGACATTGTTCAATAATGAGGAAAGGACAAGGATTAACCAAGCGGCCATTAAGGCGCTAGAGGAGAGAGCCTGTGCTTTAAATCAAGCCAATCCGGCAGCATGGGCCGCAACACATTACCCTAACACTGATCCTGACTGGAATGTAAATGGCGCAGATATGGCTCAACTTAAAGCCTATAGAGATGCTATAATTGCTGGCATGAAAGCCGGAGGGAAGAAAGCTATTAACATGTCGAAGACAGTTGAGGTGATTCAGAAAAGTGATGAAGCGCCCAGTGTCTTTTATGACCGATTATTGGAGGCATACCGCTTGTATACCCCCTTTAATCCGGAAGACGCTGATAATTCCCGAATGGTAAACTCCGCCTTTGTCAGCCAAGCTTACGGAGATATTAAGCGCAAGCTACAGAAATTAGAAGGGTTTGCAGGTATGTCTATCACCCAACTAATGGAGGTAGCGAACAAAGTATATATGAATAGGGAAACAGAAAGTAAGAAAGAGGAAGAGCGCAAGATGCGTAGAAAGGCAGAGGCAGAAAGGCAAATGCTAGCGGTAGCGATCGCAGGCGTAGATAGACGGGGCCCAGATAGAGGCGATGGTAGATGGAATAGGGAGCCTTTGAGTAGGAATCAGTGCGCGTACTGTAAGGAAGAAGGGCATTGGAGGAACGAGTGTCCGCAAAGAGAGCAGTATGAGAGAGACTTACCCAGGGCAGGTTACGGAAACTTTAGAGGCAGAGCGAGAGGTAGAGGAGGCCCCGGAGGGAGTAATGGTAATAGAGGGAGTAATGGGAACAGAGGAAGTGTAAGGGAAGATAGGTACTATCCAGCAGCGCAAAGGTCCCGCGATAGAGAAGGTAGGGACTTTGTGGGATTGGCTGACACGGTCATGGAGGACTATTGATACCGACCGGGCTCCATCCCCCTTGGTCGAGCGGAGCCTATGGTCGATGTATCAATAGGGGGAAAAAGGAGTGCGTTTATGATCGACACTGGTGCTGAACATTCGGTGGTGACTAATCAAGTTGCTCCTCCATCTGGAAGAACTATTACTGTAATAGGAGCAACTGGAAGAAGTGCTGAAAAACCGGTTCTTAAAAGTCGACTCTGTACATTGGGAGGCCACGTAGTAAAACATCAATTCCTTTATATGCCTGAGTGTCCAGTCCAATTGCTGGGACGTGATATGCTATCCAAATTACAAGCGCAGATTACGTTCCTACCAAATGGAACAACATCCTTAAAGTTTAATGGACCCTCAGGTATTATGACATTGTCCGTACCAAAGGAAGAAGAGTGGCGACTTTATACAGTGTTGACTAGCCAAAACCCGAGGAGTGATGAATCCTTATTTAACATACCAGGAGTTTGGGCAGAGAACAACCCACCAGGACTGGCCCGCAATATTCCACCTATTAAAATCGAACTAAAACTTGGGGTTTATCCAGTAAGCCTGAGACAATATCATATTCCGCAGAAGGCTAAGAAGAACATCCAATCTTATCTGGATAAGTTCATACGGTATGGTATCCTAAAATTCTGTACTTCCCCCTGGAACACCCCATTGCTGCCTGTTCAAAAGCCCGGTACAGATGAGTATCGACCTGTGCAGGACTTGAGAGCAGTCAATGATGCGGTTGTTAGTATACATCCAGTCGTGCCCAATCCATATAACCTGCTTGCTTTAATTCCGGGCGGGGCTACTTACTTTACAGTCTTAGATCTCAAAGATGCCTTCTTTTGCCTCCGAATTGCCGCAGAAAGCCAATGTATCTTCGCTTTCCAATGGGAAAATGCTGTAACGGGCTCGAAACGCCAAATGACCTGGACAAGATTGCCCCAGGGGTTTAAAAATTCACCTACCCTATTTGGTTCAGCTCTAAGTCAAGATCTACTAGATTTCGAGTCTATCCCAGGAGAGTGTGTATTATTACAATATGTAGATGACTTGTTGATAGCAGCAGTTACAAAGGAAGTATGTCAGCAAGCAACGCACGATCTACTACACATTCTCTGGAAGGCAGGATACAAGGTGTCTAGAAGGAAGGCTCAGTTGTGTTTGCCAACTGTCAAATATCTGGGATTCCATATCTCTGAAGGTCAAAGAATTATGGGGCCAGAGAGAAAAGAAGCTGTGTGCCAAATACCGATACCCAGGAATAGAAGACAAGTGCGAGAATTCTTGGGGGCAGCAGGCTTCTGTAGGATATGGATTCCCAGCTACGCGATACTGGCAAAACCTCTGTATGCAGCTATCAAAGGTACAGAGCACGACCCCTTCTTATGGACTCAAGAACAGCAAACGGCATTCGAAGATGTGAAGAGGGCTTTGATGAGTGCCCCAGCATTAGGTCTACCTGACCACACACGGCCATTCTACCTGTATGTACATGAGCAAAGAAGAATGGCTGTGGGAGTATTGACACAGTACTTGGGATCATGGCAAAGACCTGTTGCCTACATGTCTAAGCAACTGGATGCAGTGGCCAGCGGACTTCCACCTTGTCTAAGAGCTGTAGCTGCAGCCGCCCTGCTAGTAGCTGAAGCCGATAAACTCACTCTGGGTCAAGAACTTTATGTACGAGTTCCACATGCAGTACAGACGTTGTTGGATTACAAAGGAAATCATTGGTTTAGTAACAGCCGTATGACCAAGTATCAAGCAATGTTGTGTGAAAACCCAAGAGTGCATTTAGAGACTGTAAATACCTTAAATCCAGCTACCCTTTTGCCACAACCTACTGAAAGTCAACATGATTGTTTGGAAGTAATGGATGAAGTATTTTCAAGTAGACCAGATCTTCGTGATTTTCCCATCCAGAACCCTGATGTTCAATATTACACCGACGGCAGTAGTTATGTAAAAGAAGGGATCCGCTATGCAGGATATGCAGTAACAACGATAGACAAGGTGATAGAAGCTCGGCCACTGGCAAAAGGAACATCAGCACAAAAGGCAGAATTGATAGCACTGACACGAGCGTTACAATTGGCTGAAGGTTTAAGAGTGAACATCTACACGGACTCCAAGTATGCGTTTTTAACCACTCATGCCCACGGAGCTTTGTATAAAGAAAGAGGACTATTGAATTCAGAAGGCAAAGAAATCAAATACGCAGCTGAGATCCTACAACTATTGGAAGCAGTGTGGGAGCCGAAAGAAGTCGGTATTATACATTGTCGGGCGCATCTGAGAGGAGATGGTGATGTAACCAAAGGGAATCGGATGGCAGATAGTGCAGCTAAGCGTGCTGCTGAATCAGGAAGACAGGAATATGTGGGGCATATAGCTGCTCTTATACCAACTCCACTGTCTCAATGGACTCCAATTTATACAGCTCAAGAAGAGGAGTGGTTAAGGACTGAACCTGGAAAGTATTTGGAGAACAAATGGTATCAGTTAGAAGATGGAAGAATAGTTATTCCAGCATCACTAGCGGTAGAAATTGTCCAAAACTATCATAACGGGACACATTCTGGGAGAGACAGTACAGAAGAATCTCTCAGAAAACATTTCTACATACCAAGATTGTCCAACTTGACTCAGGCCATTGTACGTAGATGTGTAACGTGTGCTAAAAATAATGCAAGACAAGGACCAGTAAAGCCACCAGGAGTCCAGTTTATGGGGGACTTCCCATGTCCGATTTACAAATTGACTATACAGTGATGCCTAAATCGGGTGGACATCGCTACCTGCTGGTAGTGGTGTGCACCTATTCAGGCTGGGTAGAAGCATGTCCTACTCGTACAGAGAAAGCAGGAGAAGTCGTGAGATTCCTGCTACGAGAAATAATACCCCGATATGGACTACCCTGCTCTATAGGATCGGACAATGGTCCAGCTTTTGTTCATCAGTGCCTACAACAATTGACTCATATGCTTGGTATAAAGTGGAGGCTTCATACGGCATATAGACCCCAGAGTTCTGGTAAGGTAGAGAGAATGAATAGAACTATTAAGAATCAGTTGGCTAAAATGTGTCAGGAAACCCAACTTAAGTGGAACGTTCTCTTGCCCATAGCTCTATTGCGAATCCGTAGTACACCTACCAGAAGGATGGGCCTCTCTCCTTTTGAAATCATGTACGGGCGACCACCTCCCGTGCTTGGTAACTTAAGGGGGGATTTGAGTCAGTTGGGAGAAGGAATTACCCGGCAGCAGGTTGTAGAGTTGGGTACAGAAATGGGTACAAGATAGATTACCTGTGAATATTTATCCCCCAATTCATAGTTACCACCCAGGCGACCAAGTGTGGATTAAAGAGTGGAATAATGTGCCGTTAGGGCCCAAGTGGAGAGGTCCTTATGTTGTTCTTCTGTCTACCCCTACAGCGATAAAAGTAGCCGAAGTGGCTCCGTGGATACATCACTCCAGGGTTAAACCAGCAGCAGCCGATTCCTGGCAAGTTACAGCAAATCCAGAGAATCCCTGCAAGATCCGGTTAAAACGCACGACTCAGTCGGAGTGACGAGGAACCTTGTGGATCACAAATTTTATTGTTTCAGAGACTTGGTAAGTGAGTGAGAAGGCCATAATAAAGCCTGTCCACTCACCAACGAGTGTATAAGTCAGGGAAAGTCTTGAGGGGACCCCTGTGAAGACGAGCAGAACTCCATTCCCTGCAGCCCTTACATCCTGGAAGCTGAGGTGCCTTCGCACGGACGAAGACTGAGGATGACGACGAAAGATGTATTTTTAATAATGTTTATTTATGTGTATTTTTATATTCAGGAAGGTAGAGGTACCGACACTCCTAGCTGTGAGGTATGCATTAAGACTACAAGAACAGGTAACCATATATCCCAGACCCTAATTTGGCATTCGCAATATGAGTGTAAAGGAGATGTATCAAGATGTAGATACTTAAATATAGAATATAGTGTGTGTCATTTAGGAGTAGGAGAACCTAAGTGCTTCAGTCCTGAGTATCAACCCCGTACAATTTGGTTGACTCTCAGAAATGGAGATCCTCAGGGGACCCTAATTAATAAGACGGTATTAAAATCCGTATATTCTTCAGGTGCTCTGCTATTTGATGCGTGTAAAGCAATATCAAGTGGTAGAAAGCCGTGGAATGTATGTGGGGATCTTAGATGGGAGAGGACGTATGGGTCTAACGATAAATATATTTGTCCCAGTAGTAAAAATAAATATGTAAGTCCAAGATGCCCAAATAGAGATTATAACTTCTGCCCATATTGGTCTTGTGTGGGGTGGGCGACTTGGGGACAGACAGTAGACAAGGACATGATTGTGACTAAGTTGCCTACTGATCCATATTGTAAGTCTATGGAATGCAATCCAATCCATATACTTATAAATAACCCTGACAAGTTCTTAGATAAATATGGTAATTTATTTGGGTTTCAAATATATGGGACGGGTTTAGACCCTGGGACAATATTGTTTATAGGGATAGAGACTGATACGGTAACCTCCCAAACTCATCAAGTATACCATTCCTTTTATGAAGAGATGAGCATAGATAATAAGATCCCCCATAATGCTAAAAACTTGTTCATTGATTTAGCCGAAAGTATTGCCGGTAGTCTTAATGTTACCAACTGCTATGTGTGTGGAGGTACTAACATGGGAGACCAATGGCCTTGGGAAGCAAAGGAGGTAATGTCCGGTTCTGAGGCAGTTGACCAATTAATATCTACACAAGCCGACTATCATATGAGTGTTAGAGGTAAATCTGAGTGGAGATTGAAGACCTCCATCATAGGTTATGTTTGCATAGCGAGGAAAGGAATGATGTATAATACTTCTGTAGGAGAATTAACTTGTCTAGGGCAAAAAGCTTATGATGATGATACAAAGAATACAACTTGGTGGTCGGCTTCAAATGTCTCAGAACCATCTAACCCGTTTGCAAGATATGCCAATTTAAAGGACGTATGGTTTGATCTATCCATCACATCTAACTGGAGAGCCCCAGCGAATTTGTACTGGATCTGTGGTAAGAAGGCCTATTCGGAGTTACCACAGGACTGGGAAGGGGCATGTGTGTTGGGTATGTTAAAACCATCCTTCTTCTTGTTGCCTATTGAAACAGGTGAGACTTTAGGTGTTAAAGTGTATGATGTGAATCATAGGAAGAAAAGGGGACCCATAGAGATAGGTGCCTGGGAAGATAATGAATGGCCTCCCCAGCGTATTATAGATTATTATGGGCCAGCCACGTGGGCAGAGGATGGTACCTTTGGTTATAGAACCCCTATTTATATGCTCAACCGCATTATAAGGTTACAGGCGGTGGTTGAGATCATTACTAACGAGACATCACAAGCGCTCAATCTTCTAGCGAAGCATAATACCAGGATGAGGACAGCAGTTTACCAAAATAGATTAGCCTTGGATTATCTTTTGGCAGTAGAGGGAGGTGTATGTGGGAAGTTTAACCTGAGCAATTGCTGTCTTCAAATAGATGACGAAGGGCAAGCAATAGCTGAGCTTACTAGCCATATGGTTAAACTAGCGCATGTGCCTACTCAGGTATGGAAAGGGTACAATCCAAGTAGTTGGTTTGGTAGCTGGTATGAGTGGTTTGGAGGGCTTAAGGCAGTGGTAGGTGGAGTCCTACTGATTTTAATGTTGTGTCTACTCCTGCCGTGTCTTATACCCTTAGTAGTTAGGTCTGTGCAAAGCCTGATAGAAAATATAGCAGAGAGGAAGGCTGCTGCACAGATAATGGCAATTTATAAATATAAGGCTCTAGATCAGGGAGAACCAATGCAGGAAGACGAGTGTTGAAGATTCACATCATAGGATAAGTCTGGTCTGGTTCAAAGGTAACTTGTGGTGTATGCAAACCAAGGTTAAGTGATGCCTCAAGTAATTGTAAAATATCAAGAGGCATCAAAGGGGGGAATGTGGTGGAATCTCGGTAAAAATAAATTTAGTAGGCCGAGATTACCACGTGGCATGTGTACGTGCATATGCTGACGTATCGATCAGTTGGTTGCACGAGGCAAGATACGATCAGTAGTGTACGGAGCATGTGCAAGAATACAGGATGTAGTATTCCCCTCCTCCATTGTGCTGGACAAGCCATGCGGTCAAGCAGGAAGTTAATTCTTATTTGTAATGATTGGTCAAGAGAATGTGCGGGTGGAGCTTAATATGGGAGGAGTTATGTGCCTATATAGGGAGCCTGCACTATTGTTCAGGGCTCAGAACTTGCTGTATTTTTGGTGACATTAGTCCCTCTGAGTCCCGATCGGTGATCCAATAAAGAATCTCTTCCTTCCTGAAGAAACCTGTGTCCATCTCTCTGTGCTTTGCTTCCGTCAGTTTCTCCGGTATCAATTCCACAGCAATCACAGCAACCACAAAATGGCCCCCGCGATTCTCGCGATGTCTGGCCCTTTAAAAGCCCGGGAAAATTGCGCGGGGTTAAATGGAGGCAACGGTGCGTTCGGCAAGTTTATTCTAATAAACTGCCGAACGCAGGTATGTGCACATACACCTCCGTTCGCGCTGTGTAATGTGAACGGAGGAGTCCACAATGGGGAAGAAGGCTTCCGTTCGCGCTTTGTTTTAAAGCGCGAACGGAGGCAGCACTGTGTGAAACAAAACCTCCGTTCGCGCTATGTATTGCGCGAACGGAGAGGAGGCAGTAAGGAGAGGGAGAAGGCTTCCGATCGCGCTTTGTAAAGCGCGAACGGAGGCAGCCCTGGACCTCCCTCGAGCCCTGACTGACAGCAGGGCGGGAAGTACAACCTCCGTTCGCGCTCAGTAGTGCGCGAACGGAGAAGAGGCAGCACTGGGAGGGCGGCTGTATAGAGGCAGCCCTCCGTGTGTATGCTGCCTCAGCCTGCCCGGCTCCGTGCACACAGCAGTGTGAGCCGGGCGGTAGACAAAGGTGGCGAACGTTGCCACTGGGGGGAGGGGGGGAGGGGAGTGGGTTGTGGGGAGAGAGGGGGTAAAGAGTGTTTACTGGGATACCCTCAAGGAACTAATCTGCCCCACAACAGTGAAGGAGCCCCTAATTAAAGGAGCCCTCAAGCATTAAAGGAGCCCTCAATTAAAGGAGCCCTCACCACCCCCACTACAAATACCACAATCAGTTATCTAAAACCATAAATAATGAAAAGTAAACAATAGTAAAACAGAAGTAGTACTCTGACCTGTACTTGTGATGGAGCAGCAAAGAAAGAGGGAATGATGGGATATGCATGGGCTTATATATCCTCTGTTTAATTCTGATTGGTTCTTTTCTTTAAGAGTTTTTTCTTTGCTGCTATGGAGCTAGTAAAGAAAGTTAATGCAAATATGAAGCCTCCTGTCATGTTATAAAATTCATGGGTATACATAAAGTTAAGGGCAACTGGCGAGGAGGGGATTTTTCAAAATTATTAGGACAGAGCGAGATGAGGTGGATATTCAACCTTGGGACTTTAAAAACCCAGGGTTTGAACGTAGATTTCGAACTCTGCCATTTTATTTAAACTCATTCATCTAAGAAGTCCCACAATCATCTATATGTATGTATATATATATACACACACACACACACACACACACACACACATCATTATATACATGTTATGTATATAAGCTTTATTCATAAATATATTATTTTTTTATTTAATGATACAGTATCTGCACTTTAATTTAATTTAATCCTGTGAATACCACTTAAAGTATATAAACCTATATCCCTATTGGATATAATATATATCCAAAGGGACATTCACTATAATAAGAATACATTTATGATTATCACTTTAACCCCTTAAGGACACAGCTTCAGAAGCTTGACTTACGCTTAATGACACAAGCAATTTTTGCATTTTCTTGCTGTTTGCGTTCAACTGCAATTTGCATCTCTCTCATTTATTGCACCGACACATATTATATACTGTTTTTTAAAGGACAGAAAGGGCTTTAATTTGATATCACATATATATATATATATATAAATGCTTACTTATTATAAAAAAAATACAGAAAAATGCAAAAAAAATGAAAAATATTGTTTTTTTTTTACAGTTTTTGCAATAATAATGTGTGCATAATTAGTGCAGGTTAAGGAAAGTAATTAAAAATAAATTTATTTATTTGTTCTGATTTACAGAATATATAATGTGTCTGGGATTTTAAGTTTTTTTTTTTGGTAGTTACAGGTCACAAAGCACAAGGAGTAAAATAAACTTTTAATGTGGAGCGATTTTAGAATTTGGTATGTTTGTCTTGTAAGCTTAATAGCCATAAAAGAAAACAAAATTGCCACACAAAAGTATATATTTATATAAAGTAGACATCACGGGCTATTTACCTAAGGTTGTTTTGACACTTTCTACGTAGCCATTTCACCGCCAACCTCTGCTAAATATTGGAGTAAAATTGTGTTCTTTTTGGTTTTTGGCACACAAACTTATAACAGAGAAATTCTCGTGTATATTTTGTAAAGTTGGTGTGTGCTATTCCTGTACAAAGTTTTATTTTGTGTTCAGTTACATCTGCTGAGTAAAATGACACCCCATTGTATGTCTTTTGCACTATTTCGTGAAGTTACAGTGCCATACAGGATACCTGTCCTTTTCAGTATTCACAGTAGAATTTTGAGAGATGGATTTAATGAGCCTTGGCTTCCATTTGGGGTATTATAACAGTTTGACTGTTCAAAAAACCCCCACAAAGGCCTACCATTTGTAAAAGTAGACACTCCAGGGTATCTTATAAGGTGCATATTGTGCCTTAGCATGCCCCCATTTTTTCACCAATATATGCCAAAGTATGTGGTAAAAAATAATTTTGTGCATTTTTTACATACGGATTGCATTTTTGCTGGGCGTTTTGTATATTTCATATGTGCCACTAAGTTCAAACCCCCAAATTATGCTCAGCTAAGTCTTCTGAGTAAAATGACACCCCAATGAATGTCTTTGGCACTATTTCGTGAAGCTACAGTGCCATATAGGAGACCTGTCCTTTACAGTATTCACAGTAGAATTTTGAGAGATGGATTTAATGAGCCTTAGCTTCCATTTGGGGTATTATAACAGTTTGACTGTTCAAAAAACCCCCACAAAGGCCTACCATTTGTAAAAGTAGACACTCCAGGGTATCTTATAAGGTGCATATTGTGCCTTAACATGCCCCCATTTTTTCACCAATATATGCCAAAGTATGTGGTAAAAAATAATTTTGTGCATTTTTTACATACGGATTGCATTTTTGCTGGGCGTTTTGTATATTTCATATGTGCCACTAAGTTCAAACCTCCCAAATTATGCTCAGCTAAGTCTTTTGAGTAAAAATACACCCCCAATGAATGTCTTTGGCACTATTTTGTGAAGCTACAGTGCCATATAGGAGACCAAGCCATATCCGTTTTTACCAAACTTTGAATTTTGACGCTGGGCCTATGTGCAATTTCCAAGCATCTTCGCAGGTTTTAAATTCAAACTACCCCACAAAGGCCTACCATTTCTTAAAGTAGACACCCCAGGGTGTTTCAAAAGGTATAGTTTGAACCTTAGCGTGGGATCATTTTTCCGCTAGCTTGTACCAGATTTAGTGGTAATAAGCGTTTTTTCTGCCTTTTTGACATACAAAGTGAGTTTGCATAGTATATTTTGCAAACCTTATGTGTGCTATGACTGTATAATACTTCATATGTTGCTCAGCTATGTCGGCTGAGTACAGCAATACCCCCGTATGTACCTTTGCCAGGTATATGTGGATGTTGAAGGGGCGCATTTGAGACGCAGCCATTCAGTTTTTTTCTAACTTTGAAGTTTTACGCTGTGTCCATGTTTCAATTTGGAGTAGTTTAGACGGTTGGTTATTGAAACTTCCCCACAAACACATACTATTTATTAAAGAATACACCCTGGGGTAATTCAAAAGGCATATTTTGAACCTTGGCGTGGGATAATTTTTTTCTCTAGTTTGTTCCAGGTGTAGTGGTAATGAGCGTTTTAAAAATGTATTTTTTTACTTTTTATAACTTTTTTACTTTTAAAAACTAGTTTTTAAACTTTTGTTTTGCTTATAAATTTTTTAAACTTTCCTAAACGTTCGTAAACTTTCTTAAAACTTTTTTACAGATTTAATATTTTTCTAAGCTTTTTTTTTTACTGTTAACCCCTAACTAGCAGTAAGCAGCACTAACAGTAAATTCCCCATTTTCCCATAACTCCCACCCACCCCAGCTAGCAAAATATATAGTTCTAAAATATTTAAATTAATTAATTAAATAAATTGAACCCCTGAGGGTTAAAAAAATAAATAAAAGTTAATCCTCAGGGGTTAAAAAAAATTAGATCACAGTATAATACTGTGATCTCTATTTGATCGCTGTAGGCAGTGATCGACTGGCAGGGAAGGGGTTAATTTTTATTTGGACTAGGTAAAGTGTGTTTTTTTTTTTTTTTTTTACTTAAATGTTATTAAAACATTTTTTTAAGCTTAATTTTTAACTTTTTAAAGTTTCTTTTAAAACTTTTTTTAACGTTAACCCCTAGTTAGCCTAACGCCAAATCCCCCAATTCCCCACTAACTTCCACCTACCCCAGCTAGCTAAATATATAATTAAAAAATAGTTTAATTAATTAATTTAATTAATTTAACCCCTGAGGGTTAAAAAAAAAATAATTAACCCTCAGGGGTTAAAAAAAAAAATCAGATCATAGTAAAATGTAATCCCTGCCAATTGATCACTGTAGTCAGTGATCAATTGGCAGGGAAGGGGTTAATTTTTTATTAAAATGGGTAAATTAAATTAAATTAACTTTATTTTTTTTAACAGCAGGGGGCAGGATCAGCACTGATCCGGCTCCCTGCACTTCACACAGAACCAGGAAGTGCAGGGAGCCGGTAGGTGAGTATACAGAGCACATGTGCTCGCTCTGACTTGCGGTCAGAGCGAGCACATGTGCTGGGCAGCCTGACCGGGTGCTCCCTGTATGCCTCTAATGCAGAGGCATACCGGGAGCACCATTAACCCCGCGATCGCCGCGTTAGCGGCGATCCGGGGTTAATTTTACCGCGTGACGGACGAGGTCCGTCACCCGTCGTTAAGAGTCTCCCCTCTGTGACGGACCTCGTCCGTCACCCGTCCTGAAGGGGTTAAGAAATACTTATTACTTTATAAGCACACTGCACTTTAATATTCTATTAATCACCAACTACAACTTTATATTATTTAGGTTTAACAATACATAATTATGTTTATTGTTTATTATTATTGCCATATCATTTTTTGCTTATTCTTTATTTTATTTTCTACCCTTCTATATATACACATCATCTGTCCATCAAACTGCAAGGGGAGGAGCCCACGGCCATTCCGACACGCCTTAGGGGCGGAGCGTGCCGGCGTGACCATGGACCATCCCTGTGTACATCATAATCCCCTCCCCCCGGCCTGCAAGCATGGGCGATGTGCGACATGACCGGGGAGTCAAGAAATCTGGGTGGCTAATGTGAATTCTATGCAAATTTGTCATCTGATGCCAGCATGCTGTCATCAGACAGCCAATGGCAGCACATTACCCCAGCCCCTAGTGAAAGGTTTTAGTGCCCCTCCAGTTTTGACTGTGGTACCTTGTGCCCCCGCCCCCCTATATATTGTTCCTAGAGTCGCCACTGTGTCTGCATGTGTGTCAGTGTATCTGTGTGTGACTGTGTGTCTATGTATCTGCACACAAACCCCACCATTATACATAACCACACCACTGCATTCAAAAACTACACTACACACAAATGCATGCTTGCATTCAAATGCTAACACTACATACAAACACACCTCCACATTCACTCACACATACTCCATACAAAAACATAACATGCTTACATTCAAACACACAAACACTGCTCAGTGCTAAATTAATAAAAACAAATTGCAGTTTTTTTTTTTTACATTTTAAAGTTGGGAGGGGGAAGGGTGTGTGTGCCAAAAATAGGACCCGTCCCGGGTGCGAAATGGGCTGTACATACATAAATTAGGTATACCATGCCAATGGGCAATAAATACATAAACACTATTTCATGCCAATTGACATTAAATGCATAAAATTGGTTTATCATGCCAGTGAAGCAATAAATACATAAACTAGGTATATCATGTCAATAAAAAGTAAATACATAAATATAAAAAATCCTGAATATCATGATGATAAATTCATAAAATGTGTGTGTGTGGTGATGGGCATGGAGCGGCAGAGTGTATGTGAGGGGGACATGGGGCGGCACAGTGTGTGCGAGGGGGACATGGGGTAGCAAAGTGTGTGAGTGCGACATGGGTCAGCAGGGGGACATGGGGCAGCAGAGGGACATGAGGCAGCAACGTGTGTGTGAGGGGGACATGAGGCAACAGAGGCACATGAGGCAGCAGAGTGTGTGTGAGGCAGTTTAGGGCAGCAGGGGATGTGAATGGGACAGGAGGCAGCATGGAGGCATGGGGCAGCAGAGTGTGTGTGAGGGGGACATGGGGCAGCAGAGGCCCATTTTGCTGCCCCTTCATGTCACTCACTGGCACACACAGACAGACATACACACACAGAAACTCACTGACACACACACAGACACTTACTGACAGAAATACACTCACTCACTAACAAACAGACAGACACACACACAGACACTCAATGACAGACATACACTCACTGACAGAAACACACACACACACACACTCACTGACACACACACATACACTTACTGACAGAAATACACTCTCTCACTGATATATATATATATATATATATATACACACACACACTCACTCACTGACAGACACACTCACAGACATTCACTCACTGACAGACAGACTCACACAATTAGATTTTTTGAGCCTCCCTACCTCCCTGGGGTCCAGTGTGGGTCAGCTCCTCACTCCTCCTGCTTGCGGTTTAGTGATGCCGGGACAGGAATTACATAATATTACAGCTCCCAGCAACAGAGGGTGTGAAGGAGGAGTGGGAAGCTACAAGAAGAGCCTCCATCGCCACCTGCCTTCTCCTGGCTCCGCCGGTCACCAGCATTTTTGACAGAGCAGGCAAGTGCCATCCAGGTAAGAAGGTGCCTGCTCTGCCATACAGAAGGACAACTTAGGGAGCACCCTTAGGTGGCCAGATGGGCCCCCTGTGACAGAGCTCCACTGGGCACTCCCACCTTCAGGCACCTGGAGGATCTGCCCGGCACTGGGGGGCGGTGGGGCTCAAGAGCCACACGCCCATGAAGCAGCAGAGAGTGTGTGAGGAGGGTTTAGGGCAGCAGGGGATGTGAGTGGGATATGAGGCAGCAGAGTGTGTGAGTGGGACATGGGGCAGCAGGGGGACATGGAGCAGCAGAGTGTATGAGGGGGTATGGGGTAGCAGTGGGTGGTGCAGAGCTAGTGCAAGGATTTTTGTCTACACAGGCAAAGACGCATTCTGCTCCCCACAAAATTTGTCTTCACTGGTCTGTCTCATCATTATATTACTTTTAGCACTTATTTTTCTCTTTTTGCATATTGTATCCCCTGTTTGTCATTCTTTTAATGTTGTTGTGTTTTTATCAAAATGTTGTGGTCTCTTAGCCCCTTTGTGTTACACACTCACTCACTCAGTGGCTAATACACACAAACACATTGACTCATACGCACACTCAGTGGCGTACACATGACCCATGGGGCCCCGGTGCCAAAATTGATCCGTGCCCCCCCCCCTTACTCGGCGCAGGTCGGGGCTGCAACACATGGCGGCGGGCACCTGGTCGCAGGGGTTGCAGGGCTGCGACCCCGCGACCGCGGTATGTACACACACTTAAAGGACCACTACAGACACCCAGATCACATCAGCTCAATGAAGTGGTCTGGGTGCCAGGTCCCTCTACTTTTAACCCTGCAGCTGAAAACATAGCAGTTTCAGAGAAACTGCTATGTTTCACTGAGGGTTAATCCAGCCTCTGGTGGCTGTCTTATTGACAGCTGCTAGAGGAGCTTCCGCGATTCTCACTGAAAATCACAGTGAGGTGACACTGAACGTCCATAGGAAAGCATTGAGTAATGCTTGCCTATGGGCGGTTTAAAAGCGTGCGTGCCTCTTGCCGCGCAAGTGCATTCGGAGCTGAGAGGTGGAGGGATCCCCAGCGCCATGGGAGTCCGACGCTGGAGAAAGGTAAATGCTGAAGACACACACACACACACTCTCACAAACAGACGCATACACACTAGCTAACAGACACACACTTTCACTGACAAACACACACTCACTAACAGACATCAAACACACTCAGTAACAGACACACCCAATGACACACTCACTGACACACACACACACTAACAGACACACACCCAATAACAGACACACTCACTGACAAACACACTAACACAAACACTAACAGACACAAACACACACACTAACAAAACACACATTTTTTTTTTTAATTTTAATCCCCCCAACCTCCTTACCTTTTGGAGTGCTGGGGGGATTCCCTGGGGTCCAGTGGTGCTGCTGTCTGGGTGGCCGGCGTGCGAGGGAGCACTCTCCCCTGAGTGATTCCTCTTCAGCTCCCTCGCGCGCCGCGTAGGGATGCCGACTCCGGAAGATGACGTCATCTTCCGGCTCCGGTTTCAGTGCTGTGCGCGAGGGAGCTGAAGAGGAAGCACTCAGGGGAGAGTGCTCCCTCGCCCGCCGGCCACCTAGACAGCCCGCCCGCGTCAGCAGGGCTAGCTTCGGGGGGCCCTAAGGTGGCCGGCTCCTGGGCCCCCCAGGAGAAGAGGCTGGCTCTGTGGGTACATACCGGGTCGCAGGGGCGGCCGGGCCCCCTGGTGGGCCGGGCCCGGTCGCAGCCGCGACCCTGGTATGTATGCCATTGCGCACACTCACTGTCTCTCTCTCTCTCTTTCATACACACACAAATTCACTGGCTCATATACAGACTGCCTCTTACACACAAACACACACACAGTCTCTTACACAGACACACATTTACTGGCTCATACACACTTATTGGCTCTTACAAAAACACACACACTTACTTGCTCTGCAAGATACATGGCCAGTCCTAACACATAAAAACTCTCTATTCTTTCTCAATCCTCCTTTTCCCAACTGTCTTAACCCTTAATTTCCACTCTCTGCCTGTTTCTCTATCTTTTTTGTATTCCTATTTTTTCTACTGTCCATTTTCAAGTGTGGCTGTAGTCTGCATCCTGCTGCTAACTGTCAATAATGCCAAAGGCCACCGAGGGGAAAGTCTGATGGCAGAGACCATAGGCAACAGCAAGGGGAATGGCTGAGGCACAGAGAGACTCCTGTACATTTCTCAGTCTCATTACTCTCAGGCAGATTAACTCCCTGAAAAAACAAAAAATATATACAGAAGAACAGTGGGACTGAGTGTGGTAGCAATAAAGCCACAGACCAACTGAGTGGAAACCCCTTACACCACTCAAAAGACAAGCAAACAGGGCCGGACTGGCCCACCGGGATGCCGGGAAATTTCCCGGTGGGCCGCGGCACCTGGGGCCGGTCTGACAGCCCTGATCATTGGGCTGACCGCTCCTGTGATCCCGGCCGGCCATGTCCCCCATGTGTGAGCTGTGCGGCCGCACAAAGCCCCATGGGAGCAGGGGGAGCCGGCCGGCACAGCTCACACATGGCCGGCCGGGGTCATAAAAAAAATAAATTTGCGGCGGGGGCGGAGCTTACGTGCGACGGGACGGAGCTTAGCGTACGGCGGGGGCAAGGCTTATTGTGCGGCGGGGGCCTGCCTGACTGCAGCATGGGAAGCAGGAGGGAGTCCCTGCTTCCCCAACAACCAGTCTCCAGGAACTCCAAGGGATCTGGAGGTAAGAAGGAGGTCAGTGTGACTGTCTGTGTGTGACTGTCTGTGAGTGTGTGACTGCCTGTGTGTGTGACTGCCTGTGAGTTTGTGACTGCCTGTGAGTTTGTGACTGCCTGTGTGTTTGTGACTGCCTGTGTGTGTGTGTGTGTGTGTGACTGCCTGTGTGTGGGTGTGACTGCCTGTGTGTGGGTGTGACTGCCTGTGTGTGGGTGTGACTGCCTGTGTGTGTGACTGCCTGTGAGTGTGTGTTACTGTGTGTGTGTGACTGTCTGTGTGAGTGACTGTCTGTATGTGAGTGACTGTCTGTGTGTGAGTGACTGTCTGTGTGTGACTGCCTGTGAGTGTGTGACTGCCTGTGAGTGTGTGACTGCCTGTGAGTGAGTGACTGCCTGTGTGTGACTGCCTGTGTGTGTGTGTGACTGTCTGTGTGTGTGTGTGTGACTGTCTGTGTGTGACTGTCTGTCTGTGTTTGTGTGTGACTGTCTGTGTTTGTGTGTGACTGTCTGTGTTTGTGTGTGACTGCCTGTGTGTGACTGTCTGCGTGTGTGTGACTGTCTGCGTGTGTGTGACTGTCTGCGTGTGTGTGACTGTCTGTGTGACTGTGTGTGTGACTGTCTGCCTGTGTGGCTGTCTACCTGTGTATGTGGCTGTCTGCCTGTGTGTGTGTGACTGTCTGCCTGTCTCTGTATGTGTGGATGTTTGCCTCAGTGTCAGTGACTGTCTGCCTATGTGTGTGCGCACACCTGCTATTGAGGGAGCCTCTATGTGTGTGTGCCTGCTAGTGAGTTTGTGTGTGTGTGTGTGTGTGTGTGTGCCTGCTAGTGAGTGAGCTTGTATGTGTGTTAGTGAGCTCTTGTCTTTAATGAGCGTGTGTGTCAGTGAGCTTGTCTGTAGTGAGCGTGTGTGTCAGTGAGCTTGTCTGTAGTGAGCATGTGTGTGTCAGTAAGCTTGTCTGTAGTGAATCTGTGTGTTAGTGAGCTCTTCTGTAGGGAGCATGTGTGTGTCAATGGGCTTGTCTGTATGGAGAGTGTGTGTGCATCAGTGAGCTTGTCTGTATTGAGCGTGTGTGTGTGACAGTGAGCTTGTCTGTAGTAAGCTTGTGTGTGTATCAGAGTTTGTCTGTACTAAATTTGTGTGTGCCAGTAACCTTGTCTGTGTGTGTCATTGAGATTGTCTGTCAATGAGCCTATTTGTGTGCATCAGTAAGATTGTCTGTGTCTTTGTTAGAGTATGCTTTACTGTATAATTTAATTACCCTAAAATAACTAATATTTTGAATTAGAAGAAGAAATGTAATATATATATATATATATATATATATACATATACACACACACACACACACACACACACACATACTATTGCATCACCAGAGCTCCAGTATCCAGGCAATTTAAATAGTTGGCTGCACTCTCAGATTTCCTTAAAACGTAACTTTTATTGAAATATTTAAGAGAAGATCAATGTTTCAGTGCCTCTTGTGGACTTTCGTCATGATCCTGATGCAAGTCCACAAGAGGGACTGAAACGTTGATCTTCTCTTAAATATTTCAATAAAAGTTACATTTAAAGGAAATCCGAGAGTGCAGCCAACTATTTACATTGCCTATATATATGGAACACCTTACATAGCACAATGACTTATGGGGCTGGCATAGATTTTTTTCCAGGGCTGCTTCGTATCCCCAGTCCGGCCCTGCAAGCAAATACATACAATATAGTTGGTGGATCACACTTCTGGATAAGTCTGAAAGAGATATATACAAAACACAATATAGTGTAATATTGTCTGTAATACAGAATAGTAAGAAATTCAAATCAAGTACTCACAAGCCCAGAGCCAAATAATCCCAAAGTGACATCCATGAGAGCCATATGCTATTACACAGGATGTCCCCTTCCTATTTCCGCTTGGCTTGATAGCTGTTCCAGTAGTATGTCATTTCTTCAAAAAGTTTTTTTTTCCCTAGTAACTACTTAATAAGCAGTCTTTGTAGTGACAGTCTTAACACACACTGACTATCTGCAGCAAATGTGTAAAGTGTGATGTTTCCCCAGTGATAACATCTGGAAAAAAAACTTTTTTGAAGAAATGACATACTGTAATATTGTATTACAGACAATATTACACTATATTGTGTTTTGTATATATCTCTTTCAGACTTATCCAGAAGTGTGATCCACCAACTATATTGTACAGATTAACTCCCCGTCTAAGAGTAATAAACTAAGACTCCAGAACCTCCTGTCTCTATAAATTTAAACAAATGGGAAGCCCAAATTCGCACCCTCCCCTCACCCTTCAACACCAGAGCCTACAGCACCCATCAGATCAACACACCACCCCAGATCAGATTAGATTAGTAATCAGATTACAAATCAGATTAGTAATATAGATTTACTGGGGTGGCGTGGCATGTCCTCCTCACGAACGAACACACAGAGCTGGAGATGTTATTCCCACTCTCCACTCACACGGGAACAGCGTGCAGGAAGAAGCGCAGTCCTGGGAGTGAGCCTGAACTCTGCATTTAAAGTGGTACAGCTTTGGTATGTGCCGGTTCGGTGAACTTGTGAAATTTTTAGCAACAGGTTTGCGCGAACCGGCTGAATCCTACCACTGGCTGAAGGGTGTCTTGATCCTTAGCCATCAGGAGGATGTCGACCAAGTAGATAATTGACCAAACCCACCCAAGCCCGTAGAGATACCATGACTAGTCATAGAAGCTTGGTGAAAAACCAAAGTGCTGAGCTAAGGCCAAAAGGTTAGCAGAAGGTGGATGCTTGTCATCATGAAGTGCCTATAGTGGACATACGCATTGGAGATTTTCACCGAGCGGAAGTCACTCATTTTTTTCCGCACCAAAAAGATATTGCTCAGGAAGCAGGGAGGGCCGTCCAAGCTCTCTATTGTGCCCTTAGACTTGAGGTTGGACAATTCCATGAGGACCGAGTTCTCCAATTCTCAATCTATCTGAAGAGGCTGCTAAGGGACCCTCTGAATCTGTTGGGAAACAAAATCTATCTAGAACCCGGAAACTGTCTGAAGGACCTAAGGGCCGTGGAAGAAAACTGCTAATTGTGTGAAAAACTGAAGCAATCTGTCCACAATATGAATGTGTGGGAGAAAAAAAAATGTGTGACTCTTACCTGACTCAGGTCTAGCCCGGTTAGAGATGTGGTTGTTCGGAGATCATTAAGGAACTTGTGCCCAAACATGAAAACGTTTGGCCTCAGGAATCAAATATTTAGATGCCAGGTACACAGCTTGGTATCAGGCTTGTAGAGCACAACATAGTGGCATTCAGCTGACAAAGCTATGTTGGTGTTGCCTAGAAGGCACAAGGCACATTGGTCCCATTCCTGTTCCACAGCTGCGCTATTATTCCACACATTTTCATAGTGTGCCTCTGTAATTTGATAGCCATGCCCCCAAAACATTTGAATTCAAATGTTTCCGTGGGCTGTGATGTCATTTACATCATTTAAAAAGTGATTTAACTCCTAAATGGTGGAGAATTGAGCAGTGAGACCGGTGGGACATGCTCTATACACCAAAACTGCTTTATTAAGCTAAAGTTCTTTTGGTGACTATAGTGTCCCTTTAAGGCCACAGTTGCACGTCAAAAGATACATAACCCCCAAGTGTTACAATTAATATGTTATTTGATGTCAGCATAGTTTGTGTTGTCACTGTTCCATAGTTTTTTTGAGTCTCTTTATATATATATTTGCAGGTTTTACATTTGCCACATAAATATTTGCCAAAATAGATTTGGATAGCCATGTTGAGGAGGGTTGTTGGCTTTGAAAATGGGTTTTAACCAGTATATCTTATAAATTCCTACCCATTCTAGCTGCAATGGTTGCCTTTGCTGATAGTACTTCTTTTAGTTGTTGATCCTGGGTCAGTAGGGACCAGAACCTTGTGTGAATATTTCTAACAAGTTCTCACCCCATCAAATTTACCGATATACGGTACAGGTTGCTTAGAGTGTGATGGCTCAGTGTACTTCTAAACAATAAGGGACTCCCAGTCAATCGATAGGACTCTATGATAAAAGATTTTGAGAAACTGTGCATATCTTTTGACCCACCAGAATCCCTTTCTTCAATGGAGATGGGTGATGACTATCCCTTCTTAGAAGATTATTAGCTGTAATGGGTTTACTGTATAGAGTGGTCTGCAGGGTTGCCATCAAAAAATTTGGGGTCCCTTTCACAGTTTAAGGCCTGCCCTCAAGGCACGCCCATGAGACCACTCACATGGAATCGAGTGTATGTATGTAGGGAATGTGTCGTGTGTTATTGTAGAGGATGTAATGTGTGTGTGCATATGGAATGTAGTTTGTATAGGGGATGTAGTGTGTGTAAGTGATGCAGTATATGTGTAAGAGATGCATTGTGTGTCATTATTATCAGCATTTATAGAGCGCCAACATTTAACAATAAAAAGACAATTACAAAAACTTACAGGAACAATAGGTTGAAGAGGACTCTGCTCAAACAAGCTTAATGTCTAGAGGAGCAGCGGTATAAAAACACAATAGGACAGGAGATAGAAATCAAACAAGGTGGAAGTTAAAGGACCACTATAGTGCCAGGAAAACATACTCCCGCCCGGCTCTGGAAGGGGGAAAGGGGTAAAAACTTACCTTTTTCCAGCGCTGGGCGGAGAGCTCTCCTCCTCCTCTCCGCCTCCGTTACGCCCCGCCGGCTGAATGCACACGCGCGGCAAGAGCTGCGCGCGCATTCGCTTGATAAAAGCATTTTGGCCGCGCGGGCAGCGTGTGCTTTCTCACTGTAATTTTCAGTAAAACGCATAGCGCCTACAAGTAACTGTCAGCGGTAACACTAGAAGATAGAAAACTTAACCCATTCATAGTACTTAGCGGTTTCTGCGAAACTTATAGTATAAAAAAAAATAGGTAACCTAGAAGGACACAGCACCCACTTCATTGGCTGAAGTGATGCAGGTCCCATAAGTAGATACTTTAAGCAGGCGGAGAAAGTAGAAGTGCTGCCCTTTAGAGAAGCCGGGAGACGAGTATGGGGGCCGCCCTTCACAGAAGGGTAGTTTAGGCACTACTTAAAGACTAGGTAAAGTCACGATGGTAGTAGGTAGGCTATTCAAAAGAAAAGGAGAAAGTCACCTGCAAGCAAGATTGGCTGTGTAAAAAGTGCAAAAAGAGCGGACAGAGGAAGGTGGTCATGGGCAGAGCAGAGAGACCGAGAAGGGGCATATTTATGGATTAGTGAAGAGAGATGAGAGGTATCAGTGTGTGTGTGTGTGTGTGTGTGTGTGTGTAAGGCAAGCAGGCTGTGTTTCTGTGTGTACAGGGGTGTATTGCGTGTTTGTGTGTGTGTCTGTAAAGGATGCACTGTGTTTCTGTGTGTGTAAGTGATGGATTGTTTGTTTCTGTGTGTTAGGGATGCAGTGTGTGCAAGTAATTAATTGTTTCAGAATTATTGAGACAGTGTAAAATCTATGGAAATCAATGGAAAAATTATGAGCAAACGTAAAATATATACAGGAGAAATAGTGGTCATTAAAACACAAATCATTGACCCAGAGGTAATTCTCTGCCTGTATTTATTGATATATACATTTAAGAAAAGCCAAAAAGTCTGTCCATGAAGATGACATGGATGTAATAGGCTGAAAGAATACCAATATGAACATTGAAGGCTCAAAATTTTACTTTCTGGAGTATATGAGCATACAAGAAATGTTAGACTGGACTTGAAAAGATTCCATGAGAAAAAATAAACATCCTTCCTAGTAGAATAGTTAGTACAATAATTCCTAACACAAATTTGTATTCCTAACACTAACATGATCATAGCTATGGTAGAAGGTAGAAGGAGCTGCAGTGCCAGTGGAAGCGGCAGCACAAGTTATTGCAGCATAAAAAGGCTGAGAAAAAAATCCAGTGGCCTCCTGGATGGTGAATTGGACATAATGGATGTAACGGACCGTTTTGCACACAAGGGGTAAAAACCGTTTAGGCAATCGTCCCCCTTTCCAGAGATGCAGGCACAGCTATTGTAGAACACCAAACTCACGAACCGCCAATAAGTGAATGCTCCAAACTCCCGAACGGCATCCAATATAGCACTCCAAACACACGAACTGGAACCATACGAATCACTGCTAGCAGACGAATAGGAAAAGCATCCAAGCGGCTTACACTCCTAGCAATCAGTCTCTATCAGCATTCAGTAAATCCCCCCAAAGACGAGACAAGGCTCCGTGTTGAAGGTCAAGCAGTGGTCTGGTTTAATGAGGGCTACCTGCCCAGTATTTATGCAGGTCTCCCACCTGGTGGACACTCCCCTAGGAGACCAAATGGGAGACTGACAAGGGACAGACAAGTAGGACACACAGTCACATTGTATTCCCACAATGCATCCTGGCTTCCTCCCCTCTGCCTTGGAGATAATTGAGAAGTAATTCAATTATCTCCCAAGACAAAGGCAAATCGCCATTATGCACATGGGGATACTAACACACGAATTACTATTAAAATACACTGTGTGTGACACATAACATTAAAAGCATACATTTAACATATCCCCAGATAGCTCAGGTCTGAGCGCACATTATTAAGCGAATGGCGCTCAGACCACATGAATACAGTTTGGGATTCCTATCTGGGGTATAACATATTCCAGTAAAACTACTGAACGCCGGGCCGTTCGTGCACTTTCACCGACCAAGAAGGGAGGTCGGCGGCTTCAGCGGTGTTCGCGCAAAACTGTGTCCGATTTTAGTTCCATGAATTAAGCGAACACCGCTGTGCATTCGCATGTTTAAAATGGCCACGACCTCGTGTTCGTGATACGAATGGCGGTCACCCAGCATTCGTCAATTAAGCTGTGGTTAACCGCAGCTTCAGGGAGGCTAATTGCCGGCACACTCCAGCTACCAGGTGGTCCAGTCATTCATGTGGTTGTTCGGTAGATTTATTCTACCGAACACCAGGCAGAAAAGAACGAATAAATCTTTTCTGCAAGTACAAAAGATGTCTTTTAACATGGGGCCATAGTCCAAAGGCAGCAGGCAAGCAACCAGGCTTCTCCAATGCAATGTGGCGAGATTGCTCTCGTCACAATGGATATGTTCCTAATCCCACTAATACTACCAGTAGTGGTGGTGATTGTTGTGAAGGAAGCAGTGGAACGGGTGTCAGCTTTCGTCATGGCCATGGCAGAGGTGGATTGGGAAATACGATCCTTTTCTGTACTCTTCCTCTATTTCTACTTGGGATAGGATGCAACATTGATAATGGTAGATTTGTTTTCTTATTACAATAAATTTGGAATAATTGTGTAAACTAACAACTTTATTCTGCAAAAATAAGTGCTTGTGTTACAAATGTGTTGGCACTTTGGGGATTTATTACTGGGATGTCACTGTACTGGGATGTCACTGTAATGTGCAGTGGCTTGCAGTTGGATGCTGCTCTAACTGTAATTACCACTCTCATACTAGCATGAATAATAGATGCATTTAAAGTGTCTGGAGGAATACAACGGAGTAGACATCGTTTTACTGCTTCCCTCCCCTCCCCCCCTCAACTGGACAGTTTTCATGTAACCTTTGAATAAAAACATCTAGTGGCTATCCCCTAATCATTCATTTTTTCCTACCTCTTAAATGGACAAGAGGAACAGCCTATATGTTTGTGCAGGAAAAGTTGTGCACACCTCTTGTTTATCATAGCAAATGATGCTGCTTATTTGCCCCTTCAGCCTCAACTCCAAATCCTGCCATTTCCACCTCAAAAACATTGCACGCATCCGCCCCTACTTAACGCCAGATGCGACTAAGGTGTTGGTCCATTCCACTGTCCTTTCTCGCCTTGACTACTGTAATCCGCTTCTCAGTGGTCTTACGTGCTCCCAACTTGCGCCGTTACAGTCCATAATGAATGCGGCGGCGAGGCTCATCTTCCTGTCCGCACGCACCTCCCATGCCTCACCTTCTGTCAGTCCTTACATTGGCTTCTTATAAAATATAGAGCTCAATTTAAATTCTGGTTCTGCATAATGCTGCTCCCACCTATCTATACTCCCTTATACACAAGTATGTCCCGTCTAGGCCCTTACGATCTGCTGAAGACTTACGTCTATCTTCTGTCCGTACTCCCACCTCTGATGCTCGCCTTCAAGATTTCTCGAGGGCTGCACCGTTCCTGTGGAACTCGCTTCCCTCCTCCGCTAGATGCTCACCCAGTCTCCTACTCCCCAAAATCGCTAAAACCCATCATAAAAGCGTGACAATTAAACTGTTAATAGCTCCCTGACTGATTCCCTTGTTCTGCAACTGGGTTGGCTAGTCTAGTAATGCTATCCTACCTTTTTGTGGCCATTTTACCCTACTCTCTAGTGCATGTGCTCATTGAGCAGGCCTCAACCCTCTCTGTTCCTGTGTGTCCAACTTGTCTGGTTACAACTACATGTCTGTCTTTCGTCCACCCATTGTGCTTTCGCGGAATTTGACGGCGCTCTATAAATATAATAACTCCATTCCATCCTTTCTTTTTCTGGTGTCAGGAGAGGCACTCTGAAAATAAATTTCCATTCAGAAAATTGAATTTTGTTAGACACTTCATAGGCCTAAAAAGGAAGGAATCTCCAAGTCTAACTCACAGAGCAGGAAATAAAAACTTCTAAAGTAAACACACTGTGCAATATGAAAAGATAAAAACATTTAGTTTGGCTACTCTGTCCCTAATGTTGAAATTCACTTTGAATTCTTACTTCAGTAAATAACCCTGTTAAATGTCTTTTGTGAAGAAGTATGTATGAAGAAGGTAATAATTCACTTTTAAAAGCAGCCTTAGCCACACACCTCCACTCACACAGCCTTAGTGTTTACAATGCTTTCCTATGGACGCTGGCGTGCTCTCACTGTGATTTTCACAGTGAGAAGCACGCAAGCGCCTCTAGTGGCTGTCAATGAGACAGCCACTAGGAGTGTTTTGGGAAGGCTTAACCCATTCATAATTATAGCAGTTTCTCTGAAACTGCTATAATTATGAAAAAATGGGTTAACCCTAGAAGGACCTGGCACCCAGACCACTTCATTAAGCTGAAGTGGTCTGGGTGCTTAGAGTGGTCCTTTAAGCATTTATGGAGGTTTAAAGGGACATCGTAATGAAGTGGTTCTGGTGCAAAGAGACTATCCTTTTCTATAAAAAAAAAAAGGCAGTTTTATACTTTTCTTCCTAAAAGCCACCTACAGTGGCTGTCATTCAGACAGACACTAGAGGTGCTTCTTGGTGCGGCCGGCAATCTTTGCAAGACCAATGTTTTGCATCTTCCATAGATAGGCAATGAGCCTCTAACGAAGTATTGGATCTGCAATGATGATCTCAGCCAGGGAAGAAGCAGCAGCTGTGGTGAGACTGGTGTGCCAGGAAGACTAAATGGAAGCAAAACCCTTTATTTTACTATTTGATGGGGAGGGGCAAAAATCTAAATAGTAAGTAAAACTCTGTTAGGTACGCATGTTTATATTCCTAATGTTAGAATGCTCCTTTAAGAACTGGATTGTTCAAATTACAAGTAGTTAAGCCATCAGTTATGATATGCACCATAGCCATATCACACACACACACACACAGGGCTTTTTGAAAAAAAAAAAACTATTTGTCTTTATTAATAACACACAGGTTACAGCAAAACAACATTTCAGTCCATCATAGGACTTTCATCAGGATCTGCTGAAGACTTACATCTATCTTCTGTCCGTACTCCCACCTCTGATGCTCACCTAAAAGACTTTGAGGGCTGCACCGTTCCTGTGAAACTCTTCCCTCCTCCGTTAGATGCTCACCCAGTCTCCACTCCTCAAAAAATAAAAATAAAAAATTTAAAAACCCACTTCTTCTTAAAAGCGTATCAATTATACTGTTAATAGCTCCCGACTGATTCCTCTTTTGCAACTGTCACTAGGCTAATACTAGCCTTACCTTTTTGTGTCATTTTACCCCACTCCCTCTAGAATGTAAGCTCATTGAGCAGGGCCCTCAAGCCCTCTGTTCCTGTGTGTCCAACGTGTCTGGTTACAACTACATGTCTGTTCGTCATCCCATTGTAAAGCACTGCAGAATTTGATGGCGCTATATAAATAAACAACATAGCTCCAAACACCATCTTTATAAAAAAAAAAGTGCAGGAAACTTTTAGAGGTGAAGTACACTCCCCCTAGACAAAAGTAATTCCTGTGATCAAAGATCCAGACTAAGCAGTGCAGACTGTAGATTGCTGAGCCACATGTGGACCACAAAACTTCACTTAAGCACCATCAGGTGACCACTAAATATAGTCTGTTTCATGTGAATACAACTAGATACACCATGCATTATGATGGTGCTCAAGTGAGGTTTTGTGGTCTATGTGTGCAGGATGGCTATGATGCCTAACTCAAACCCTGGTATGTGACTGACTCAGGTATTAGGTTTAAAGAAACACTCCAATGACCTTACTCACAGCAGCAGGCTGCAGTGGTTATGGTGCTAGGAGTATTCTGACATCACTCATTGATAGTAGTTAACCCGTCTAACTTGCTGGTCCTTGCCCTCTATCTTTGTAAACAGGAGCTTACACACCTCAAGGAGGCTAAGAGGAGGTGGAGAGAGATGAGGAGCTGCACCAAGTGGACTCCAGATATAGACTCAAACTTTCTCCAACAGGTTTGACTACTTACAAAAGGGGGCTGCCATGGCACCTTAACCACTACAACATGCTATAATGACTGTGGTGCTTAGAGTTAGGAAAAAAAAAAAAAAACCCACACACACACACCCCATAATTTTGGAATGGCACGACACTGACTTGTTTTATTATGCATTTCTTACTCAGAAGTTAACATAATGTCATTTTTTGGGGGGGGGGGAATTAATATATCCTAAACAGACTCTAGTAGCCAATTATTTCAAAACAAATAATGATTTGACAAACAGGTGAAAAAAACAAAACCCTACACATTGTAAGATCAAGAGCACCATCTACTGTCTGGAGAAAAGAATGCACAGCATATAGTACTATATTCCATCTGCAGAATTATTTATTATTACATCATATATGATTAGTTATGGCATTGTTGCTAAATAACTTCACAAAATTCAGATGTAGATGTGGGTAGATGGGTCACTAAGTTATTTTACAAAAAGATGTATTACAGCTTAGCATGATAAAGGGTTCAAGCAGTTTAGATAAAACAGATTATCCGTGGTTTGTGTTTAGTAAATTAACTGATTTTTCTAGGCAAGAGAGAGATTCATTAGAATACAGTTGGTAAATCTTCAAAAGATAACCACTAATACATAATAATCAACTTCAGTTAGGGCTGTTTGTGCCTAATGTGCCTCTTTATAATACATGTCTATACTTAGAAAGTAATTTTTTGGAATTATTGTTTTATTAATATTTTTAATAGTCATAAATTACAGAATGCACACTATAACCACTGCGAGTAAAAAAAAAAAAAAAAAAGCAATTTATTATGTACAAAAACAGTACCACATAGAAATAATACAAAAATGAGTAAACAAAATGACAATAGCATGGGCAAATACAATAGTAAATAGTACAATACCAGCAGAACTCCACATATCCCTAGGACAGAAACACAACAATCCCCAACATTTCGGCAACCAACTGCTGACTTTATCAAGGGTGCCTGTATCTCAGTTCTACTGTGTCTGTTTATAAATCCCTCCTAGCAGCTGATTGCCATCAGCATAAAGTTGTTCCCACCTCCAGAAGTGACATCATCACTTCAAGTGCTGGCACAATGTTAAAATAACAAAACAGCTAAATATACCCTAATAATCCATAGGCCAATAAATTATACAGGCAGAGAAACCCTCCTCAACCTATTATTAAATGCACATGAAATCCATAGTATGTAGTGATACCAGCATAAAATCAAGAGTTCACAGCCGCCATTTTACTTACTGGCAAGCGGACGCATCAGCTAGACTGTCCCACAGTTGCTCCCCCAGGCCGTAATAATATATAATGCGGGCGTCGACATCAAATGTCATGCATGCGCAAGACAACCCCTAATCGAATATCACAGCGCATGTGTACATAGCAAGTACGCGCTCGCCTCTCCTTGCGCATGCACGCAAGTTCCAAAACGGCCGCGCAGGTGCATGTTGTAATGCATGAGCGTCCAGCCTGCGCATGCGCAAACTAATAGACAGCCGAACCGACCGTGGCTGTAAAAGACACCTACATAAATGGGGGAACTAAAACACCATGAGACCTATGGAAAAGTAAATAGAGCAGCCACTGTTTGATAATACATATCCTCTGGTAATCACGCACATCCGTAATCCCAGCACAATTTAATAAATGCAGTGCCCCATGCAAGCATACCAAATAAATAGCATACCTATATATGCTCAAAAAGACTGACACCCAACAGCTATAATTAAATAAATAGACACTGCACTTAAAAGTGACGTGCATCCCTAAATGAAACCATATAACACCTATAAACAAACCACAAAAGAAAACACCAAGTGATATATAGAGAAATAAATTTATTAAACACCAAGTGTAGTAGATCAATCACTGATAGTGTCACCCATGTTAATTAGCAAAATCAATGGTACTCCATATAATACCTACTAGTCCTAGGGTTACATAATGCTAACAACCTAGATCTAGACCACTTATAGTACATGCTATACATAAACAAATAGTTTAATGAATTAGACACCATTGATCAAATGGAGACCTTCCCCTACTCACATCTCGAAGGACGTCCTTACACAGAGGTTCCTGTACTGATATATCCGCATACTTAAGGGACCAAAATATCCAAAGATTATATAGTTACACCCCTTACAATCCATAATCTCAGTGGTAATATGCATATCCTCAATGAACCAAGTGTAACAAAAGTTATAAGGTAGCCCGCGACAGACTGTATACGCCATGAAACTCACTCAGTAGTAGCTACCACCAATGCACTTCACTTTTAAAGAGTCGAAAAACACACATATGCCCCCGATATCAATATAAGTACAACAGTTGCAACATGAAATCATATGTGAAGTCATCCAAGCACAAAAGTAGATGAATCCAACATAAGTAGTAACGCGTTCCGATCAGTATTGTCCAGCATCCCAAAAACATGAGTACCACAATCCAAATGGTCACAGCAGTGTCAATCTATAAAGAAAAAAAAAGAAATAAAAGCAAATAAGATACAAACAATACATAGGCAGAGTGTTTTGCCAGATTTACAAAAACGGGGACAAATCCTTGTCCTCATTCAAGCCCTTAGGATAAAGCGTCTGAAGCTCGTAAATCCAGTGTAGCTCACGTCGTTTCAGCCTAGTCACTCGCGAGATACCACCACTACTACTTCCAGGGTCATGTACCGCAACTGGAATACCATATGCCTTTTCTCAGAGAAATGCTTAGCCACCAGGTACTGCATTTTATTTGTCCATATTCTACTTTTGTGTTCCCTAATTCTCATAGTGAACGTGCACGTGGTCTCACCCACATACGCCAATCCACACGGGCATTTAAGCATGTAGATCACAAACTGAGACTGGCAATTACAAAATTCATGGATCGGGTACTTTCTACCCATTCTCAGGTGCACAAAATGATCCCCCGTGATCACCCCACTGCAATTAATACAGTGCCCACAGCGATACATACCGGGCGTCGCAGAAAGCCAAGTATCAGTTGCATCAGTCTTCCCCTGTACATTAGTATTTCTCATCAGATGGTCCCTAAGACTTTTATGCCGTTTAAAAGAAAACAGAGGCCTATCATTAAACCAAGGCAAAAGCTTAGGATCAGATTGCAAAATCCTCCAGTGTTTACCAATGATGTGCCTAATCTCCTTAAAGTGAGCCGAATAAGTCAACACACACGGAATACCCTTACTCCCCTTCCTGGCTTTCCTCTGCAGGAGACTACTAGAGAGCGACTTAGCCTTATCCCTACAATCAGCCACCACACCGGTGTTGTATCCTCTAGAGGAGAACGCCTTCACCAACTGCTCGGCCCTAGCATCACATCCAGCCTCATCAGAAACTATCCTCCGCGTCTTAACAAACTGACCATCTGGTAAATTCCTAATGAATAATGGAGGGTGAATAGCGTCAGCATGTATATATGAGACCCGATCAGTGTGTTTCTGATATAAGTCAAAAGACAAACGACCCCCTCTTACCTGAAGGTTAACATCCAGAAAGTGCATCTCGCGATGATCATAGTGTGAAAGAGATGGTATCCAGATATCCATCAAGCCTCTCTTTGAAAAGTGAGTAGGGGAAGGTCTCCATTTGATCTATGGTGTCTAATTCATTAGACTATTTGTTTATGTATAGCATGTACTATTAGTGGTCTAGATCTAGGTTGTTAGCATTATGTGACCCTAGGGCTAGTAGATATTATATGGAGTACCATTGATTTTGCTAATTAAAGGACCAGTATAGTCACCCAGACCACTTCAGCTTAATGAGGTGGTCTGGGTGCCTGGTCCATCTAGGATTAACCCTTTTTTCTATAAACATTGCAGTTTCAGAGAAACTGCTATGTTTATGTTAGGGTTAATCCAGCCTCTAGTGGCTGTCTCATTGACAGCCGCTAGAGGGCTTCCGCGTTTCTCACTGTGAAAATCACAGTGAGAAGACGCCAGCGTCCATAGGAAAGCATCGTGAATGCTTTCCTATGGACTGGCTGAATGCGCGCGCGGCTCTTGCCGCATATGCGCATTCAGCCGAAGAGGAGGAGAGGAGGCGGAGAGGAGGAGGAGAGTTCCCCGCCTGGCGCTGGAGAAAGAGGTAAGTTTAACCCCTTCCTCTCCATCCAGCCTGGCGGGAGTGGGCACCCTCAGGGCACTATAGTGCCAGGAAAACTAGTATGTTTTCCTGGCACTATAGTGGTCCTTTAACATGGGTTACACTGTCAGTGATTGATCTACTACATGCAGTGTTTAATAAATTTATTTCTCTATATATCACTTGCGGTTTTCTTTTGTGGTTTGTTTATAGGTGTTATATGGTTTCATTTAGGGATGCACGTCACTTTTATGTGCAGAGTCTATTTATTTAATTATAGCTGTTGGGTATCAGTCTTTTTGAGCATATATAGGTATGTTATTTACTTGGTATGCGGCATGGGGCACTGCATTTATTAAATTGTGATGGGATTCAGGATGTGGGTGGTTACCAGAGGATATGTATTATCAAACAGTGGCTGCTCTATTTACTTTTCCATAGGTCTCATGGTGTTTTAGTTCCCCTATTTATGTAGGTGTCTTTTACAGCCACGGCCGGTTCGGCTGTCTGTTAGTTTGTACTTGCTCATGCATTACAACACTGCGCCTGCGCAGCCGTTTTGGGACTTGCGCGTGTGCACAAGGAGAGGCGAGCGATGTGCGCAAGCGCGTACTTGCTATGTATGCATGCGCTGTGATAGGGGTTGTCTTGCGCATGTGCGACATTTGATGTAGACGCCCGCGTTATATATTATTACGGCCTGGGGGAGCAACTGTGGGACAGTCTGGCTGACGCATCCGCTTGCCAGTAAGTAAAATGGCGGCTATGAACTCTTGATTTTATTCTGGTATTACTACATACTATGGATTTCATGTGCATTTAATACTCTGAGGTTGGGGAGGGTTTCTCTGCCTGTATAATTTATTGGCCTATGGATTATTAGGGTATATTTAGCTGTTTTGTTATTTTAACATTGTGCCAGCACTTGAAGTGATGATGTCACTTCTGGAGGTGGGAACAACTTTATGCTGATGGCCATCAGCTGCTAGGAGGGATTTATAAACAGACACAATAGAACTGAGATACAGGCATCCTTGATAAAGGCAGCAGTTGGTTGCCGAAACGTTGGGGATTGTTGTGGCTCGTGTTTCTGTCCTAGGGATACGTGGAGTTCTGCTGGTATTGTACTATTTACTATTGTATTTGCCCATGCTATTGTCATTTTGTTTACTAATTTTTGTATTATTTCTATGTGGTACTGTTTTTGTACATAATAAATTGCATTTTTTTCTTTACTCGCAGTGGTTATAGTGTGCATTCTGTAGTTTATGATTATTTGCATACTTTCAACAGGTGAGGGAGTGTTTATATGGTTTGCACCTAGCTTTTTTTGATGTATTTTGTCTCTCCATGGGCTTCTTTATTAATATTTTAAATACAATATATGCATTTGTGTCAGGAGATATACAAAATAAGGCAATCCCGCCCAAATGAGTAAAGAGAAAGGAACTACTGTTCTTGAGACATTAAACCCTTATACGGACATTGTTGAGCAACCAGTAAGCCTAAAGGATACAAGAAAGAGGAGAGTATAAAAAAGAGTAGGCAAAAGAGGGAAAATCAGAATCGGTTGCCATCTTCTATCCTAATCAAGTACCAGATCTAATTTTTAATTTGGCCCTCCAAAGGCTAGTCAGCCTTTTAAGTTTAGGCCAGTCTTAAAACTGCACACACTCTCGTATGAGCTTGTGCGCATTTCGGGAAAAGGACCATACTAATACTCCTAGTCAAAAGGGTAAATCAAGGATTTGGATGTAGGGCTTCATCAAGACATTGGGATAATTTGGTAAACAAGGAATCCCACAATGGTTTAACTCTGGGGTAGTTCCACCATACATGCACTCATCCCCACAGACCCTAAAGCAGGAAGAAACCATACCTGACCGGGCATTAAACAGCCTGAAAAAAATTCAGATATTTTTGAAGATCTTTAGCAGGTGGCATATGATCATCTTGTTACCACACATCACAGGACAATACATATTGGATGTCTTTTAATATGGTTTTGGAAAATGGAAGAGCATATAATCAATATGTATTAATTTTGGAAGAAATAATGTTGGGAGGTATGGAACAAACCCCAGCCCAGTCTTCAAATCAAATGCTTAAAGATCAGCTGATCTAGGTAATGGTTAAAACTCAGTTCCTTCTGTCACCAAGCTACTCCGTGCTTGCCCTTTTCACTTCCTACTGCTGTTTGCAGAGAGAATTAGATGGAACCCAGAAATCTAAGGCATTATCATAGGCATTTACTGTGGAGCCTTCCAGGAACTAGTTTGAAGCTGACTTCTAGTCATAGACAATTCCTAGGTGGGGACACCAGACAGATGAAACTCCGTGTATGCCTTTCATGAAAACAAACAGCTTCTGGAGCTATGGACCCAGATTTTGTCCACGTGACCAGATGTGATGGGTGGGGGGAGTCTTTTTACCTGCCCAGAGGAGATGGGGAAAATTGAGAAGACACTGAATGTCCATAGGAAAGCATTGAGTAATGCTTTCCTATGGGCGGTTTAAATGCGCGCGCCTCTTGCCGCGCATGTGCATTCGGAGCTGAGAGGTGCGGGATCCCCAGCGCCAAGGAAGTCCGGTGCTGGAGAAAGGTAAATGCTGAAGACACACACTCTCACAAACAGACGCATACACACTAGCTAACAGACACACACATTTACTAACAGAGACACACTCAGCGACAGACATACATACACACTCACTTACAAAACATACACTTTCACTGACAAACACACACTCAGTAACAGACACACTCAGTAACAGACACACCCAATAACCGACACACTAACACACACACATACACTAACACACACTAACACGTTTTTTTTTTTAAATTGAATCCCCCCAGCCTCCTTACCTTTTGGGGTGCTGGGGGGATTCCCTGGGGTCCAGTGGTGCTGCTGCTGGGCTCCTGGGCGGGCTGGCGGGCTGTTTGGGTGGCCGGCGCACGAGGGAGCACTTTCCCCTCAGTGCTTCCTCTTCCGCTCCCTCGTGCGCCGCGTAGGGATGCCGGAGCCGGAAGATGACGTCATCTTCTGGCTCCGGTATCAGTGCGGTGTGCGAAGGAGCGGAAGAGGAAGCACTGAGGGGAAAGTGCTCCCTCGCGCGCCGGCCACCCAAACAGCCCGCCCGCTGGGGTCAGCCTCAGGGGGACCCTGAGGTGGCCGCCTCCTGGGCCCCCCAGGAGAAGAGGCCGGCCCTGTGGCTACATACCGGGTATGAACGCCACTGCAGTCTATAGGAGGTGGGGTGTAAAACTCAATAGGACAGGAGATAGCTAATGATGTCCCAATAACACTGGCCAGAGGTGGAGTTACATCTCTAGCAGCAAAGGGGTTAAACTCTGTATGTGCTGCATTTCATAGTGAAACACTGCACATGCAGATTCCAGGCACCTTGACCTCTTGGTGCATGGAGTAACCCTTTAATTTTTCAGGTTAACTTTGTTTTTTGTATTGTTTTAAGCATATGAAGATATCCATTGTACGCTGCTATTTATCTGCCCACAATGCTGTCCAGGTCTAGGACACCTTGGGCAAAGCCTTGTTTCCAGGTTCCTATTGCAAAAACAGGAATTGGGAGAGGAGCTGCATATTTAGTATGAGAGAGTGACAATTCTCAGTTCTGCACCATTTCTCAATGGTGGGAGCCAACTCGAGTAATACTGCAAAGTTCCAGGCAGGCAAAAGACAGAGGTTTTGTATCTGATAGAAAGAAATGCTCAAGGAAACTGCACTCCCTGCCAGACATCTAATTATTTTGGGCTAGAGCATAGACGTGCGCACGGGGTGAGCTGCAGACTGAGGTGTTTCGCGATCTCCAGCCTGTTAGAACGTTACCACGGCAACGCTCTGCCTGGAGATCGCGAGACTCACCATGTGTTCTGCAGCTCACTCCCGGCGGAGCTGCAGACTGAAGGGAGAGGGCGCCACTGGACCACCAGGGAAGGTATTTAAACCCCCTCTCTACCCCCTGTCACTGCCCCCCACCCCCCTCTACTCCCTGTCACTCACTGCCCCCCACCAAACCCCCTGTCATTACTCCCTGCCCCTCTACCCCCCAACCCCTGTCACTGTCCCCTGCCCCCCTGCTCCGTCACTGCCCCTCCACTCCCCCACACCCCTGTTACTGCCCCTCTATCCCCCTAACCCCTATCACTACCCCTCTACCCCCTAACCCCTGTCACTATCCCTCTACCCTCCTAACCCTGACACTATCCCTCTACCCCTTACCCCTGTCACTATCCCTCTACCCCCAGCCCGTCCTATCCCTCTTGCTCCCCACCCCTGTCACTGCCCTCTCTTCCCCCTAACCCCTGCCACTGCCCCTCTACCCTACCTCCTGTCACTGCCCTCTACTGCCTTGCCCACCCCTAACCCCCTGTCACTGCCCCTCTCCCCTAACCCCTGTCACTGCCCCCTCTACCCCCCTAACCCCTGTCACTACCTCTACTGTCTACTAACTGTCTGCCCCTACCCCCTGTCACTGTCCCCTCCAACCCCACACCCCCACTACCCAGTTTACTGCCCCATCTACCCCCCAACCTCTGTCACTGCCCCTCTATCCCCCTAACCCTGTCAATAACCGTCTACCCCCGCTACCTCCTGTCACTGTCCCTCCAACCCCCTACCCCCTGTCCCTCTACCCCACCCCCCTGTCCCTCTACCCCCCATACCACCTGTCGCTGGCCCTCCACCCCCATACTTTTTTGGAATGCTCCATTTACACTACATGCATACACTAACACACACACACACACTGCATTCATTACACTAACACACACACACACACTGCATACACTACACTAACACACATACACTACACTTACACACACACACACACACTGTATTCATTACACTAACACACACCTTGTGCTTTGTCAGGGGCCCCAAAATTTCTGGTGGCGGCCCTGACTGTACTCCTTACAATTACACACACTGTACCCCCCACACACTGCACCCCTCACAATCATACACACTGTACCCCACACACACTGCATTCCTCACAATTACACACACTGCATCCCTCACAATTACACACACTGTACGCCTCACAATCACATACACTGCACCCTTCACAATTACACTACACTGTACCGCTTGCAATCACACACACTGCACCCCTTACACGTTGCACCGCTCACACACTGCACCTATGTATATTTGTATTTGTATATATATATGTGTGTGTGTGTGTGTATATAAAAATACATATACACGCGGCGTGCGTTTGTGCTTTAGGGTGCACACTCTAATGCAACAGGCTGCGCACGCCTATGGGCTAGAGCTTCGAGCTGAAAAGGCCTTTTATTTAAAGAAGGGCTGTTTGTAAGCTGAAGTACTTTGGGGGATGGATTGTTCCGTTAAGTAGTATTGTGAGTATTACAGCTAGCATACATATGTCTTATATTAAAGTTAAGTTACCCCCTAGTATTGCAAATTTATGTAGTTGTGTATATTACACAATGTTTTCATTATAATACTATACTATAACACACAACAACTGGGGGTAAAAATGGGAGGAAAGATTTGCCAATTTGCACTGATGTCTTTTACTTTATATATTTTTATTTTTTATAATTTTCATATACATGCCAAATAACTCTAGCTGTGCTGTAAACACAACTCTTGCATGCGTAAGGCACTCCAGGAGAAAATGCAGGATGTGCATGCACCCATATAACATTTCTTGAGCCCTGACACATGCATTTGAGGCATCATGCGATGGCAATCTTGCTGCAACACTTTAGTGCAGCAGAGGTAAATAATTTTACTTATTTTCATTTTCAACTTGAAATTAAGAACCAGACCTGTATATACAAAAATGTATCCATTTCATCGATCTTTTTTTAATATCAAATGCAAATAAATTTTGAAATATCATATGCAACTGCATATTAAATTATTCATACAATTATTGACATTATAAGAATAATTTTATAATAATTTTACATTATCATTAAACTACCGGTATATGTAACTGCAAGCATTCTAACCAAGGCAAGAAAGATATTTAAATATAATTATTACAGAAAAAGTACATTTGAATTAACATAACAATGGTTTAATGTAATTAAGTAACAATATATATCATATATTTACATACATGTCTTTTTTTTTTTTGAAAGGGCTAATAGAAAGATTCCTGTTAGATTGTCAAAAAAAACAAAGTTTTTCAAAGTTGGTCACAGATCCAGTGATAGCTCTTAGGCCATTTATTGACAAGGTCGTGCCCTTTCTGGTCCATCTCCTCCCTTTATCAGTAGGAGGCAAAAGCCATTGCTAATTGCTTGGCCTTCAGATCCATAGCTTTGTATTCATTAGTTTTTTTGTAATGTATTGCCTACAGGTGTAACCACATCACAACGGACAACCAAAAGTCAAATTGTCAAATCGGGAGAAAAGTAAAGCTTGTGAAAAACCTAAGGAATACAATCAATACAAGAAATAAATAAAATATAAAATAATGATTAAAAGTTGCTTGTTAAAATCTTTTTGCTAAATGTTGGTTCAGTAGAATTTGATAACTGTAATATTATAAAACATTTAAAACAAGGCTTTGTTGTATGCTTTTGCAAAAAAAAAAAAAATATTTCAAATAAGATCACCATATTTAGAATTGTGAAAACATGATATTTAAAACAGAACACTTATGTACAAACTGATAAATATGTTGTGTTGCTGGAAAAAATAGTATACATTCAAAAATTCTTGCTACAGCGCAAAAGAAGTAGGTGAAAAAACACAACAGATTTAGGAAATTGAGGCAAAACCACATAGACAAAAAAGGGGGAAAACTGTCTCTAAAACTTCGATATAAGTGATCCAAATCGCTTAATTCCCTTACTTCCCTATATGTCCCTCATCCCTTTAATTTGTAAGCTCGTTTGGGCAAGGACCTCCTCTTCATCTACGGTTCCTGTATATCATACATGTTTTGTTTGAATTAAATGTTTGTCTTGTTTCCTACTATACAGCACATCAGAATATGATGGTGCTATGTAAATAACTGTAATTGATCATCTTTTCTTGTTGTTCTCCCCTCTAGTTTATATAAGGTCCTAATAAACCCCAAACTAAATTAATCTCTTGGAATGGAGAATCAAAGTATTTAAAATTCTCTAGAATTGTACTTTGTTTATAAATTGCATTATTATTGCCATTTGAACTGGAAGTCTTCTGGCTCTCTATCAGCAGTCAAAATAACTATTGAGATGGCATGCCAACATTATTGAGTTTGGGGCCAAATGTATAACATTTATGTATAACATGTATAAGCCTTACTTCACCCTTATGATGTCTTCAGACAGAATGGATTTCTTTAGTTGCATATATGTTTGCATGGTGCATCAATGTATTAGAATGTAAGAATGCATGAAAAGGGAGTTTGTTGCACCATAAGCTAAGCAAAACATACAGTGAGGGAAAAAGTATTTGATCCCCTGCTGATTTTGAACGTTTGTCCACTGACAAAGAAATGATCAGTCTATAATTTTAATAGTATGTGTATTTTAACAGTAAGAGACAGGAAAACAAAATCCAGAAAAACGCATGTCAAAAAAGTTAAAACATTGATTTGCATATCAATGAGTGAAATAAGTATTTCACCCCCTATCAATCAGCAAGATTTGACTTAGTGACATGACTTAGTATTCCGGCTGCCCCCTGCCTGTGAACATCGGAAGCACTCTGAGAGCTCACAGTGCCCGCTCTCCTGCTCCCCCCAGCATAAACAACAGCAGCTACCTGCAGGCTGGACCTCTCTCCTTCATTCACAGCATTTATGAATGATCCATCTGAAGGTAAGTGGACCTGAGTATGAGTGTATGATGGTAAATTGGTCTTTGTGTATTGAATTGCTGTATTTGTGTGTGTAAATAAAGTGTGACTATATGTAAAGTGGTGTGAGTTTGTGCTTGAGTGACAGTGTGTGTGTGTTAGTGAGAGTGTGTAAGTGGTACTGTGAATGTCACTGATAGTGTGTGTGTGTGTGTGTGTGTGTTTGTAAGTGAAACTGTGTGTGTATGTCAGTGACAGTGTGTCTGTGTGTAAGTGACACTATGTATGTCAGTGAGAGTGTGTGTTAGGGAAAATTATGAAGTGGCACTGTGAATGTCAGTGAGAGTGTTTGTGTTTGTAAAAGTGTGTAACTAGTGAGAGTGTGTATGTTAGTAGGGATGTGCATGGGCAAATTCTGATAAGTAAAAAGATTTGGCGGCTTTGGCAATTCGGACCAATAGCATTCGGTTCAGTTCGGCACTTTGGTAATTGGACCCTAACCCTAACCATAAACTTAAACCCTAGCCCCTTACTGCTAACCCCTAACCCTAACCACTCATTTGCCCCTAACCCTTGTCCCTAACCCTTACTCCTAACCACTTGTTTTTCCACATTTCAGAAATCCGAAGCACTTTGAAACTTTAGCAATTCGGAACTTTGGGACTTTGGCAATTCGACAATTCGAACTTCAGACATTGGTAAGCATCTGAATGTCTGAATTACATGAAATTCGTCCAAATTTACATTCAGAACGAAACGAATTGCACATGTGTATATGTTAGTGGGTGTGTAAGCGACACAGTCTATGTCAGTGAGAGTGTGTTAGTGAGAATGTGTATGTGACACTGTATGTCAGAGTGTGTGTGACTGTTTGTGTGCTAGTGTGTGTGACCATGTAATTAGATACTATGACAAGACCAATCTCGCCACATTGCATTGGAGAAGCCTGGTTGCTCGCCTGTTGCCTTTGGACTATGGCCCCATGTTAAAAGCCTTCTTTCCCTGCAGAAAAGGCTTATTCGTGCCTTTCTGCCCGGCGGTCGGTAGATTCAATCTACCGAACTAACGCACGAATGACTGGACCACCTGGGAGCTGGAGTGTGTCTGCAATTTACCTCCCAGAAGCTGCGGTTAACCGCAGCTTAATTGACAAATGCTGGGTGGCCTTTGTTCGTTTGCCAAACACGTGGCGGCGGCCATTTTAAAGTCCTGAATGGCCAGCGGTGTTCAGCGCCAATACTATGGAAATGGAAACGGACACTTATTTGCGCGAACACCGCTGAGCCGTCATCCTCCTTGCTTCTGTATTCGGTCATTTAACCGGATGCCTGTTCATTCGGTAGTTTAAACTGTATGAACAGCATTACCCCAGATAGCCATCCTGTGGAGTCTATTCGTATGCAGAACAGACTTTGTGAACACTTTAACTCCACGGCGATTGGAATGTGTGCATAGGATCTGAGCGCTATTCGGTACTTTTGTGCGCTCAGATGTAAGCTATCTGGGGATAGGTAGAATTTATATGTTTTGTGCAACAGTTGTAACTTTATACATTTTTATGTCTTTTACTGTCTTTTACTGCCATGTGGTTAATGGAGTTTTGCCTCTGTCCTGGGAGATAATTGAATTACTTCCCAATTATCTCCAGGACAGAGGGAGGGAAGTTAGGATGCATTGTGGGGATGTTTTACCTCTGTGTGTCTGTCATTGGTTCATGTCTGTCCTTTGTCACAGTCTCCCATTTGGTCCCCTAGGGGAGTGTCCACCAGGTGGGAGACCTGCATAAATACTGGGCAGGTAGCCCTCATTAAACCAGACCACTGCTTGACCCTCAACACGGAGCTCTGTCTCGTCTTTGGGGGGATTTACTGTATGCTGTTAGAGACTGATTGCCAGGAGTGTAAGCCGCTTGGATGCTTTTCCTGTTCGTCTGCTAGCAGCTATTCGTGAGGTTCCAGTTCGGGAGTTTGGAGTGTTACTTTGTATGCAGTTCGGGAGTTTGGAGCATTCCCTTGTATGCAGTTTGGGAGTTTTGTGTTCTGCAGTAGCTGTGCCTGTATCTCTGGAAGGGGAAGATCTTCTAAACGGCGGTTTAACTCTTTTATGCCTAGGGGTGCCGTTACAATTGGTGGCAAGCGGCGGCATCATTCCTACAGCCAGAAGGACAGCTACAGGAGACACCATTTCTTTGGATTTTACAATTTGAGGGCAACGCATGTCCCAGTACAGCGACCCTGACAGCACCAGGATGAAACCAGCAGTGGAGTACGATGAGGGTGTCATGGATGACCGAGATACAGTTCGCAAAGGCATCTGGTACCAGGCACTGGGTATTGTGGAGTACCAGCGGGAAGAGATATTCCCCAAGGAAGACCAGCGGTTACAGAAGCGAGTAGCCCTGCGGATGCCCTTTCTGGGAGAGCAGCCCCTGGAGGAATGGGTGAAGAAATTGGAACACCTAGTATGGCAAGAGATGTGGCTGGAAGATGCCTACCAGGCGCTCTGGTGGTATGGGGCACAGTACCTGCCCTGGACAGCCGAGCATGACAAGCCAGAGGGAGAGGAGTTTGATGGTCCTGGCTTGTTATGGGAGTCTTTTTCAGAGCCCGAGTTTGGGAGCACTACACAAGCCTGGTTCAGTGATCTCTTTGACTGGGATGACACTCATGAGATTGAGCAAGACCTGGTCCACCTAGTGACACGAGAGATGGAGCTGGAGCAGGGCTACCAAGATCTATTCCATTCCAGTGAGAAGGCTCAGCAGGGAAGCGGAGACCCAGATCTAGACCCATTCAGCTGGGCAGATATTGCAGAGTGTTACTGGGAAGAACCCCAGGTGGTTGGTGGAGATGGGACCGAATCTCCATTCCCCAGTGGGAGATACAGCAGGGAATTGGGAGCCCAGCGGCAGGCTGAGTTACAGGGGACAGAGATAGTTGCTCCTGTCCCCCAGCAGCAGAGTAAATTGCAGGGAATTGGGAGCCCAGTCTCCATTCCCTAGCAGCTGTATGAGTTATTAGGAATTAGGAGCCCAGTCTCCATTCCCCAGCGGCAGGCTGATTTACAGGGGACAGCAGAGTGAATTGAGTGAATTGTCCCCCAGCAGCAGAGTGAATTGCAGGGAATTGGGAGCCCAGTCTCCATTCCCTAGCGGCAGTATGAGTTATTAGGAATTAGGAGCCCAGTCTCCATTCCCCAGCGGCAGGCTGAGTTACAGGGGACAGAGATAGTTGCTCCTGTCCCCCAGCAGCAGAGTGAATTGCAGGGAATTGGGAGCCCAGTCTCCATTCCCCAGTGGGAGATACAGCAGGGAATTGCGAGCCCAGTCTCCATTCCCCAGCGGCAGAGTGTCCTACAGGGAATAGAGAGAATAGCAGCAGGACTCTCTATTGGGAGCAGAGACAGTCGGTCTCCCTCCCCCGCGGCTGGAAGTATATATGGGAGAGGAGCTTGTTACCCCCTCTCCCCAGCGGCAGCTTAACGTACCAGGGGGAGATAGTAAGCCCCACAACCATGCAGATGGGACTGTGGTCTCTGCACTTACAGCACAGGGGGTAGGGACGGTCGGTCCTGCCCCCCAGCAACAGGGCTGTTTAGCCAAAGGGGAGACAGTCGGTCTCACCCTCCAGCAGCGGAGCTGTGTATCTAAAGGGGAGACAGTCGGTCTCCCCCTTCAGCAGCAGAGCTGTGTATCCAAAGGGGAAACAGTCGGTCTACCCCTCCAGCAACCAGGCTCCAACCAGACTACTCCCGTGGTAGTGCTGGCACCAGGGCACTGCCCACTCAGCAACCCACCAAGTCAGCTTACCAGTCACCCACACAGCCAGGGTGAGGCACTTGGACATGGACAAAGTTCTCCTCTAGCCAGGTGTAGTAACCAGTTATTGTGGGTGGGCTGTATTACTGATTGTGTGTTGTGGGTGGGCTGCTGCACTAACAAGGGCACTGACCGGCAGGAGGTCAGATACCCTGTTAGTCTGTTTGGAAAAGGGGAGAGATGTGACGAGACCAATCTCGCCACATTGCATTGGAGAAGCCTGGTTGCTTGCCTGTTGCCTTTGGACTATGGCCCCATGTTAAAAGACTTCTTTTCCCCTGCAGAAAAGGCTTATTCATGCCTTTCTGCCCGGCGGTCGGTAGATTCAATCCACCGAACTAATGCACGAATGACTGGACCACCTGGGAGCTGGAGTGTGTCTGCAATTTACCTCCCAGAAGCTGTGGTTAACGCAGCTTAATTGACAAATGCTGGGTGGCCTTTGTTTGTATGCCGTACACGCGGCGGCCATTTTAAAGTCCTAAACGGCCAGCGGTGTTCAGCGCCAATACTATGGAACTGGAATGGACACTTATTTGCGTGAACACCGCTGAGCCGTCAGCCTCCTTGCTTCTGTATTCGGTCATTTAACCGGATGCCTGTTCATTCGGTAGTTTAAACCGTATGAACAGCATTACCCCAGATAGCCATCCCGTGGAGTCTATTCGTATGCAGAACAGACTTTGTGAACACTTTAACTCCACGGCGATTGGACTGTGTGCATAGGATCTGAGCATTATTCGGTACTTTTGTGCGCTCAGATCTAAGCTATCTGGGGATAGGTAGAATGTATATGTTTTGTGCAACAGTTGTAACTTTATACATTTTTATGTCTTTTACTGCCATGTGGTTAATGGAGTTTTGCCTCTGTCCTGGGAGATAATTGGATTACTTCCCAATTATCTCCAGGACAGAGGGAGGGAAGTTAGGATGCATTGTGGGGATGTTTTACCTCTGTGTGTCTGTCATTGGTTCATGTCTGTCCTTTGTCACAGTCTCCCATTTGGTCCCCTTGGGGAGTGTCCACCAGGTGGGAGACCTGCATAAATACTGGGCAGGTAGCCCTCATTAAACCAGACCACTGCTTGACCCTCAACACGGAGCTCTGTCTCGTCTTTGGGGGGATTTACTGTATGCTGTTAGAGACTGATTGCCAGGAGTGTAAGCCGCTTGGATGCTTTTCCTGTTCGTCTGCTAGCAGCTATTCGTGAGGTTCCAGTTCGGGAGTTTGGAGAGCTACTTTGTATGCAGTTCAGGAGTTTGGAGCATTCCCTTGTATGCAGTTCGGGAGTTTGGTATTCTGCAGTAGCGGTGCCTGTATATCTGGAAGGGGAAGATCTTCTAAACGGCGGTTTTACCCTTTTATGCCTGGGGGTGCCGTTACAGATACTTTTATATTAAATTATATTTATCTGTGTGGATGGATGTATTAGGCAGTGTGTGTATATGGATGCTTATACTGGATGAGTGTTTCTATGCAGTGTGTTTTCTTTCTTAAATGTCTCTTCATTGCAATTCAGAATTTAGTGAATAAACCTGTGAGAGAATGTAGTTGCCTTCATGAGGGGGTGGAAAAATGGATTTTTGCTTAGGGCGGCAAGAATCCTTGCACCAGCCCTGCTCTTAAAGGGAGTGCTCCTAATCTCAGCTTGTTACCTGTATAAAAGACACCTGTCCACAAAAGCAATCAATAAATCAGATTCCAAACTCTCCACCATGGCCAAGACCAGAGATATGTCCAAGGATGTCAGGGACAAGATTGTAGACCTACACAATGCAGGAATGGGCTACAAGACCATCGCCAAGCAGCTTGGTGAGAAGGTGACAACAGTTGGTGCAATTATTCGCAAATGGAAGAAATACAAAATAACTGTCAGTCTCCCTCGGTCTGCTGCTCCATGCAAGATCTCATCTAGTGAAGTTTCAATGATCAGGAGGATCTTGTTAATGATCTCAAGGCAGCTGGGACCATAATCACCAAGAAAACAATTGGTAACGCACTACGCCGTAAAAGACTGAAATCCTGCAGAGCCCGCAAAGTTCCTCTGCTCAAGGAAGCACATGTACAGGTCCGTCTGAAGTTTGCCAATGAACATCTGAATGATTCAGAGGAGAACTGGATGAAAGAGTTGTGGTCAGATGAGACCAAAATCAAGCTCTTTGGCATCAACTCAACTCACGGTGTTTGGAGGAGGAGGAATGCTGCCTATGACCCCAAGAACGCCATCCCCACCATCAAATAGGGAGGTGGAAACAATATGCATTCTGGGTATTTTTCTGGTAAGGGGACAGGACAACTGCACCGAATCAAAGGGACGATGGACGGGTGTCAGGATTACTGTTTGATCCAGCACGTAGAACTGTACAGCACGGATGACAAATAAGTAACGTATTACCGGTCCTTAGAATGGCCGGATTTAACGTACAAAGAATAGTCAAAAATACTAGCCGAGGTCAGGGAACACAGAAAGGGACACAGCGATGAGGAAAGCCAGGAGTCAGGATACCAGAATATAGAGAAGTCAATAAACAAAGCCAAAGTCAAAAACCAGGTAGAAAACTATAAACAGGAACGCGCTCTCAGACAACCACAAGGGAAACCACGACAGGGCACTGAGCAGGCTGAGAACTGGGCCTAAATACCCCTCCTTTAGTTCTGATAGGCTGTAACCGGCCTTTGACCCCAAAATCAGTTACCAGGTTTCATTTGCATAATTGCTGCTCAGCATTAACCCTTCTGTGGATTAGGTTGCTGCTCGGCACAACTTTTCCTGTGTGGACAGTAAATGTCATTAATTACTTTTCTCTAAGCGGATGAATACATGACACCAGGTTTCATTTGCACAATTACTGCTCAGCATTAACCCTTCTGTGGATTAGGTTGCTGCTCGGCACAACTTTTCCTGTGTGGACAGTAAATGTCATTAACCACATTTCTATAAGCGGATGAATATGTGACATTACCCCCCACCTGAAGAACGCCCACCGGGCGGACAGGACCAGGCTTGAGAGGAAATTTAGCGTGAAAAGCGCGGATCTTACGGCCCGCATGCAGGTCAGGAGCCGAAACCCAAGAACGATCAGCAGGACCGTAACCTTTCCAAACAACCAAGTACTGTAAAGTGCCCCGAGAAAACCTAGAATCCACGATAGAAGATACCTCATACTCTTCCTGACCACCCACCACCACCGGAGGGGGAGGAACACAAGGAACAGTATATCTATTGCAGACAAGAGGTTTGAGTAAGGACACATGAAAAGTGTTGGGAATCCCTAAAGATGCAGGAAGAGCCAGAGAGTAAGACACTGGATTGATCCTACGAAGCACTCTATAGGGACCAAGGAATCTGGGGGCAAACTTCATGCTAGGGACCTTAAGCTTGATGTTGCGAGATGACAACCAAACCCGGTCCCCCACTTGGTACACCGGGTTGGCACTCCTACGCTTATCAGCAAAATGTTTGAAGCGTTCAGCAGCAGCCCCTAGAGCAGTTTGAACCTTAACCCAGGTATCCCGAATGGAGGCCAGACGCTCATCCAGAGCAGGAATGGCAGTATCAGAAAATACCGCAGGGAGAACCGTAGGATGCCTACCATTATTGACAAAAAATGGACTGTGCCCAGAGGAGTCATGAACAGCATTGTTTCTAGCGAACTCGGCCCACGGGAGTAGTTCGGACCAATTGTCTTGTGTGCTATTAATAAAACAACGCAAATAAACTTCTAATGACTGGTTAGCCCTCTCAGCTGTACCATTGGTCTGTGGATGGTAGGAGGAGGAGAAGGAGAGATCAATCCCCAATTGTTTACTGAACGCCCTCCAGAACCTGGACACAAACTGAGAGCCCCTATCAGACACAATATTGTGGGGGATGCCATGCAAACGGACAATTTCACGTATGAAAATTAGGACCAAATCTTGCGAAGATGGCAACTTCTTGAGAGGAATGAAGTGAGCCATCTTAGAAAATCGGTCTACAACCATGAGAATAGTAGTGAACCCAGCAGAGCTAGGAAGCTCAACAATAAAGTCCATGGATACGTGGGACCATGGAATCTCAGGAACAGGAAGAGGCTGCAACAGGCCACAAGAGAGTGCATGAGTCACCTTAGAAACTGCACACACAGAACATGCCTGCACATACTCCTTTACATCTTTCCTGAGTGAATCCCACCAAAATGATCTAGTGATCGCGGCAGTGGACTTATTGATGCCCGGGTGTCCAGCAGTTATATTGTCATGGAACACTTTCATGATATTAACCCTTTCACATAGGGGAACGAACAGTTTATCACACGGTTTACCACTGGGCGCCTGAGGCTGGGCCTCCAGTATGGTGCCAAGCAGTGGAGAAGACAGTGAGAGGACAGTAGTAACAATAATACACTCTGGTGGAATAATAGGAGATGTCATCTGTTCCGGAGCTGACTCATTATCAAATTGCCTGGACAATGCATCAGCCTTGGTATTTTTAGAACCAGGTCTATAAGTAATGAGAAAGTTAAAACGTGAAAGGAACAGTGACCATCTAGCCTGTCTGGAAGACAAACGTTTGGCATCCCCTATATATGCCAGATTTTTGTGGTCGGTTATGATCAACAGGGGGTCCTTGGAACCCTCCAAAAGATGTCGCCACTCCTTGAGGGCAAGAATAATGGCCAACAGTTCTCTATTGCCAATATCATAGTTGCGCTCAGCAGGAGACATCTTTCTGGAGAAGTAGCCACAAGGATGCAATGGTGTTCCCTGGCTTTCTCTCTGAGAGAGAACAGCACCTACCCCTGTCTCGGATGCATCAACCTCCAATATAAAAGGTTTACTGGTGTCAGGATGTTTTAGTATGTCTGCAGAGGCAAATCTTTGTTTAAGAGTCTCAAAAGCATTCACAGCCTCTTTGGACCATACCGTGCTACTAACCCCTTTGCGAGTCATATTTGTGATTGGGGCTATTACAGAAGAAAATCCCTTGATGAATCTTCTGTAATAGTTGGCAAAACCAATAAACCTTTGAATGGCTTTTAAACCAGAGGGTAATGGCCAGTGTAGTACAGCCTCTAGTTTTTTAGGATCCATTTGAAATCCCGATGCAGAGATGTTGTAACCCAAAAAGTGGACTTCAGGCTGGTCAAATATGCACTTTTCTAATTTACAATAAAGTTTATTTTTCAACAACGTCTGCAGAACCTGTTTCACATGGGAGTGGTGAGTTTGAAGATCAGGGGAATACACCAAAATATCGTCCAAATAAACCAAGACAAATGAGTAAATGAATTCCCTGAGTACATCATTTATAAAGTCTTGGAATACGGCCGGGGCGTTGCATAACCCAAATGGCATTACCAGATATTCATAGTGTCCACTACGGGTATTAAATGCCGTCTTCCACTCATGATTCTCTTTAATTCTAACCAAATTGTAAGCGCTCCTAAGGTCAAGCTTAGTAAATACTTTAGCTCCCTGAAGTCTATCGAACAATTCGGAAATGAGTGGAATAGGGTATGCATTTTTTACAGTGATTTTATTAAGTGCCCTGTAGTCTATGCAAGGGCGTAACTCACCACCCTTTTTCTCAACAAAAAAGAATCCTGCACCAGCTGGTGAGGATGACTTTCTTATGTGCCCTTTGCTCAAGGATTCTTTGATGTATTCCTCCATTATTTTACTCTCCTGGGGAGATAAGGCATAAACTGCCCCCTTAGGTGGCATAGCGCCTGGAAACAGGTTAATGGCACAGTCATATGCTCTGTGGGGAGGCAATACATCGGATTGAGCCTTGTTAAACACCTCCTGAAGTTCTCGGTATTGTATGGGAACTCCAGGAGTTTGGGGAGTGGTAGTGGGAAGGTCAATAGTATCCAATCTCTTTAGTACTGGTTTTATACATCTCCCCATACACTCTTTACCCCATTCTAATATCTCCCCATTAGCCCAGTCAATATAGGGATTGTGCTTACTCAGCCACGGAAACCCTAATATGATAGGACATGATGGAGAAGTAATAACCTGAAACGTCATCTCCTCCCTATGGGAGGCCCCAATGGAGATCGTAATAGGGACAGTTTCATGGGTTATAAGCGGTTGTGTGAGTGGTCTACCATCAATAGCCTCTACAGCTAGCGGCGTAGGTCTCTCCCTGACCGGTATCTCATTACCCCTAATAAACTGGACATCAATAAAATTTCCAGCAGCACCTGAGTCCATTAGGGCACTGCAAGAAAACTTCTTGTTATCAAGGGAAATAGATACCTCAAGGAGGAATCTACTTTTGTTTTTGTTAGAGGACAACTCCATCACACCTAAGATCTGTCCCCTTAAGGTTCTTAGGTGCGGAAGTTTTCCGGACGCACTGGACAATTAGTTATCATATGTCCCTTTCTACCGCAATATAGGCATAACCCCTCCCTTCTCCTATACTGTTTTTCGGCCTCTGACAGTCTAGTGACCCCCAACTGCATAGGTTCGGGTTCGGACTGTACAGGGAGGTTAGACAAAACAGGTTTAGAGAATTGAGGTGCTAGGGACATAGCCGTACGTCTGGTCTTGCTTCTGGTGACTTCTCTGAGTCTTAACCTATTATCAATATGCATGACAAACGTAATAAATTCGTTAAGACTCTTAGGTAATTCTTTAGCGGCTATCTCATCTAGTATAGTCTCTGAGAGACCCTTTTTGAATGCTGAGATTAACCCATTGTTAGTCCAGTCTACCTCGGAAGCTAAGGTACGGAATTCAATAGCATAATCCGAGATAGACCGGTTACCTTGTCTGATGTGCATTAGGGCAGTGGAGGCGTCATCCTCTCTACCCAATGGCTCAAACGTGAGCTTGAATTCGGCAAGGAATTCCTGGTAATTATGAGCTATGCTCCGATTACTCTCCCACAACGGATTAGCCCAGGCAAGGGCCTTGCCCTGTAATTGATTCATTAGATAACCAATTCTTGCTCTGTCCGTGGGGAATGACCCTGGGGAGGCCTCAAAATGGTACTCCATCTGATTAAGAATACCCCTGCATTCCTGGATATTGCCATCAAACTGTAGGGATGGTGATAAGGAGATGCAAGGAGTCCTATTAACAGTGGGTGGAGGTACACAGGGTAGAGGTGCTATAGGAGGAGACGCTACAGGCTGCAGATGCTCCGTTCTAGCGAGAAGCGTACTTAAAGCCTGAGTGAATTGATCCATGCGGTGATCATTCTCCTCTAATTTCCTCTCGCAAGCAGCTATGTGCTGACACAGTTCTACAGGATCTATGGCCCTGTCGTAATGTCAGGATTACTGTTTGATCCAGCACGTAGAACTGTACAGCACGGATGACAAATAAGTAACGTATTACCGGTCCTTAGAATGGCCGGATTTAACGTACAAAGAATAGTCAAAATACTAGCCGAGGTCAGGGAACACAGAAAGGGACACAGCGATGAGGAAAGCCAGGAGTCAGGATACCAGAATATAGAGAAGTCAATAAACAAAGCCAAAGTCAAAAACCAGGTAGAAAACTATAAACAGGAACGCGCTCTCAGACAACCACAAGGGAAACCACGACAGGGCACTGAGCAGGCTGAGAACTGGGCCTAAATACCCCTCCTTTAGTTCTGATAGGCTGTAACCGGCCTTTGACCCCAAAGTCAGTTAACAGGTTTCATTTGCATAATTGCTGCTCAGCATTAACCCTTCTGTGGATTAGGTTGCTGCTCGGCACAACTTTTCCTGTGTGGACAGTAAATGTCATTAATTACTTTTCTCTAAGCGGATGAATACATGACACCAGGTTTCATTTGCACAATTACTGCTCAGCATTAACCCTTCTGTGGATTAGGTTTACTGCTCGGCACAACTTTTCCTGTGTGGATAGTAAATGTCATTAACCACATTTCTATAAGCGGATGAATATGTGACAACGGGGCCATGTACCATCAAATCTTGGGTGAGAACCTCCTTCCCTCACCCAGAGCATTGAAAATGGGTCGTGGATGATATTCCAGCATGACAATGACCCAAAACAGACAGCCAAGGCAATAAAGAAGTGGCTAAAGAAGAAGCACATTAAGGTCCTAGAGTGGCCTAGCCAGCCTCCAGACCTTAATCACATAGAAAATCTCTGGAGGGAGCTGAAGGTTTGAGTATCCATTCATCAAGCTCAAAACCTTAAAGACTTGGAGCGCATCTGCAAAGAGGAGTGGGACAAAATTCCTCCTGAGAGGTATGCAAGCATGGTGGCCAACTACAAGAAATGTCTGACCTCTGTGATTGCCAAGAAGGGTTTTGCCATCAAGTACTAAGTTGAAGAGGTCAAATACTTAATTCACTCATTGACATGCAAATCAATTTATAACTTTTTTGACATGCATTTATCTGGATTTGTTTGGGGGGTAAGGGGCGGGTTATTCTGTCTCTCACTGTGAAAATACACCTACTGTTAAAATTTAAGACTGGTCAGTGGGTAAACATTCAAAATCAGCAGGGGATCAAATACTTTTTCCCCTCACTGTATATATATTTGATCGTGCTTGGGTATTTATTTGATGCTTTGTTTCAATTAGTTCTGAGCTTCTTTTGAACTCCACCAGTTCTAGCACCAGTTTTGGCATAGCACTCCCCTTTTTGGATAAATGTATAAGAACTTTGATTTCTGAAAAATTTTAATTTGGCAATTTGGAGATGGTAAATTAAATTAGTAATTTCCTTTTGTTTATTTGAATGGCCCTTTGTGATTTTCCATCTAATACCATTTCATGTTTGTCATAAATCACTATAACAATACTTTGTTACTAATGTCTGAAATAATGATGTGTCATACCGCAACAAAAGATTTTTTGCATAATCTAAAAGCCATCCTGAAGTCAGGACTGAGTGTAGATGTGAACCTAAGTCCTGCAACTCTGGAAATCTACATTGTTAAACAAGCACAAATGTTTGTAGCATCTGGAAGTCCGCCTGCAGTCACTATTGAGTGGAAAGGTTTAAAAAAGTAAATTTACTTCCGCACACTGGTTAGTATTGATTGCATTTCCTACCACTTTTAGTAACCAAATGTCTGTAGTGTCAATCATGCCCCACAAAATCCTGTTTTTGACCTCTCTCACATCATAAAAAAAACCTTATGTAACGGACCACCTGGCACCCTGACTGGGTACCTCCGTTGATGGATGCTTCAATTGCTTCCCGAGGGCTCCAAGCACTCCACTTGACACCATAAGCACTGCAGACCCCACGAACCGACACAGCTTGGTTGGGGTCTCGCCGTCTCCTACCCACGCTGGATCTACGACAAGGCTCCAGGTTCCAGTGGGTGAACCTCTCTTTCCCCAGAGAGTGAAGCAGGACCAGTAACAAGCCCTTACAAGAGCTTAGTGATTATTCAAGGAAGTATGCAGAGCATAGCAATCCCTTGTAGCAGATTCCCCCAATAAGAGACAGGACTCTAAATTGACGGTGAAGTAGAACTGAAGGTTTAATGATACAGCTGCTTCTTTTATACAGTATTTCCCCACAAGGTGACCGCCCACGTGGACCTTGTGGGGCACAGGACATGAAACTCACAAACCAATACAAAACAGAGTCTTACATTTGAACACTCCCAGTTACTGTACACAAACCCTCCCCTCTGCCTGCGATACAATTAACAAACACAATGGACTAACTTAATTATCCACAGGCGGATAATATCCATTTTTACCCAAAGTCCATAAACACCCCAAAACACAAACATATCCCCATAAATCCTGCATCCCTGGATAGCCATGATCTGGATGAACAACATATCCAAAAATCACCCAGATCAGAGCAGGAGTTCAAAAGTTTTATGGAAGTCACATTTGACCGACCTCATGCCCAAAACAGTTCCACAGATTCAGGCTGTGCGGCCGCTCTATCTTCTTCCCTATCCTTAGGTTTATAATTGGCTTAAGTGGCTGTGGTAACTTAATTATCTCCAGGTAAAGGAAATATCTCTAAGTCCAAAAACTGTTACAAAAACCACATAAAAATACACAACTCTTATAATACAATGTTTAACCTATAGGTTTAACATATCCCCAGATAGCTTGGATCTGAGCGCTCAATATGTCAGAAAAGCGCTCAGATCTCACGAATCTAGTTGGATCGCCATGGGGTTAAACAATAGCAAGGGCTGATGGGAGATTGAGGAGAGACAATGCAGCCAATTTAAACTGGTCTGGCAGTGTCCCTGGGACAACGCCCTGCTGGAGAAACAATAGGACAGGAAAAAGGGGGAGGGGAAGACGCACATTTTCCCATGGATTTAAAGGGGCAGAAAAAGTGTTTTAAAATCCAATATGGCCAAATAGTGCTTTTAAAGGGCAATACATCCCAGGGGCCATAGTCACAGGGCAAAAGGCTGGCAAGCAGTCCCCTCCAAAAACTCGTGGCAAATTCAGCTAAAAGGAGGAGTTTGCCACACCTTACATTTTAGTTCAAGCAACAGACTGACTCACATAAACTGGATTTTGTCATTCTAGGAGCCTGCATCCAAGTCCTGCTGCCCCAATATTTGTATCCCACAATAAACACTATTTTTTTGCAGCATAATATTACCTTCAATTGGCAGAGTTTGCAAGCAACCTTTTCAGAGGCCATTTCTAGCAGCTCCTCTCGATTGTCCTAAAAATTGTAGAATATCTCCTTTTCTTTAGGCCATCCAGCTCTTTTGACACGCTGACCTGTTTCTCTCTATATGCATCACTGAGATTTAATTCACCGAAACAGCCTAAGCTGAGGCCCCGGCCTACCTCCCGCCAACAATCCCTGGCCTGGAGTCATTCCTTGGACCTGCTGCAGGAGCCTTGTCGGGAGCACCAACCTCATCGCCTACCCATCAGGACTGCATGCCGTCATGGGACGCCGCTCTCAGAAGCCAAACACCGCAGCTGACGGCAGGAACATTGAGGCCATATTGCAAAGGCCATTACAGTCGAGGCTGACTCCTGTGGAGAACTCGCACATGACTACACCAAGAACCACACTGTGGGGAATGGTGCCAGAGGCCACACTGGTCTCTTAAAGTGAACAAACTCAACCTTCTGAGCCTTTTAATGGCTCTGCTCTCACCACCACAAATGACCTAAAGATCCTGCTTGCAGACATCCATAAAGTATGGGCTGCTGACCTGACGCTCATCAAAACTGACATCCAGGCTGTTACAGATCGTGTAAGAGCCTCCGAAGAAGTCCTAATAGATATTCAGACAGACATCTCCTCTGTAAGAGACTCATTAAAGTATCTTTATAAATATCAGATGACCCTGTCTCTACAAATAACAGCCATGGAGGACAGACCGTGTTGCAACCAAGTAAGAATTCACGGTATCCCAGCCACAGTCTCAGCTGAAGAGCTACCACCCTACATACTGAGGCTGCTGGCCACTGTTTTACCTTATCCTGTTGCCAAAAAAATATCCATTGCTAGAGTATACAGTGAAGCAGGCTCAGCCAAATCTCCACCTGATCTGGTCAGGGACGTTATCCCTGCATGTCCTTCCAAGATAAGAGACAAATCATGCTTGGCTTGCAAGTTTCGAATGCTCATATTTGTTCTTCTTCCAGGATCTTACGTGGGCCACTCTCCTTTGGCGCAAAGCCCCAGGGCCTGTCACTTTGAAACTGAAAGTTGCAAGGATAGCCTACAGTTGTTTAACACCAAGAACCTTAGTGGCTATGCACAGCGGAGCCACCCACGTGCTCACTTAGGTGGCAGAGGCACCCACATTTCTTTCATCTCTGGGACTGATGGACCAAAATGCATGCTCGACCACAGGAGCCCCCATGGAAACCTGGGACCCGGCTAACATTGTTTCATTTATCCTGAGAGCTGGAGGATTGTCATGTCCCAAACTTGCCTCTCCTTCCCACTCGGAATCCTGTATACCATGGTTAAGTATCCATGTACCCATACACATCTATATGCTGCACCACAAAAATGTTTTAAAAAAATATTACCTTAATCCATTTCCTACCACCACTCACTCCTGCTCTATAAACAATAATTATATAAATGGTAGGTTGAAGCCCACTGGCAGGAGTCTAAACTTATTTTTGTTACAATATATCAAATTGTATATCCTTCTGTCTCTAACCCAGCCTGTGAGTTATTACTATACTTGATAATCTCTTCTCGATAAAAGAGCTCTCTGAGAAAAGTTAAATAAATAGATGACTCAATTTATGACACACATGCAACCCAAACACATACAAATGGGATTATTATAGTGCTTCTTTTCTAGGTTTTCATTTTCTCCAACCATATATGTAGCAGATGGCATGGGACTGTACGCCAGGATTATGTTTAAAAAGACTGTTCGTGTCTTTGACTGTATAATGGAAAATTGTATGTGTATTCGTATGTTGGTTCGGTAGTTTCATTCATATTTCATACGAATGGAAACTACCGAATCAATAGACCACCTCAGAAAGAAGTGTGCAGCTCATTAAGGCTTTCACACTTCTCTAACTACAGTTAATCAGTGTTATATTGCCATATCTGGGTGGCCGCCATTCGGTAGGCGAACACGTGGCGGCGGCCATCTTACGCACAAACTCTCTGAGACTCTCAGACCTTCCATAGCTCCAGAACTCACGAACGGAGGGGCCAATCAACCCCTCGTTCGGTGAATTCAATCTAATGAACAAGGGGGTTCATGCGAACGCTGTATTAGCTATGGATAGCAAAGATTAATAACTGTTTTACCTCCCGAACGTAGACCGACCGCAAGGCCAAACCACATGGAACTCTTTTCGGCTACATATTCGTGTGCGGTCAGTCAAATCGTTTATTCCCCATAACTCCCTAACCCCTGGTCTGATCTGGGTGAATTTTGAGTATGTTGGTCACCCAGACCAGCGCTACCAGGGGATGCCACTTAGATCCTTGTACCCCACAGTTTTGGGGTACATCCAGGAAACAGGGAAAAATGTACCAGGATTAAGTGGATTAAGTGTCACACTGAGGGGAGGGAAGGTATGGGAGGAAACCACTGTATTCTTGGTTACTGTTATAGTTACTGGAAATCCCTCCCTTGCATGGGAGAATCCTTTATAATGAACTGCTGTGAATAAAAGTTTAGTTCTGCTCCTGATGCTGTGTGTTGTCCAGTCATTGGGATTGCGATTGGGATATTGTTGGAGTATTTTGCCTGCTGGAAATATTACCCTGTGGATTTATAATACTTGTTCCTGAGCCTTACTGGGATCTAAAGTGGAGATAGGCTGTGTAAGACCAGCTCTCCGCTACAATATAGAATGTGAAGTTTTTAATACAGCATGGCAATCAGCAACACATGAAATATAAATAAACTGATTTTAAAAGGAACACTCGCTTCATTAAGTTAATATTGCAAATGTAATAATATGAAATAATTTAACCAGGAAAAGAACATTTAGCTTTTTTAGTTTTTTAGCAAATTTCAAGTATATACTGAGGCTTCTAATTAAGCTTTCCAAATGATTCTATACTGTTAGAAAACTTTTCCAAATTATTTTTCTATGTAAGTCACCATTAAGTCTATGAGATTTTTGTAGATAAACAATTTGGAAAGTGTTTCTAACAGTATTAAATAATTTGGAAAACTTGTTAAATTGAGTCCTTAATTTCACATCACTTAATTTCATGTTAAGAATTAAGATATTATTCTCTCTCACTATACCTTATATATATATATATATATATATATATATATATATATATATGTGTGTGTGTGTTTCCCTAGGGTCTGTCCTAGATCCCCTATTGTTCTCAATCTAAACTGCCTCTCTTGGTTAACTCATTAGCTCCTTTGGCTTCCAGTATCATTTCTATGCGGATGACCAACAAATGTATCTGTCCTTCCCTGATTTCTCACCACCCCTCTTGACTCCACTGACTGCCTCCCTGCTATTTCCAACTGGATGGCTGCTCATTTCCTTAAACTGAACCTGTCCACAACAGAACTTCTGGTCTTTCCTCTCTCAAGTGTTGCTACTCCCTTGTCTGTGTCCCTCCAAGTCAATGGCGCCACCATCCGCTCTACCTCTAAAGGCTCGCTGCCTAGGTGTTCTCTTTGATTCCGACCTCTCCTTCACCCCTCATGTCCAATCAATCGCCAAATGCTGCCGCTTCCATCTCAAAAAATATTGCGGGTATCTGGCCATATTTAATGCCTGATAAGCAAAGGTGCTTGTCCATGCCGCTGTCCTCTCTCTTGACTACTGTAATCCACTTCTCAGTAGTCTTACGTGTTTCCAACTAGCCTCATTACAGTGTATAATGAATGCGGTGGCGAGGCTCATCTTCCTGTCCGCCAGTACCTCCCACGCATCACCCCTTTGTCAGTCCCTACATTGGCTTCCTGTAAGTTATAAGAATCAATTTAAGATCCTGATACATGCTTACAAAGCTCTACACAATACTACTCCGACCTACTTATCCTCACTAACACACAAATATGTCCCATCTAGACCCCTACGCTCTGCCGGAGACTTACGTCTAACTTCTGTTCATACTCCTACCTCTAATGCTGCACCATTCCTATGGAACACCCTTCCTCTCTCTCTTTAGATTTTCATCCAATCTCCACTCCTTCAAAAAAATCTTTGAAAACTTACTTCTTTAGGAAAGCATATGAATTAAACTGTGAAACTGTCATCAAAACACTAAGCCCCAATGAACACTATCCTAGCAACCTACTTTTCTACCCTACCCATAATACTTGTGTAGCATTACCCCGCTCTTGTGTAGCATTACCCCACTCCCTTTAGCATGTAAGTTCATTGAGCAGGGCCCAAAATCCCTCTGTTCCTGTGTGGCCAACTCGTCTGGTTACAAATACTTGTCTATTAGTTCACCCATTGTACAGCGCTACAGAACTTGTTGGTGCTTTATAAATAATAATAATAATTGTAAATACACGCACTGAAATACTGATATAGTTATGTACAAAAATAAAATATACCTTTGTGTCCCAGTAGTTATGGACAGACTTGAAGAATCAGAATGTCTTCTTTCTTTCTAGAAGGGGTGAAATCAAGTCTGGTTACATTTAATGATACTCATCTATTGGCTAGAAATGATAACATTAATCAAACGCCATTCAGTTTTGGAATGCTTATGTGTCAGACACAGTTGAGCAGGCTGAACACAACAGATGGGAGTCTAATGCACCATTAACACCAAATTTGCTATTCTAATTTTAAAATAGCCATGTTCTATAGATGAGTCTAGAGCATCTTTCTATTATGTCATAGTTTCTGAATTCACTATGATTGACTGTTTTATGAATAAAACTTTGAGTTATAGTTTTTCTTATTCTTCAGTCTTTTAGTGTGTTTTTTTCCTGTGTATTAAGATTTCAAATACTTATTACCATGATAAAGACACTCTGTGACTGCATGGTGGGTTTTATATATGCATGGTTTCTTTGGAAGTGAATTATTAAATCCCCAGGATGCTCCACTCAAAATTATCAGCTATATAAGATAAAAAAAAGATAAGATACATGGTCATGATGCATCGCTGTAGTGATTATGAAGCTGAACAAACATTTTGAAATGAATTTTCCTTCTTTTTCAATGAGCCATGCATGATTAGTTTTCACACCTCATTAGTCAGGGTTTTGCCTTAGGTCTTTTTTTTTTTTCTTTCCTTTTGTGTTACCTATCGCTTTGATTCAAGATAGATTTCCCACAATGCCATCTACAGAACTATATCCTTTAGATTAGTAGCTTATAATATTTTAAAAGTGTAGCGAGCAGCTATTCATAAAATGGATAGAGACACACGCCGTTTAAATGACTATACCGAAAAGTTAGGGCTCTAACATTACTAACTTGAAACGTAGGTAAGAGCAAATCTATATGATCTATTTATTAAAAAATATTATCTTGGATATTCTGTACATGCATTATGTACAAATATTCCTGCATTTTCTCATTGGCATACTGCTATTCTCTCCAGTACAAAATATCCTTTATATCCACAATAAATTACTTATAAATATACTAATAAAAGTATATTTCTTATTTTTGACTACGTGTTGATTTTTTTATTGACACTGCGTGCTTGGCAATTTTTCTATATTAGCAACCATTGGACTGGTTTAACATCATGTAAATGTAGTCTTCAATAGTCAGAGTACAGATCATCAGATTTGGGAACGTGACCGTCTGGTATGCCCAATAATGTTTATATTAAATCAACAACAAAAACAACAATCAATAAAACCAAAGAAACAAAAATACAGTTCTAACAATATACTTTGCCACTATTTGTCACTACTTTTTTTGTTATCTTTTTCTCCCACTTGTAAAGGAATACATCATGTTATTATTTAGCTATAAAAACGCATATATGAATATCAATGCTTAATTTTCTTCCCAATACGCATACAATCAATTTATAGAAATATTTATATATTCCTTATGGTTTTGCTGCCAATTTAAAGTTGTTGTTTTTTTAAGCAGACACTTTGCACAATACTATTACGTAGAGGTCACATTTTGTTTGCCAGCAGAGGGTGCTAAAAACCCTTTAGTTTTCAAAGAAATATGTATCACATTTGCATTTAAAGAATGCAGTTATACATTTGCAGATGTATTGCATTGCTTTTTTGTACCATTAAAATGCCAAAACATTTTACAACTAATTTCTTTAAACCCTCCACCCCCTTTTTTTTGTCTATCAAATTTTTATTGAGTGGACATCACATGCAAAAACATTGTAAAATTGTTGTATATGTGATTACACAGGAGAAAATACTGTTTGTACATGTCATGCTGCCACTAATTTTTATAATACAAGAAAAAAAAACATAGTGTTTGACATGGCATCATACGTAGACAAATGGATAAGCAAGATTGGTACCCAAACAGTCTACATTCAGTCTAGTTAAGAGAATTATAACGATGATGTGGTAACACATAGCCAAAAGTGATTTAACCAAGATGCCAAGATAAAAATCAGTTAATAACCTATGCTTAGATAAACCATATGAAGGGATCCACCAGGTAAAGAACAAGTGACATTATCAGTAGTCATAGTAGTTAGTAGTTATTAAAATGGCTGTCCATCTGGCCACAATGATCAGTACAGCGGTGCATCAGCTCTTGCACTTCCTAAGCCCATGCAGGCTTACATTTCAGCAAATTTTAATTACATTAAAAACTGAGGCATAGTAAAAAAAAAATGTGGGGACATACTAACAATTTAGGCTAAATTTAGAGTTCCTTTAGTGGAGCACACCAAGGTATTTATCTGTATGTGAATGTTTTTATTTCCCACATACATTTTCACATTGAGTAGAACGGGGTTATGGAATGTAACATTTAAACTTAAAATACACATCTAGCAAATGAGATAAGAACAAAACCAAATATGTACTGATATCATTGTCCATGCTTACAAAAAAATTAAAAATTATATTTGTAGTCATGTCATTTACACAAAGTTGGGAGAGGAAGAGGGGATATTAACATTCCAGAATTTGTTGGAAATTGACTTAAACATGTTTAGTTCAGCTCTTGATTTTGAGTGCCATTCCTGGCACAAGAAAAAAAGGGGTAAAATGGACAAGAGGCCATTTTTTTTTCTTAGAAGCTAAGCTTACCATGATGGACAAGAGGTCTGCCCAATCATGGATCTCCTGTCCAATCAACAGGTTGCAAAAAAATATGATGATTGCTAGGAGGACAGCCAGAAAATATATTTGTTCTTTTGAAGTGATTCAAAAGAACCTAATTTGCCTTGGCCTGTGCAAGTCTAAATGTTAACTTTATTACTTAATTCAATACAGAAATTAGAGATGGTGGTATAAAGTTTGGTCTATATATATATAATATTGCATGCACAAATTACTCTAGTCCATTCTCTAACTAAAAGGCTCTTTCTGGTGTTGAAGTAAAACATTATACACATACATAGGCTAACAAAAGGCATATTTTCTGATATAAAAGTAATCAAGTAATCAAATAAATATTATTAGTAAAAGAGAAGTATAAGCACTAATACAAATATACTCCATTACGTAGGCAGATCTTATTTTTAATGACAATATTTTGTTAAATTAGTAGACAGATGGCTTGCTCACATCAATTATTGTTGCATGTGCAAATTAGATCACAAAATTCCACTATACTCCCTAGTATAGATTTTTGTGCTACTGAATACATCATCACCATAACAATGGCAATTTGTGCAACATTGCAAGGTTCGCTATCACATGTCGTGCTGTCACTCATTTTTATAATACAAGAAAAAATCATAATGTTAGACATTGCATCATACGTAGACAAAAAGATAAGCAAGATTGGTACCCAAACAGTCTACATTCGGTCTAGTTAAGAGACTTATGACGATGATGTGGTTACACATAGCCAAAATGGATTTAACCAAGATGCCAAGATAGAAATCACAGTTAATATATATATATTCCAAATAATGAGGGTGCACCCAAGGGGATTTCCGTAAATATAACTGTTATTTTATATTGCATGTTATCAAAAATACACACTGTCCCGATCGATGTTTCGACCCCTATGCAGGTCTCTCTCATCGATCGGGACAGTGTGTATTTTTGCTAACATGCAACAAAAATAACAGTTATATTCACGGAAATCCCCTTGAGTGCACCCTAAAAATATAGAAGCAAACTTTTACCTCGGTGCTATCTGCATTTAGTAGACAATCCAAATAATTAGGGTGCACTCAAGGGGATTTCCGTGAATATAACTGTTTTTTTATTGCATGTTAGCAAAAATACACAATGTCCCAATCGATGAGAAAGACCCGCATAGGGGTGAAACATTGATCAGGACAGTGTGTATTTTTGCTAACACGCAATAAAAATAACAGTTATATTCACTGTGCACCCTCATATTTGGATTGTCTACTACACGCAGATAGCACCGGGGTAAAAGTTTGCTTCTATATTTTAAAGGTGAGTGCCAAGTCTTTGATATATATATATATATATATATATGTGTGTGTGTGTATATATATATATATATATATATATATATATAAAACAAAGACACGCAAAAAAGCAAAACCATAAAAAAATATATAAAACAAAGACAAAAAAACAAAGCAAAACCATATATATATATATATATATATATATATTTAATTTATTTTTTTAGATGTTCCTATTAATTACGTATAGACAAAAGTATGACGTGTCTTCTCGTCCTGTGATCAAAGTATAAGTAGCTATTGTATTTTTATTAACATAAAGATGCTTGAAATGACAGCTCCACTTTAAGTGTAAACAGGATTTCAGTCACAGTGTTGCTGAGAATGTTTGCATAACAATGGACATTTTCTGATTGCCTATTTTAAGGGTCATGCAGTATGTTTACTCAATTTTCAGACAAAACAAAGTCAAGTAAGTCTAAGATGAGTCAGATGGCAGTCAAAGACACTATTCAGTTTTTCTCTAATAGCTTCATTCTTGTGTACATGTCCTTTATGCCGAACTTAAATTATGTTTAAGTTCTTGAAAGCAACTTTGAATAGGGTAAGAGGGAGAAGAGAGGTAGAGAATAGAAGAAATTGAAGCAGCCAATTGGTGTCTTGTTCTTGCTAGAAAAAAAAGGAAAACGAAAAAGAGGTTACAATCATATCTTACGATTCCATCCAACCATGGTTTGTTTATCAGGATACATTTTCCAGGTTTATTCCTCAAAATAAAAATTATGAAAAGAGGAACTAAAAAAGTTTTTTTATTTTCTTTTTAGACAATTTTTATTTATTTAATGTATTTTCTTTACAGACATTATATATATATATATATATATATATATATAATGTCTGTAAAGAAAATACATTAAATAAATATATATATATATATATATATATATATATAAACAATCATTAAAAAAAAAAAAAAAAAAACCCAAAGTAGAATCTCAAATAACACATATTCAGGATATACCACCCTGCATAAATATCAATGTCCAGAATGCACAGATACATTTTAAATATACAGTCAAATATATATGACTCTTTTATGCATGCCAACATTCTGATCATCCAAAAAAACTAAAAAAACTTTTTTATATACATACATCCACATATACCTACATATACATACGCATATATAAAGTGTAGATTGGATTAGTTGTATTATATATATATACACAAATATACATAGACATAGAAACATAGACTGTGATGGCAGATAAGAACCATTCGGTCCATCTAGTCTGCCCAATTTTCTAAATACTTTCATTAGTCCCTGGCCTTATATTATAGTTAGGATAGCCTTACGCCTATCCCACGCATGCTTAAACTCCTCTACTGTGTTAACCTCTACCACTTCAGCTGGAAGGCTATTCCATGCATCCACTACCCTCTCAGTAAAGTAATATTTCCTGATATTTTTAAACCTTTGCTCCTCTAATTTAAGACTATGTCCTCTTGTGGTAGTTTTTCTTCTTTTAAATATAGTCTCCTATTTTACTGTGTTGATTCCCTTTATGTATTTAAATGTTTTTATCATATCCCCCCATCTCCTCTTTCCTCCAAGCTATACATGTCAAGTTCCTTTAACCTTTCATTGTATGTTTTATCCTGCAATCCATGAACCAGTTTAGTAGCCCTTCTCTGAACTCTCTCTAAAGTATCAATATCCTTTTGCAGATACGGTCTCCAGTACTGTGTACAATACTCCAAGTGAGGTCTCACCAGTGTTCTGTACAATGGCATGAGCACTCCCCTCTTTCTACTGCTAATACCACTCCCTATACAACCAATCATTCTGCTAGCATTTCCTACTGCTCTATTACATTGCCTGCCTACCTTTAAGTAATCAGAAATAATCACCCCTAAATCCCTTTCCTCAGATGTTGAGGTTAGGACTCTATCAGATATTCTGTACTCTGCCCTTGGGTTCTTATGTTCAATATGCATTATTTTGCACTTATCCACGTTAAATGTCAGTTGCCACAACTGACATTTTTCTAGTTTACCTAAATCATTTGCCATGTGGCTTATCCCTCCTTGAACATCAACCCTGTTACATATCTTAGTATCATCAGCAAAAAGACATACCTGACCATCAATACCTTCTGCAATATCACGAATACGCATGTCAAATATCTCCTATACGCTAAGATTTTCATTTCTAAGCCGAGGCATTTCTTATTCTGCCATGTCTAACTATGTGCATTTTTCATATTTCCTTTTTAACCAAGATTTTACTCTAGGTATCCCTCTCTATTCAATAGAAAAGAAAAAAGTTCTCTATTAATTATTTTGATGGTCTATTCCTTAATTAATTCCATTTTCCTGACTTCCTTTCTGTCTTATTTAAATAACATTCTGCCTCTGAGAAGTGAACTTGTATCAGGGATACCATCTCTGGGCATGGTTTTTGCTAACATTTGACAGAGTTGCAATCCTAAATTCTGCAGCTTCGATCTCACATACTTTATTCAACCAATTCTGCAAGATGGAGAATCCTTAGTTTTCCCAGTAAAGGGGATTAAGGCTTTAGCATCAATTGAAATAAATCTACAACAGATTTCTTATACTGAGCTATTGAAAGGGTTGTATGATGTAGGAGGACATTCTCGGGTTAGAATGGTAGATCTTCACCCAAAATTATTTCCATAGCGGCTGGTATTCTTTGGGTGATGTGATGTGTTGGGTTTGTGCCAGACATAGCATTTTCTTTGATGGCCGAAAAGTTCAATTTTAGTCTCATCAGACCAGAGTGCCTTCCTCCATACATTTTGGGAGTCTACTACATGCCTTTTCGCAAACTCAAAATGTGCCATTTTGTTTTTTGCTGAAAATAGTGTCTTTCTTCTGTCTCTATGGAGCATATGGCTTATTGTCGTCCTATGTACAGATACTCCAGTCTCTGCTGTGGAACTCTGCAGCTCCTCCAGCAGTGGCGTACATACCAGGGTCGCAGGGGTCGTGGCTGCGACCGGACCCGGCCCACCAGGGGGCCCGGTCACCCCTGTGACCCGGTATGTACCCACAGGGCCAGCCTCTTCTCCTGGGGGGGCTCAGGAGCTGGCCATGTCAGGGCCCCCCCGAGGCTGGCCCTGCTGACCCGGGCTGGCTGTCTGGGTGGCCGGTGCATGAGGGAGCACTCACCTCTGTGTGCTCCCTCTTCAGCTCCCTCGCGCACCGCACTGATACCGGAGCCGGAAGATGACGTCATCTTCCGGTGCCGGCATCCCTATGCGGCGCACGAGGGAGTTGAAGAGGGAGCACACAGGGGAGAGTGCTCCCTCGCGCACCGGCCACCCAGACAGCCAGCCCGCCCGCCCAGCAGCACCACTGGACCACAGGGAATCCCCCCAGCTCTCCAAAAGGCAAAAGGTAAGGATTGGATTTTTAAACAGTGTTAGTGTCTGTGTTAGTGTCTGTGTTAGTGTGTGTGTTAGTGTGTGTTTGTGTGTGTGTTTGTGTGTGTGTTTGTGTGTGTGTGTGTGTGTTAGTGTGTGTTTGTGTGTGTGTTAGTGTGTTAGTGTGTGTGTTTGTGTGTTAGTGTGTGTATGTGTTAGTGTGTTTGTGTGTGTGTGTGTTTGTGTGTGTGTGTGTTTGTGTGTGTGTTAGTGTTTTAGTGTGTGCGTGTGTATGTGTTAGTGTGTTTGTGTGTGTGTGTTTGTGTGTTAGTGTGTGTGTGTTAGTGTTTGTGTGTATGTGTTAGTGTTTGTGTGTATGTTAGTGTCTGTGTGTATGTGTTAGTGTGTGTTTGTGTGTATGCGTTAATGTGTGTTTGTGTTAGTGTTTGTGTGTGTGTTAATTGTCAGTGAGTGTGTCTGTTATTGGGTGTGTGTCTGCTAGTGAGTGTGTTACTGTGTGTGTCTGTTACTGAGTGTGTTTGATGTCTGTTAGTGAGTGTGTGTTTGTCAGTAAAAAGTGTATGCTTTGTAAGTGAATGTGTATGTATGTCTGTCACTGAGTGTGTCTCTGTCAGTAAATGTGTGTGTCTGTTAGCTAGTGTGTATGTGTCTGTTCGTGAGAGTGTGTGTGTGTGTATCTTCAGCATTTTCTCCAGCATCGGACTCCCTTGGCGCTGGGGATCCCTCCGCCTCTCAGCTCCAAATGCACCTGCGCGGCAAGAGGCGTGCGCGCACTTAAACCGCCCATAGGAAAGCATTACTCAATGCTTTCCTATGGACGTTCAGTGTCTTCTCACTGTGATTCTCACAGTGAGAATCGCGGAATCTCCTCTAGCGGCTGTCAATGAGACAGCCACCAGAGGCTGGATTAACCCTCAGTGAAACATAGCCGTTTCTGCTGCCTCTCTGATTAATGTCCACTCCGTGAGTTTTGGTGGGCGGCCGTCTCTTGGCAGGTTTGCTGTTGTGCCATGTTCTTTCCATTTGGTTATGATCGATTTGATGGTGCTCCTGGGGATCATCAAAGATTTGGATATTTTTTTTATAACCTAACCCTGACTTGTACTTCTCAACAACATTGTCCCTTACTTGTTTGGAGAGTTCCTTGGTCTTCATGGCAGTGTTTGGTTAGTGGTGCCTCTTGCTTAGGTGTTGCAGCCTCTGGGGCCTTTCAAAAAAGGTGTGTAAATGTAATGACAGATCATGTAAAACTTAGATTGCACACAGATGGACATAATTTCACTAATTATGTGACTTCTGAAGGTAATTGGTTACACCAGAGCTTTTTATGGGCTTCATAACAAAGGGGGTGAATACATACGCACATGCCAATTTTATGTTTTCTATTTCTAAAAACAGTTTTATGTACATATTTTTCTCATTTCACTTCACCAACTTAGACTATTGTGTTGTTAATAAAACATTTAACTTAAGGCTGTAATGTAACAAAATAGGTAAAAAGTCAAGGGGGGTGAATACTTTTGCAAGGCACTGTAAGTCTTCAAACTTTGTGGTGCCTCCGTTCAATAAATGTTTTTTTTAGTATAGATTCATAAAAATCATTAATTTGGGTATATCAGCATTTCTCCATAAATGTGGGTGTACAGGTAATTACCAGATCTTCTATTTTCTTTAATCTCGAAGTACCCAGTAACCTTTGGATAATTTCTACATCGCCTGTCTCTGAAAAACCTTCTCCTATCTTAGGAATTTCTCCTGCAAAATCTGGATTGTGGGTAAGGGGCAAAAGAAGACTGGGTATACGTGCAACTAATGTGTATTTTTTAATCTGCAACCAAACATTCCATGTTGCATAAAAAAGGGCTATATGAGGGTATCTGTTGGGGAATTTTAAAGTTTGTAACCATGTCAAAGTCGTTAATGGGATGGGGCTCCAACCTTTTCCAAGGCCAATCATGGCTTATTTAAATCTGTAAAATACCATTCTTAAATTCGCAGCATATGTTCAGCTTGATAATATTGCTTAAAATTGGGGAGGGCCAAGCCTCCCTTTCATTTCAGAAGACATAAAATGTCATATCTGAGACATGGGTGAGAATCTCTCCACAAGATATTTATAGTGGCGTTTTTAAGTGATGAAAAAAAAGATTTCGGTAACTCAATCGGAATTGTCTGGCACAAATATAAGATTTGTGGTGGAATATTCCTTTAAAGGACATTGATACGCCCAAACCTATTTACGAAGGTCTATCTGAATTTCATTAAATAGTCAGAAATGATTACTCTGATAAGTTTGAGATGGGTCGGTGGTTATCCAGATACCCAGATACTTCATTTGGGCTGTACACCATGTAAATGGGAATTGCGCTTCCAAGTTGTTTTCTTGTGCTGAAATTGAAATAATTAATACTTCACATTTTGAGGCATTGATTTTAAGATTAGATAATTCAAATTTATATTCTGCTATCAAATTTGGTAGAGTGATTCTGGGTTTAGTGACAAAAAATAGCGCACTCAACTATTTTATGTTCTGCTGTTTGAAATTCTAACCGCTAATATTTGAGTGTCTCCTCACGCCTTGTAGCAAGGGTTTGAGAGTGAGAGCAAATCAAATTGGGGAGAGGGGAAATTATTTATCTAAACTATTTTAGAGTATGTCTCGTTTATATTTATTCGGGCATTTCGGATATTGTATAGAGATTTTCTCCGCAACCTTATTTTTTTCTCCCAAACCCATTTACTCTAAAGTTGCCTGCAATCAGTCCACCTGATCAAATGCTTTTTTCCACATTTGTTTGCATTGCCATATAAGAAGCAATGCCATATAAGAAGCATATTGCAGAAGGTCTTGATGGTAAGGTATGTCTTTTTGCTGATGATACTAACAGGGTTGATGTTCCAGGAGGGATAAGCCAAATGACAAATGATTTAGGTAAACTAGAAAAATGGTCAGAATTGTGGCAACTGACATTTAATGTGGATAAGTGCAAGATAATGCATCTTGGACGTAAAAACCCAAGGGCAGAGTACAGAATATTTGATAGAGTCCTAACCTCAACATATGAGGAAAGGGATTTAGGGGTGATTATTTCTGATGACTTAAAGGTAGGCAGACAATGTAATAGAGCAGTAGGAAATGCTAGCAGAATGCTTGGTTGTATAGGGAGAGGTATTAGCAGTAGAAAGAGGGAAGTGCTCATGCCATTGTACAGAACACTGGTGAGACCTCACTTGGAGTATTGTACACAGTACTGGAGACCGTATCTTCAGAAGGATATTGATACCTTAGAGAGGGTTCAGAGAAGGACTACTAAACTGGTTCATGGATTGCGGGATAAAACTTACCAGGAAAGGTTAAAGGATCTTAACGTGTATAGCTTGGAGGAAAGACGAGACGGGGGGTTATGATAGAAACATTTAAATATATAAAGGGAATCAACACAGTAAAGGAGGAGACTATATTTAAAAGAAGAAAAACTACCACAACAAGAGGACATAGTCTTAAATTAGAGGGACAAAGGTTTAAAAATAATATCAGGAAGTATAACTTTACTGAGAGGGTAGTGGATGCATGGAATAGCCTTCCAGCTGAAGTGGTAGAGGTTAACTCAGTAAAGGAGTTTAAGCATGCGTGGTATAGGCATAAGGCTATCCTAACTATAAGATAAGACTAGGGACTAATGAAAGTATTTAGAAAATTGGGCAGACTAGATGTGCCGAATGGTTCTTATCTGCCGTCACATTCTATGTTTCTATGTTTCTATGATTGTTATATAGCGCGATAGTGTCTAGCTGCTAAGAGTGCTGATAGTCTCGTCCTGACTCCCCAAAGTTCCACGTATGTTTCATCTAATTGTGAGGTTTTATGTCTAGCGTTGAGAACTCAGATTCTAGTTATTAATTTAAGAATTTTGCCCCGTTTAAACAGTTTTTAATGCAAACCTAGAGAAATCAGTTGTCTTCTGGTAACGCATTTATGCGCTTCCTAGAGGGAAAGGAAGGATACCTCTGTAGACTCATTCTCTGAAAAATATTTCTGTATATTTTGGTTTATCTGTTCATAAGCTTCTGGATCTGTCAATAAGGTTTCGTTTAATCTCCATGTCCATTCCTGCTTCCTTAGTAATTTATATCAATTTGAAGTTGGTTGTTATCTGACCAGGTCATTGGGATTATAATAGCTGATATTACATCAGTAAGATCTTCTTGTTAAACGAATATATAATCTATTCTCGAATAGGTCTTATGATGTGTTGAGTAGTGCATTTAATCTCTGCTTTCAGTATATTTATCCCTCCAGCTGTCCACCAGTCTGAACCCGAGAAATGCCCTCCCAATCTGTCTTAATTTTGTTGAGATAAAATACTTCTTCCTGTTGTACAGTCTATTCTTGGCTCCAACGGTACATTCAAATCTCTTCCCACTATACGTTTTCCCTCTTTGAACTTTGCTAACTTCCTAAGGGTTTCCACTCTGAATGATGTTTGTCCCGAGTTAGGTGCATACATTGTTGCTTAAGTGTAACCTTTATCCATTATCATGCCCTTAACAAAAAGTATTTTTTTTATTTGAAAGTACCTGAGGATCTTGTAAGTGTACATGAGAAGAAAATAAAATTGCAACCCCCCCTTTTTTGCCTCACAATGATACCCTTTTGGGAACCATTTAACATATAATTTTGGTGCGTTACCTTCCTTAAAATGAGTCTCCTGCAAGAAGACCACTGAACTATGCGATGACCACAAATCTCTGAAGGGATGAGATCTTTTCTTTTATCTTAAGCTCTTTACAATTGATGGTTCTAATTCATAATGGAAGAGAACTCAGCAGCATAATATCAGAGTATGCGCACGAATAGAAGAAGTAAAATAAATACATTAAAAAAACAAAAGATAAATAAAATAAAAATAAGAATGAAAACCCTACAATCACGCTCCTCTCCCGCCAAACCCCAATTGTCTATATGATCAGTGATGGGTAGGTCACTCCGTCAATCTACTTTTTCCCTAAAGTGGCTAGTGGTAGTCCCTCCCCCCAGTGCTACAGAGCATGTATTTTGCATAGTTATACATGGGATAAACAATAGTGGGAAAGTCATAACAGTAAGGGTGGACAGATATCCTGTCAGGTATTTGCGTGGGAGATGAAGCAGTGAGGATGGATGGCCTGACAAATAAATATTTTACGCTGAGTGAGTTCAGTATCAGAAATCCCATGGTAATGGTTGTCAATGGTACGTTCATATGTACTATAGGAGTGCGACCTGGAGTAGTGTATTTCCTCTAGAAGGTGTATGGAGCCAACTTTATTGATCCATGCTCGGATAGTAGGTGCCTCTGTTTTTTTCCAGTGGCTAGGGATGAGAGCGTTTGCAGCTGTGAGTAGGTGTGTGGTTAAGGATCTCATACTCTTGGGGACCGATGGTGGGAGGTGGAGGAAGAGTGCAGTTTCTGGAGATTGAGGCTGTTGAACGTTGGTGATGGTATGGATCATCTTAATGACTGGACAAGACCACCATATGTGGCTTGGGGTTCCCCAAGGGTGGGGACATCTCCAACTCTGCGCAGAGGAGTTTGGGAAGATTGTGTTTATTTTGGACGGGGTGAGGTGCCACCTGGATAGCCGTTTAAAGTTTTCTTCCTGTGTGTGCGTGCTCATGCTTGTCTTGTGTACGTAGGAAAATATGTGTTTCCAATCTGTTTGCGTTAGGGAGAGGTTGAGCTCGGATTCCCAGGATTTTGTGTATTTGGGTAGGGCGGGCGATATTTCCGTTTGCATTAGTTTGTATAGGAGGGAGAGATATCACTGGAAGCACAGTGTTGTTCAAATGAGGTAAGTTGCCGATGTCCTTGGAGAATGTTGGGGGTGGTTGATAGGAAGTGGGTGAGTTGAGAGTGACGGAATTGTTGTAGGGTCGAGGGTTGTGTATCTCCAGATACACAACCAGATTGCGTTGGGTGGTCTAATTCCTTGGTCATCTAGTAGGGTTCGCAGTTGGAGGCAGTGGGTGTGCGAGAACGCAGTGAAGGAGGAAGGGGAGAGGCCCAGAGGGAATTGAGGGTTGTAAGTCAATGGGTATAGAGGAGACAGGTGAGGGGATATGCCCAGTTTATTTCTTATTTGCGACCACACTTTAAGGGTGGGTATGATTGTGGGGTGCTTTGCGTGGGTTTGCAAGAGTGAGGATTTTCCTGTTTGTTGCCACGGGATAGTGAAGAGGGGATGCTGAAAGGCAGATTTTTCAAGGAGCACCCAGTGTTTGGGATTGTTGGGAATGGTCCAGTCATAGACCCTATTGAGCATAGTAGCCTTATAGTACAGTTCTACATCCGGGAGGCCCAGGCCACCTTGGAGTTTGTGGTTTGTAAGGGTGTTGTATGTGAGCCTAGGAGGGGAGTGCGACCATATAAAGCGGGTAAAGGTCTTCTTAATGTTGGTGAAGAAGGATGCCGATAGTGTAATGGGGAGGGTTTGTAGAAGGTATAGAAGTTTGGGGAGGACATTAATTTTGATAATATTGATGCGGCATAGCCAACCGAAGTGTGGTTTGTGCCATTTGGTCAGATCTTTACCATGGAGAGGAGGCGATATTAAAAACATTTTAAGAAAAGTGGAAATGGAATGGGTCTATAAACTGCAGACCCTCTCACCCCAAGGTCT
>OW240914.1:253944003-253954689 GCA_933207985.1 Pelobates cultripes
AACAGATCATAGCTAAACTGTGAAAAATAAAAATTGGAGATAATTGGAATATCAAGAGTAGGTGAAGGTGTTTTATGGGTTAAGAAAGTGTAGGAGTGGGGGCGTGGCTTGGAGGTCCGAGAAGATGGCAGCCTAATTCACTAGCTCCCCGCAGGCTCATCACACAACCTCACCGACCGCACAATATAACACCCGAAATGGGGAAAACGCACCGCACATCGAGTGCCCAAAGGACCGCGGACACCCCAAAAAGCACCCGGAATCCCTCCATGAGAAACTTTCTGGTGACGCAGGCCTCAAGTGACTCCGCGGCCTCCAGCATGTCCCGCCCGCGATCACCGCAGGGGGACCAACCACCTACCATCCCTCAGGCATCCTCACCGGACCTGGTATCCATCCTGAAGCAATTACCCACAAGGGCAGATCTGAGGGCGGCGAAAACGGAGCTGCGTACCTCCATAACAGCCGAACTGCACGCATTGAGGGAGGAGATACAGGGCCTCAGCCAGAAAGTAGTACAACTTGAAGCAGACTGGGATCACATGTCTGCCGCCCAGTCAGCGAACACAGACAGGCTACACCATCACAATAAAGTGCTACAGCAAATGGCACTACATGTGGAGGATTTAGATAACAGAGGCAGGAGGCAGAATATCCGTGTAAGGGGAGTGCCTGAAGAACTGGACAAGAGAACACCAATCTCAGACACACTTATGGACTTATTCAACAAATTACTGGTCCGGCCACTTCAGACACCCATAGGCTTCGTGCGAGCACACCGAGCGCTGAGGCATCAGGGACCCCCGGAGGGCCCTGCCCGGGACATAATATGCTGCCTGGAGAGCTTTCCCCTGAAGGAGGAGATCCTCCGCAAGGCCAGAGGCACAGATAAAATATTGGTGGAAGGCGCGGAGGTCCAGCTGTTCCCAGATCTCTCCCCGGCTACGCTGACATACAGGAGAGCGATGAGGCCCCTTACAAGACAACTGCAGGCAGCCAACATCAGGTACCGCTGGTGCTTCCCTACGGGCCTACAAGTGGCAACGCCCGGCGGCCCCTTTATGGTTGCAGGGGAAGAAGACGTCCTGGCGCTCCAGAGAGACCTACACCTACCGCCGGAGACCATCACATGGCCGAACCCATTAAGCTTCTACGCCTCTGGCCCCAGGCAGCAAGGCACAGGCCCCCGACCCCAAAGGATAAGAACCCCTCGCACTCAGACGATTAGACCGGCAGGGACGCCTAACTGAGGACCGTGGATCCCTCCCCGCTTCGGCCTCCTTTACTGCAGAAGACAGGAATGCCGACTTCAGCGACAAGACAGAAGCTCTGAATATTTAGACTTTTCCCTTTTTTTTTTTCTCTCTCTCTCTCTCTCTCCCCTTACACCCACCACTCCCGAACAATACAGGCATATCAGCCCCGGAACTGTGGGAACAACGATGAACCCCGGGCGCAATGCCTAGATGTGGACTCCATCTTGCCCCTTCATACAGCAAGTATTGATGGAATTTGGGGGCTGGAGGGATGGGGTGTAGTCGAGAGATGTTGGGACACAGGCCATACGAGAGGCTCTGACTCCTAGGGGCAGGGGGGGGGAGGGGTTACACCGCACACGACTGATACAGTTTAATGTTTGCGTTGTCCAACAGCTGCGTAAGCGTTAACGCAAATGTGTATTATAGCCAACTATGAAACTCCCCCTTTTTTTTTTTATTTTTTTTTTTTACCACCACAATATTTGATACGGTTCAAATGTTTGTTGAAAAGCTTTCCCGAGTCAGAGGGGATGGGGGAGGTCGCGAGGGGGGGGGGAGACAGGTCAATAACCGACCTGCACAGAGTGGATACATGAGGGTAATGTTGTACCATGTTTATGTTATGGTTTTCACATATGTTTAAGCTAACGATGTTGTTCTTAGGTGAGGTTAAAACTTGAGCTACAATTTAGATAGACTGAGCCGTCAGCCGGGGAGACGGAAGATCCTGACTGAGTAGAGTCCCGAGAGATCACAGTGGTCAGCGACGACCGATCTGCGAGCGCACTTGGGAATTCTTGGACTCCCTTGACCACCCTACCGGACTAGGCGACAAGATATAGGTGAGCGGTACTCCCCTTGTCCCCAGGTGGGCGGGAGAACTACTGCCCTCCGTCGCTCATATCCGATATCGCTACACGTAGCGACTCCTTACCGAAACAGGGAATGGGCTTCACAGCCCGTAAATTTCCCTCCACTGGTTACCCCACGCTTCCCTACCCCCCCCCAACCTAACCCTCGACTGCTTGACAGACGCAACAGATTACACACACATTTGACAAAACGATGCCGCCCAAGTCAATTGCCCCAGCTCCCATCACGGTCCTTTCTCTCAACGCTAGGGGCCTAAACAAACCTGAAAAACGATCGGGAGCCATGAGAGAATTCCTAACCCATAAAGCATCCATAGTGTATCTACAGGAGACACACTTCAGAGAAGGGTCCAGGCCCACACTGACAAACCAACACTACCCAGTGGGGTACTACAGTGATTTTCAGGGGGGGAAGTCCAGGGGCACAGCGATTCTCCTCCACAAACGCATCCCGTTTAAAGAGACAGGAGTGCTGACTGACCCGGAAGGACGTTATACCTTCGTTAAGGGGGAGATAGCGGGCACACAATACACTCTCGCTAACATTTATGTCCCAAATCAAAGGCAGTATCAATTCATAGCCCGGATGCTTCGCACCCTTAGGAGCTTCAAAGCGGGCGTGTTGATTTTGGGGGGAGACCTGTATATAGCTCTGGACCCTAAATGGGACTCCTCACTGGGACACTCACACATCCCCGCACAACACCTTCAGGCAATTAGGAACTTACTGACAAAAGAAAAAATGGTGGACTGCTGGAGGGCAATGCACCCTGACGAGAGGGATTATACCTTCTACTCTCACCCACATAACTCCTACACTCGAATTGACTATCTCTTTCTGTCACAATACCACCTACCACTGGTGCTTCACGCCAATCAGGGCACTGCGACATGGTCAGACCATGCGCCGGTGCTCATCACACTGAAATCACCCCTATTCAAACCCAAGATCTCCAAATGGAGATTAAACGAAGCCCTACTGGCAAGGCCAGAAGTGACAACAGAGATAGATGCAACACTAAAAGAATACTTTACAAACAACAGTGATCAGACCTCCCCCACCATACGATGGGAAGCACACAAAAGCGTAATTAGAGGACATTTTATTCAAAAGAGCGCGCACTTGAAAAAACAAAGGGAAGCGCGTATGACCACATTACTGTCAGACATACAACAACTAGACGCCCTCAACAAGAGACTCCAACTACCCACACACCGAGCTACGCTCCTCTGCTTAAGGAGGGAACTGACTACACTTTTACAGTCTCAACACCATAGAGATGTATTGCGCCATAAGGCATTCTTTGCCGTACATGGCAATAAGAGCGGGAAGCTTCTGGCGCGCATGCTTAACAAAAAAAGACAAGACACATACATTGACCGCATAAGAGATAAAGGGGGGATTCTTCACAGGCACCCCACTAAGATACAGGAGATTATTCGGGCATATTACTCAGAGCTATATTCTCTGCCAAGGCCGCAAACTGAAACCCATGCCCAAAAGCTCCGTAACTCTATTGACGACTATCTTAGGACTCACACACTCCACACCCTGACAACGGAAGAAGCAGATCAGTTAGAGGAGCCCGTCACCCCAGAGGAGTTGGCACTCGCGATTAAAAACACCAAACCAGGGAGAAGTCCGGGCCCGGACAGTTTACCCATTAAATACTATAAGAGGTTTGTGGAAACTTTATACCCCCCACTACTAGAGATGTTCAACGCAATCAGAGAGGGACACGACATCCCCAAACAGACACTAACGGCACATATCACCATACTTCCTAAAGAAGGCAAAGATCGAGAGCACTGCGGGAGCTATCGACCGATATCCCTCATAAATAATGACCTCAAATTATTGACAAAAGTCCTGGCAACCAGACTTCAGACACACATACCTAGGCTGGTTCACGCAGACCAGGTAGGATTTGTGATGGGTCGGGAGGCCAGAGACAATACCATTCGAGCACTCACACTCATGCACAGGAAGACGGGGGATAACACGGACCTTCTCCTGCTGTCCACAGACGCGGAGAAGGCCTTTGACAGGGTCTGTTGGGAATACATGTTCCAGACACTGGCTCACATGGGCATGGGCACACACCTCCAGGGATGGATTAGAGCCCTCTACTCCCAGCCGACGGCACACGTTCTAGTCAATGGAGCACCTACGGAGGCCTTTCCAATCTATAACGGCACACGTCAGGGCTGCCCACTGTCCCCCCTGCTGTTTGTCCTGGCCCTAGAGCCCTTCCTGCAGAACATTAGATGCCACCCGGACATTCAGGGAATAAGCACAGGAGACACACAACACAAAATAGCCGCATATGCGGACGACCTCCTGTTCTTTATAACCCACCCCGAGGTCTCCTTACCTAACCTAGTACAGGCATTCCAGAGGTTCGGAGAGCTATCTGGTCTGAAAATCAACTATTCCAAATCCTATATTCTAAATATAAGCATCCCTACACAGAGGGCCACCCAGCTCCACCAGAGTCATGCCTTCCAATGGGCTACAGATAAAATACGCTACTTAGGCACGTGGCTAACGGCTAAAGCAGCGAACCTATATACATCCAACTTCGCCCCGATACTCCTACAGTTTCGGAAAGACATGGGTGACTGGGCCTTCCCACACATCTCCTGGCTGGGTAGAGTGCAAGTGGTGAAGATGAATTTTCTGCCAAGACTACTATATCTTTTCCAAGCTTTGCCCATAGCAATCCCGACTTCCTTTTTCACAACACTCAGGAGGGCAGTGGGGGCTTACGTATGGGCTGGGAGGAGACCCAGACTGAAGTTCTCCCTCCTTACAAAACCCAAAAACAAAGGGGGCCTAGCCCTACCAGACTTTTCGCTATATTACAAGGCGTGTCATCTACAACGCGTTGTCGAATGGTCTAAACCGGGGGTCATCAAGCTGTGGAAAACGGCGGAGGAGAGGGAGGTGGGCGTCCCCGCCGCCCTTCTTCCATGGCTCCCTGCGAGAGGGGACGGGGGGGAGAGTCAGTACTCCACTTACACCAAAGCGACACTGTCGGTGTGGCGCAGAAGCATAGGGAAGCACGCCCTCTCCATGTACCCATCCCCTTTGCTGCCACTTACATACAACAAGGACTTCCTGCCGGGGTTGGACCCGAGGGACCTCCAAACCCTGGTAGAAGACCCATTGCCACGATTGAGACACGTATGCACCAGCCGAGGGCTGACAGACTTAACAGAACTGAGCAGGGAGAACCCCAGGCCTTTCCTAACACACTTTAGATATGAACAACTCCGCAGCTACATAAGGCTCCTCCCGCAAGGGGCGGCTCTTGGTAGAGACCTCACTGTCTTTGAAAAGATATGCACAGACCCAGATCCATTACCACATGGAGTGGCACATATATACTCCCTCCTTAACTCACAGACCCCGTGGGAAGCGCCAAAATTCATGGGAAAATGGGAGGAGGCTCGAACCAAACATTCAGCTCACAGGAATGGGAAAAAATATGCACTATCATACACCATTGTTCTGTGTTCAGCAAAAGCCAAGAAACAGCTTACAAACTGCTAACACAGTGGTACCGCACACCTGCCACGATACACCACATACACGCAAACGAGACCCGCCTTTGTTGGAGATGTGCCAAGGCAACGGGAACACACATACACATATGGTGGGAATGTGAATTAATACAACCCTTCTGGCGCATCATCCACAAAATCTTATCCCGATTCTCAGATAACCCACCACCTAGGGAACCTAGGGGGCCCTAATAACAATAAGGGGGGGACCTATTGTCCCCCCGCGGCCCTAATAACAATAAGGGGGGGACCTATAGACCTATTGTCCCCCCCGTCCCCACCCCTGCGCGGTGGGTGGGGGCCATATTGATAATGGGGGGGGACCTACTGCCCCCCCGGCCCCCAACCCTGCGCGGTAGGCAGGGGCCATATAGATAATGAGGGGGGGACCTACTGTCCTCCCCCCCGGCCCCCACCCCTGGGCTGTGGGTGGGGGCCCTAAGTAAATCCCCCCCCCCAAGGTGACTAGGGGTCCCCAAGCCCCTAGTCACCCACCCCTCCTCCCCCCCAAATAAAAAGTCCCTACCTACCCCCCTCACCCTAAAAAATAGTGAGGGGGGAATAAAATAACTAACCTGTAAAGTGAAATTGAAATTACCATTCGACGTCTTCTTTTTTCTCAAATCTTCATTTTTCAGCCCCAAAAAAGGCCAAATAAAAAACCAACATAACCGTCGAACTAAAAAAAAAAATCCTGAGCGCAAAAAAAAAAACACGACGAAAAAGAAAAAACCCGAGCGCAAAAAAATAGTGTACGCTGCTAGGAGCCAGAGGTATCCATTCGGTATTTTTATTTGTTTTTATGTTTTTTCGAACATGACAGGTTCCCCTTCCTCCCCCTTGCTGGGTAATGTGTCTCTGGACACAGAAGCTCCATACCGCTATAAAGCCTCCATGCCCAGATACCGTGTGAGTGTGATCGAGCCCCCCTCTTCTCTACCGCTTGTGTAAGGAGCCATATAGGTGGCCTTCCTGCTTGTGCCAGCCAGGAGGCCCGTGAGTAGGCGGGTGCAAGTATACTGGTACTGGAACACGAGACGACCCGAATGATGTCACTGGGGGGCGCCGCCGCCTATCTACCGCCGGCCAAGTATGTGGGAGCAGCGATCAGGGCGAGGGAGCCAAATTCACCAAAGATACGTACACAATAACAACTTCATGCCAAGCCTTCCAATATACATTTTATTTCTTTTTACATACATATATACACATATATATATATATATATATATACACACGCACACACATTGTACATACATATTAAACTATTAACTACATAATTATTTGATTTTATTAAATATAATTTGAGGGACCTGCCTGACAACCCAGACAGACAGTCCAGAGAATTTAATTGGCAAGCCCTATATTTAACCCAGTACCTTTCCAAAACATCATAAAGCCTTTACATGGGGGGTATTGTTATACTTGGAAGACTTCTGAGACATTACTCTACAAAAGATATGAGTGTTTTAGATACAGTAAAATGTATTATACTGATAATATAATCAGTGAAATAATCAGTGAAATGGCAGTTTATGTGTAAAAAATACAAAAAACAAATATAAACGCTAATTTTGGCCAGGGTTTGTGACTAAGTGGCTACTAAAAAAGACTGGGCATACCCCATTTTGAATACCATGGGTTGTCTACTTTTACAAATGGTATGCCATGATGGGGTTAATTTTCATTCCTGGGCTGCCATATGGTCTCAAAGGCAACATAGGCCCAGCAAACCAATCTGGCAAATTTCTATGTGCAAACATGGAAAAGGGGAAAGCCCTACATTTGAGCCCTGTAAGTTTGCAAAGAAAACTGTACATTGGGGGCACTATTGTACTCAGTAGATGTTGCTGAACACATATTGGGGTCTTCTTTGTCAGTAACACATAACAGGAACTAACGTACAATGTGAGAGAAAAATTACACAAAAAAAGACTGGTGGTAGAATTATTGCAAGGAGAGTTTTAAAATACCGCCATTTGAAATACCCTAGGGTGCCTACTTTTCAAAAATATATGGTGTGATGGGGGTAAATTACATTGGCCGGCTACAAAAATGTCCCAAATAGGACATGGGTGCATGATGACCAACTGTGAAAATTCCAAGTTGGAAACCTGCAATGCACACCCTCCAATAAGGTATTTTAGCCCCCAGAGAACCTGACAAACCTATACATGGGTGGTATCACTATACTCAGGAGATGTTACTGAACACATATTGTGGTGTTCTTTGTCAGGAACACATAACAGGAACTGAGAATCCATGCCTAAAGTACAATGTGGGAGAAAAATAACACAAAAAAATTACTACCTAAAAGTTTGACAAAGACTGGTGATAGAATTAGTGCATTGAAAGTGTTAAAGTACCACCATTTGAAATACCCTAGGGTGTCTACTTTTCAAAAATATATGGTTTGATGGGGTAAAAATCACATTGACTGGCTTCAAAAATGTTCCAAATAGGACATGGGTGCACGATGACCAGAAAAAGTTGGAAAACTGGAATGCTCACCCTCCAAATAAGGTCTTTTAGCCCCCAGAGAACCTGACACACCTATAACTGGGTGGTATCACTGTACTCGGGAGATGTTGCTAAACACATATTGGGGTGTTCTTTGTCAGTAACACATAAAATTCTCAGTACACGTATTCTTAACGGTATCCCTATGTGTGTCAAAATAATCACCAATTTTATTTTTTTATTTGGCATAGATTGGTGGTAAAATGGTTGCATGAAAAGAGTCAAAATACCCCAAGTTTAATATCTTAGGTTGTCTTATTTTATTAAAAATATACATGTGAAGGGTTATTCAGGTATTCCTGACAGATATCCGTGTTACAATGTAACTTTAGTTCATTTTGAAAAAAAAATTATTTGGAAATAGCAAAGTGCTACTTGTACTTATTGCCCTATAACTTTCCAAAAAATGCTAAGAACATGTTAAAATTGGGTATTTCTAAACTCGGGACAAAATTTTGAAACTATTTAGCATGGGTGTTTTGGGGCAGTTGTAGATCTGTAACAGATTTTGGGGGTCAAAGTTAGAAAAGGTGTGTATTTTTAAAATATTTTCATCATATTTCCTAATTAGTATTATAGCAAATTATATGATTTGATGGAAATAATGATATCTTTAGAAAGACAATTGAATGGTGAGAAAAACAGTATTTAATATGTGTGGGTACAGTAAATGAGTAAGAGGAAAATTACAGCTAAACACAAACACCGCAGAAATGTAAAAAGAGCCCTGGTACTTAAAGGTAAGACACGGTATCAAATAGTGCCAGTCCTAGCAGGAAAAGCCTTTACCTGGCAGAGCTGCAGAGGGGAAGACAGAGCCTCCAGGGAAAAAACCTTACCTGGATACAGGTAAGAAACAGAAGAGAAACACACTACTGCCCTCTCATTACCTGAAAAACCCCACAAAGTCTCTCTCTCTCACACACACTACACACACAGAAATACGTAATGCATTCCTTACAGACACACATGTACACAATGCATCCCTTAGAAAAGCACAATGCATCTGTTACACACACTCATACACACATTCCACACACAGACACAAACATGAAATGCATCCCTCACACACACAGAAACACGCAATGTATCCCTTACACACACAGATACACACACTGCATCCTTTACATAGAAACACAGAATGCGTCCCTTGCACACTGAAACACTCAATGCATGCATTACACACAGAAATACACACTGCAACTGTTACACACACACACAGAGAAATGCACAATGCATCCCTTATACACATACACAAACAAAATGCATCCTTTACACACATGCACACAATGCAGCCCTTACATGCACACTGCATCCTTTACACACAGACAAACTGCATCCCTTACACACACAGAACCACCCAATGCATCCCTTACACAAACACACACAGAATCGTATCTGTTACACACAAACACACTGAATCCCCTATACACACACACTACATCCCCTACACAAACTGTAATTCCTATACACTACATTCCATATGCATGCTAATACTACATCCTCTACAATAACGAGCAACATATCCTCTAAACATATAAACTCAGGGGTGGCCCTTTGGGTGGACCCCTCTTGTAGGCAGACCATGGGAGCTCAGGCCCTAAGCTGTGTAAGGGGCCCCAGAATTTCTGATGGCAGCCCTGGACAGGACCCTGAAATAAATGTGAAATCCACACTTGAGTGAATAACTCTCTTAGTCTCACTCGTTCTCCTATATGAAGAACATCACATAGCTTCACCCCAAGGTAGTGGTGACCAAGAAATAGTAAATAGTCTGTTATTCGACTGCATGTAGGAATTTTTTATCTTAAAAGGGCACTTCTGGCCTCTAAAACACTTTAGCTTGCTGAAATGCTTTATATGAGAAGAGTGTATCCTTTTTTCATTTTTCACAAAGTGCAGATTTTAATAGATTGGCACTTTTATAAATTAACTTTGTTTCAACCCCTGGCTTTCAATCAAACAATAATTCCTGTTGCTTCCTTGTTTATTTAGCATAGTGGAGATAAACTAAATTGCCCTAAGCACCTGCCTTGCAAAGAATTCTCATTGAGCTGTATTGGAAAGTCTGTGATTGGACAGCTACATGAGAACTGCAGCTTTTGAAAGCTGTTTTTAGATCTAAACCCAATCAAGAAAATGCACAATGAAATGCTTGTTTGTTTGTTTTTTTAAATTAGCGTATATCTACTAAATCATGATTATAATAATTTTATTTGGGCAGTGGAGTTTTCCCTTAAATACACAAATCCTTATTTAATAGAACCAGGTATCTCATTCTAGTAGAGCGTACGGCTAGGTTGTATTCTTGCAATTGCCACATAAAGAATGTATGATGTTACCATTCTGACAGTTTAAAGAGTACATATAAAGTAAAATATACAACATGTAAAAAGGACCAATCAAAAAATGAATTAATAAAAATGGGGGAAAAAACATTACTCCCAAAAATATTGACTAGCAATATA
>OW240914.1:253954789-253969301 GCA_933207985.1 Pelobates cultripes
ACCAGATCCAATTAGTGGCACCGGTCACCGTATCCACTGTTAGCGTAACACACCCGCTTTAAGGACACTGACTGCTATTCAATCTATAACAGTGAAAAAAGTGTTTTTGTTTTAAATCCAAGCTATTGTGACACCAGATATAAGTGGTGGCACTGGTCACCGTATCCACTGTTAGCGTAACACACCCGCTTTAAGGACACTGACTGCTATTCAATCTATAAGAAAGCAGTATATTGTTTTTTAAATCCAAGCTTACTAGACACCAGATCTAATTAGTGGCACTTGTCAGCTTATCCAATTGCATGCACACACCCGCTTAAGGACACTGACTGCTATTCAATCTATACCAGTGAAAAAGATTTTTTTTTTGGAAATCCAAGTTATTGTGACACCAGATCTAATTAGTGGTACTGGTCAGCGTATCCAATTGTTAATGCAATCACACCCGCTTAAGGACACTGGACTGCTATTCAATCTATAATGAAAAAGAAAGTTTTTTTAAATCCAAGCTATTGTGACACCAGATCTAATTAGTGGCACTGGTCAGCCGTGACCACTGTTAGCTTAACACACCCGCTTTAAGGACACTGGACTGCCATTGCAATCTATAAATATGAAAAATATTATTTTTTTAAATTCAAGCCATTGTGACACCAGATCTAATTGGTGGCACTGGTCAGCGTATCCACTGTTAGCGTAACACACCCGCTTTAAGGACACTGACTGCTATTCAATCTATAACAGTGAAAAAAGATTATTTTTTTTTTAAATCCAAACCATTGTGACACCAGATCTAATTAGTGGCACTTGTCAGCGTATCCACTGTTAGCGTAACACACCCGCTTTAAGGACACTGACTGCTATTCAATCTATAACAGTGAAAAAAGTGTTTTTTGTTTTTAAATCAAGCTTTGTGTCACCAGATCTAAGTGGTGGCAATGGTCACCGTATCCACTGTTAGCGTAACACACCCGCTTTAAGGACACTGACTGCTATTCAATCTGTAACAGTGAAAAAAGTTTTTTGTTTTTAAATCCAAGCTATTGTGACACCAGATGTAATTGGTGGCACTGACTGGGGAAATGGGCACAGTATGCACTGTGAGCCTGACACAGAAGCTGGCAACAGTGGCAGACAACTGACTGCTATTCAATCTATAACAGTGAAAAAAGTTTTTTGTTTTTAAATCCAAGCTATTGTGACACCAGATGTAATTGGTGGCACTGACTGGGGAAATGGGCACTGTGAGCCTGACACAGAAGCTGGCAGCAGTGGCAGACAACTAAGTGCATTTACATTACATAGAAAATAAAAATTAAAAAAAAAGCATACCCTTATCCCTAACCTAGCTATGCTTTTCCCTATCTTATGAACAGCAGCTACACTTTCCCTCCTCTTACTAAGCATGCAGCTTGAGAATGAATCTAAAATGGATGCTGTCCAGTAGGTGGGAGGGTCTGCTAGGGAGGCTGTGCTGCTAATTGTCTGGAATGTGTCTGCTGACTGTGAGGTACAGGGTCAAAGTTTACTCAATGATGACGAATAGGGGGCGGGTCGAACCACGCATATGTTCGCCCGCCGTGGCAAACGCGAACATGCTATGTTCGCCAGGAACCGTTCGCCGGCGAACCGTTCGGTACATCACTAGTCATGATGCAGAGTTTATGCTTGCAAGGATATCCAGACCTTATCCACCTGGTATCCGCATAAATACTCCTATCGTTTAGAGGGGTTAATTACATAATAACCATTGAAGGTAATATGTTGGTTATTCTTCCTATAGAGGAAAGATAGACTTGCCCTAAAAGCTTTTTTTTCATGGCTAGGACAAGCTCTTATAGAGAGAGGTAATGTACTTCTGACTCCTGAAAAGGAATATTGGTGGTTCAATATGGGAAATACTGTAATTCATGTGTTTAGTAACCATAAGCATTTGCTTATTGCTACATTACTGATGTACTGTTTATTGAAATATTAATATCTAACGTACTTTTTGAATTACTATATATTGGAAGTTTGCCAACATCTCATGGTTATAAATATGTTTTTGTATGTGTTGATGCATGTACCAGGTTTACTTGGATATATCCTGTGCGAAGTGCAACCTCTGATGCCAAGTTTTCTAGTCTCACTTCCTTAGTATGCATTTGATAATCCCAGGACCATCCATTTGGATGGTGGTCCTGCAGTTACTGCAAAGGAAACCTAAAACTGGGCAACCACATTTGCGTTACTTTGGGATTTCAGTGCCCCAACCACCCCCAAAGAAGTGGGGTTGTGGTCTGGGAAAATGCTGAGGTTAAATGATTATTAACCAAGTTACTAGTTGCTTGCCCCACACAGTGGTATCTATTTATTCCTATGGTACAGATGAGCATTCACAACATACCTGATGATACAAATGGTGAGACACCATATGAAATGTTACATGTTTTTCACTAACAAACATATTTCTGCACCAGGGGGGGTTAGAACCATTGGTTCTATTAGAGAAATTTAGGGAATTTTTTGACATCTGAACCTGCAAATGTGAAGGAGAAGGATGAACAGACAGACGTGATACATTCACAGTTAACATGGAATGTATGAAAAATGAATCATCAACATCATTATAAGAAAGACTCTGGAGAAAACAGACTAAACCTGAATTACCTTATACAGTAAGAAAAAAATGCAAAGATGGAAGCAAAAGGATGCTAGAAAATTGGTTATGGTGTCTCCTTCTTACAATCTGCAGCATTATCATAACATCAACCCTAGCTGTCGTTTTTAAAACTGCATTGGGAGTATGTTAACAAGCAGGAAGCACCTGAACTGAATTGGACTGCACACTATACAAGTTCTGTGATCGTGAGGACTACCTCCAAGAACCATCTCAAAAGGAGAGACACAGCTCACAGTGAAATGATTGCTAATGTGACCCACACTGGTATTTCACAAGGAACCTATTGAGATCATTCCAAAAACCGATTATACATGAGAAAGATGTGATAGGACAATTACAAATCCTAATAATGGAATCAACGATGATGGCAAAGCATGCTGAAAACAGAAAAAGACGGAAAAGATGCTTATGAAAAACTTTGGATGCACCTATGAAGGTGAATAAGAAAATACTTTGCCATATAGTTTATCATTGAGTGACTACCGCAAACAGCCTTCTTATGCTGAAAAGAAGTGCTATGCTAATTCTGGACATTGCTATTATGTTTCCAGACAGAAGATAACCGGGAAAAGAAACAAAGGCCGATAACTGTCAACACCCAGCTATTTCTTAAGATGGAACATGGTACTGAGAAAACCTGATTGACTATCAAAGCACCTCACAGTACAAGACACAGATTGTTGCCTACAACTCAGGAAAAGTGGTTAATATGAAAGAGCAGAAGAAGAGGAAAATAGATTTCCTACTGGATTGAAAAACCATCCTGGAACAATATTCTGTAACAATGAACTTTACAATGACATTTGGTGGCATATGAATTTGAATTAGAAAGAAACAACGAAAGAAACCTTGATGCAATTAATAAATAATAACAAGACCGGCCTACTAAGAGCAGATGCCCTGCCAAGAGAATGGAATATAAAAGACCAGCAAAATCTTTCAGAAATTTGACATCATGGTACACTTGTACTAAAGCACGGTTGGCAGCTTTTCTTAAACTCTACTTATTATGTACATACCTGCAAAGCAAGGAACTCCTGTAAACATAAACACTGAGACATTGATACAACAAGGAATCTGTAATGGTTCTGTTGTAGATGTGATCTACCGTCGTACTCCTTGCTCTTTTGGTTTAACTATACCCATCAAAACGTTAAATGGCTCCTTGGGACCATAGACCAAGGATTCTTGCTATATTCTGGACTTCCAGGAATGTGGTGCATGGACCAAAAATTATAATTACTAAAGCAATCATGCTATTTTTTTCCCTGTATCAGAAATGTGTCAGTGACAATGTGTAATATAATACAGATACTATAATTAATGGTATAAGAAACACATAATGTGTTAATTACAAAGGTGGATAGACTTTGTGAATATCTGAAACGCAATTGAAGATTATTGCTAAAATGCCATATGCAGCTGCAGTCTGGCCTACAAACAAATATATCAGACAAAGTATAAGAGCATAACAGCTAATTACCCAGATGAATAATTGAATCATGATAGTTAAAGATCATATGATTGCAATAACAACTGCAATAATGAATAATGTTTAAACTTTAGAAGAAAATGTAAAATGTTTTTATTAAATCAGAAACTATTCTATATTCGTTTAAGTTTGCAGTGTGGTATAATTAGTATAAGTGAAGTACTTCAACAGTTAAAATTTAACTGAAAGACAGGCAGAAACTTTACTTCAATATAATGATAAAAATATTCAGTCTGCCAGAGCTAAGGCCAGTAAATGGAAAGTAAAAGAGTATTAGGGATTAACCCATCCAGGTGATATACATGATGATTTTGGAAATTGATCATTTAGGTCACCTATTGCAAACTTGTGAAAATATGTCAAAGATATAAATTCAACATCCATACCACTCTATGTATATATATTAAAATACACGTAATAAAATATTTTATCAGTTTTTCAAATGCCAAGAAAATGTTATTTGGTTTGTGATGATTAAAGGTACATATACCTTGTGGTAATGATCCTGCCACATCTATTGATTGTTTAATCAATACATCATACATATGATTAATAATTCATATTCTGATTGTAACATACCCCCACTTCAACCAGTTATAGTTACAACAGATTCTGATATCTATTGTTATGGAAGTGTTAAAACCACTTATACAAAGGTAGAGTTAAAATATAAATACCTTCAATATTGTATCTGAGTGCTTTCTTAACTCACTTTTAGAAATAATAAAAAATTCTAATCTTAAATTACACCCAACAGCCACTGAAAAATATACGTAAACAAATAAGATTCTCATTGTTAAGCATCCAATCTCACGAACGTAACTTTCCACAATGGCTGTCAGATCTTGGTAAAAAAAATTTGGGGGTGTTTCTGGTATTTTAAGCCACTAATAAATGTAGTTATTATATTTACTAATTATAATGTAGGGAATAAGTTGTCTTCTCCCTAACAGGACAAAGAAAGATGAATAAAGTCATATTTCCAATTAGCAACTATTCTAAATATATTGGGAGATTTTAAATGAAGGAGTATTTTTAACATTTAAAGAGAATGTAATTTTTTTTTCAAATTGTATTTTATTGGTTTTACAACGAGTGGGCAAAACACCGCACACAGTTGTATGTACAAAGACAATAACATATTAGAAGTGCAAGTCGCAGCTTGCTTACAGAACATGAGTATGTACGTTAACATAGCCTAACATAGCCATAAGGTTGTAGTTCCAATATCTTGCAAACATGGCATGTCATATACCTGCAAATGGTTGCAGAGTAGTCCTGCATGTATCTGTGTACAGCATAAACAGAAGGGGAGCAGTGGTAAAACGGGGAGGGAACGGAGATGGAGAAAGAAAAGGGAAAAACAGAACAGGGGGACAAAGTGTAATCCGCTTGATGGCATATATCACAAGATTATTTATCTTTTAGGGGTCTAGAGGTCAGTATTTGTAGCCAGTATGTCAGCTCATGTGGCTTGTTGGTTCGTCAACTGGGTCCACTTACACCATGTTTCTCGAAACTTAAGGGCTTGGGAGGGGGAGCCCAGAGACATTTTTTCGTAAATGTAGTATTGGCGGACATATTGTGCTTTTCCAATTTGTCGCTATGAGGTTCCTAGCTGCTAGAGAGGTTAGCGCTACTAGCTGGTGATAAGCTGATTTGACCTTGTTTTCAGATAGCAGTAATATGCAGTTGGGAATGGACGGGGAGAAAGCCGACAGTCCCAGTTGTCTCAGAAGTGTTCCTACATCTTCCCACAGAGGTGTGATGCCGGTGCAGGACCACCAAACGTGCATCATCGTGCCCTCCTCCACTCCACATCTCCAGCACAGGGGAGATACTGTCGGATATATTTTATGTAGCTTAGTTGGGGTAAGGTACCAACGGTAAAGTAGTTTTCTGTGGGCTTCTATGTGGGAATAGCATTTTGTCCATTTAGACAGGCCGTTCAAGGCACTCAACCAAGTGTCACCCGATAGGTCCGTACCCAAGTCCCCCTCCCATTGTTTTTTGCATAGCGGCAGTACATCTGGCTGCATTGCTAGCCATGTTCTGTAGCAAATGGAGAGTGCTTTAGGTTTGTTCGGTGTTTCCCTACATCTAAGCATAATAAGAGAGGGCATTAATGGGTTATTTATGCTGGTAGGAATTGGCGGGGGTAGAGCGTGGGAGGTCATTATACTTCTGACTTGCAAGTATTTGAAAGTGTCCGGGGCAGGCACGTTCCATTTCCTTCTTAATTCTGGAAAGGATATTACTTTATGTCGGTCTTCCAAGAAGTGCTCAAGTCTGTCTAAGCCCATTCGTGTCCAGTGTGAAAGAGAAAGTGATTGGGTTATGGTTTTTAGTACCGTTAGGGGGGCCTTGGGATGTAGCTTATGCCTGTAGCCTATTTGGGCCATAAAGGAATCCCACATCATTATAGTTAGCCTAGTGGTAGGGAAAAATGGTATGTGCATTTAACGGAGGTGTTTTGGAGTCCACAAATAGTCCGTCATGGAACTATCTTGAAATTGGTCTCTCTCCATATCCACACATTGTGTGTGGCCTTGGGGTGAGTGTGCCGCTATACTTGTTGCCAGGGCGGCAGCTTTGAAGTAGAGGTGAATGTTAGGAAGGCCCACTCCCCCTCTGTCAGGTGTATTTTGTAGTAGCTTAAGAGGTAAACTCGCTTTTTTCCCCCCCCAAACGAAAGTGTTACAGGAGGATTGTAGTGCCTTAAATAGTGCAGCGGATATCGGGAGGGGGAGCATGCGAAACACGTAAAGGAGTTTTGGGAGGGTCATCATCTTGAACGTGTTAATCTTACCTGGCCAGAATAATTGGGTTGCTTTCCAACCTGCTAATTCTTTCGTGCATAACTGTAATAGAGGTGTGTAGTTATGTTTTATAATTCCTGTCATTGTTGGAGATATTTTAACCCCTAGGTACGTTAAGGTGCTATTCCTCCAATCGAATTGGTAAGAGGATTTTAAGGCATCTAAAACGTCCTGGGGTATACCAACAGGCAGCGTCTGTGTTTTGTCTCGGTTTAATTTGTAATGGGAGACGTTCCCAAATTGTGTCAGCAGATCGAGAATATGGGGTAACGCTTGTCTTGGGTTTGAGAGGGATACTATAACATCGTCCGCAAAAAGAGAAAGTCGGTATTCTTTTCCTTTAACGGGTATACCTCGTATATGTTCGTGATCCCTAATCTTTTGGGCCAGGGGTTCCAGGGAGAGGATATATAGCAGGGGAGAGAGTGGGCAGCCCTGTCTAGTCCCATTAGTTATGTGAAACTTCGAGGAGAGGAAACCACCGCAGGACACCTTGGCAGCCGGGGTAGTGTATAGTGCCATGATCTGAGATATGATAGGTTGAGGAAAGCCAAATTTGTGAAGAACCTTTTGCATATAAGCCCAGTTGAGCCTGTCAAAGGCCTTCTCTGCGTCGAGCACCAAGAAAAGGCCATGACCTTTGGTTCTTTCCAGTTCAGCTAAGAGATTCACTACCTTCCTGGAATTGTCTGAACCCTGCCTACCTTTGATAAAGCCAGTTTGGTCATTGTGTATGAGTTTGGGCAGAAGTTTGGCCAGTCTGTTACTGATAATTTTAGCGTATATCTTTGCGTCACAGTTGAGTAGGGAGATGGGCCTAAAGTTTTTACACTCTGTCGGTGGCTTCCTCGGTTTCGGTAACGTCGAGATATGGGCTAACAAGCAATTCATCCGGTAACGTCCCTTTTTGTATGCTGTGGTTAAAAAGGTTCAGTAAATGGGGGGCTAGAGTTGTCTGGTACGTGCGGTAATAGGAATTAGGCAGACCATCCGGTCCAGGCGCTTTCTGTGCCGGGAGGGATTCAATTATGGAAGAAATTTCCTCAAGGGTAAAAGGGGTGAGGAGTGAATTCGGGTCGTCTTCGCTCAGAGATGGAAGCGTAAGGTCAGATAGGAAATTATTTATTTCCGTGGTGGAGGGAGTGGACACTTGTGGGTCTGTGTTGAGGTTGTATAGTTTACTGTAGTAGGTAGCAAACGTGTCTGCTATGTGTTGTGGGTCTAGTATTTTTCCTCCTTTAGCATCCAGGAGGTGTGAGATTTTAGCGGCTTTAGAACGCGCTTTTAGCTGGGAAGCCAGTTTGGCTCCTGCTCTGTTGCCCGAAGCAAAGAAGCCATGTTTCATACGTCTTAGCAGTACCGTCGACTTGGATAATTCCAGGTCGCGCAGTTGGTTCTGCAATCGTAGAATAGTGGCATGGTAAGAAGGGGTTGGGGTTAGTTTGTTTGAGTGTGTGGCCTCAGTAAGTTCCTTCAGGATGTTAGTGTAATTCTCGAGACGTTTCTTTTTGGCATAACTAGCGTGTTTAATGAAGCACCCCCTAATTACTGCTTTGTGTGCTAACCAGATTTGATCAGGGGTGGAACTATGTTCCGTATTGTCTTGGAAGTAGTGCTGTAGGTCTTGTTTGACCTGGTCCATTAACTCGGGTCCTTTAATAGCCAGTCATTTAAGCGCCAGCTGCCTCGGCCTTTAGTCGGGAATCGTTCTGTCAGGGACATAGTAACTGGTGCATGGTCAGACCAACTAATGAGCCCGATGTGGGTTCCTTCTATTTTGGGGAGCATCACTGAGGGAACCAGAAATCGATCTATCCTGGAATAGCAATTGTGCGCTGCCGAGTGGCATGTAAAGTCCCTCTCGCTAGGGTGTTGTATTCGCCATGGGTCTACATAGTCGTGTGCTGTGAGGATGTGTCTAATGCGAGTGATTAACTTCCGCCTGGTTTTGATGGTCTGGTTCTGTAGGGGTTTCTGGTGTGAGGAATCTAGACAATCATCCAACAGAAAATTGGTGTCCCCACCCACTATCACCTCTCCAAAGGCATGTTTTGCACATAGCATCAAAACCAATTCCAAGAAATCAATTTGTCGATCATTGGGGCTATACACATTAATGAACGTATACGGGTTGTTGTTAACATAGCATTGTAGCACTATATATCTGCCTTTCTTGTCTCCAATTTTGCGGACTAGGGAGAAAGCTACATCTTTACTTATTAAGATGGACACTCCTCTTTTTTTTTTTTGCATAGCAAGCATGATAATCTATGGGGTATGCTGTGGAAGTAAATTTTGGACGTTGGCCCCATTTGAAATGTGTTTCTTGAAAGAGTGCCACATGGGCATCTAGGGATTTAGCCTCCTTCAGCGCTAAGCGCCTCTTATGTGGAGAATTGAGCCCCTTGGCATTCAGGGAACATATATTAAGCACCATGGTGTATGGTCTGCGGTCTCATATCACAGGTGGGAGGAGTGAGGCCATCAAGCCACCCATCTGTGAGTCTATGGGTCACCCCACGGTTCGCGGGCATTCCAAAGGGGCCAGAAGGCCAGCGGGTACGTCGGTCAGCCCAGCTTATACCTGGTATATAGGATATTTGTTGTGGCCTGATACTTAGGTCCCATGGGTGGACAGGATGGAGAGGTGATTTTGGCATCTCTGGGATCATTAGAATAAGCCATGTCTGTATACTAAAATCGTAGTCATCAGAAAATGAACATAAAAGAGAGGATAAAAACATAGGGAAAAACATGCAAACTATGTACATAAAACCGTTGGTCGAGCGAAGTCGACCGAGAGTTAGAAAACGGTTAATGATGCGGCTCACAATTAAGCCACCTTGGGGGGTAGGTGACCAGCAACAGATTAGTAGGTCTTCGCACATTAAGAGACCCGTATTGGATGCAATGCTCCGTACGGTGTTACATTTGCTAATATCTGAACAAGGCATACAAGATTAGAATATATACAGTTGCTTTTTTTTTTTTTATCTTTTTGTGTGTGTGTGTGTTGTCTTTTCGAATCAACAGTAATATGGCAGTATAACATGGGTTAGGCACATCAAATGAGGATACTTATCGCCCCTCTGCAGAGGTCATGGAGGTTCCTGCGACCGGCCGCGTGGCACTTGAGTCCAAACTCTATTCAATTTCACTGGCGATTTGGTATGTTGTAGTGCGGGAGTCGTTGTGGTAGTAAGAGGAATGTCCCAGGCTCGCAACATCTTCCTTCCTCCTTCGGGAGATGTAATACTGGAATCTGTTCCATTGCGTTTGATTAAAAGTCTGGTTGGAAAGCCCCACTTGTATTGGATATTTGCCTCTCGTAGTGCTGCAGTGATGGGGGCAAAGGCTTTCCTCTTCATCATCGTCGATGCAGATAGATCGATAAATAGCTTTATTTGGTTAAAGCGTCCCGGTGGGGGGGGTTTCGTCGCGCTGCGTGCATGACTCTTTCTTTAGTGGTAAAGTAGTGTATCTTCGTGATTACATCTCTGGGAGTTTGTGGGCCCAGATGTTTTGGTTTGGGCAATCTGTGGGTCCGATCTAGTAAGAGCTCTCCTCCTGTTAACTCTGGCACATATTCTTTAAAAATATCCTGTACGTAGGATTGCAGCTCTTGAGGTGTTACTGATTCCGGAATCCCCCTCAGCCTAATATTATTACGCTGGTCCCTATCTTCATGGTCGGCCACTTTGTCTTCTAGCCTTTTAAGCTTGTCTTGCAGTATAGGCTGCAAGAACATATAATTGAACAGGCTTTTTTATTTCTATCCCTATGTATCTCATTTATAATGTTTTAATTGTGTTTTATTGAATGCAATTTTTATCTGTAATCTGATTGGCTGTCCAAATTTTGGCGCCAATTTTTGAATTGTTTGTATATGCTATTTAAATGATCTACTGCCAGGTATCAGGTTCTTCACCCATATTGATAACGCCGATTGGCGAAACGCGTTTATGGTTTTTTATATTGTGTAATGTTACAATTAAAGTATATTTTATAATCTTTTATTGTACCACTTATCTTTTAATACACATATAATTATTATTTCTACCTGGCATCATTCGCTGGACTCCAAGCAATCCTAGGTGGGGATTATTCCACCAGCGCGAAATATCAGGAGCAGTTGACCTGCTCCTGTCTTGTGAGTATCCACTTTTATTTTATATTTTATTTTAAGTTTTATGCAGAGAACACTATTGGCTGTCTCTTTTTATTTGAGTATCTCTCACACTACGGAAGGAGGAAGCACGTGAAGGATAACCATTCCATATCCCACAAGCGGGGATTTAAACCGCTGTATGCCTTCTATACCAGAGCAGTTTCTAGCTCTTGGATATGTGAGTTTGCAATCAAGTTTTATATTTTATTTCTTTTACATCAAGATATACTACACCATTGTGGTTCTGTATTTGTTTTTATCTCTTGCATACGAGACGGTCTACAAGAAAGACAGAAAGCAAGATTATTGTTTCGGACTAAGCATTACGGACATTGCAAGATAAGACCTTTTTCCTTTTTATCCATTTATTTTATCTGGACTTTTATATCTTTTAAGTTTTATCTAAGCGCAGCCCTTTCCTTGTATTCTTTATATATATATATATATATATATATATATATATATATATATATATATATTTTTTTTTATATTTTTTTTCTAATGCTGGGTTCCACCCCCATAGCACTTTGAGAGTTATTTTATTTCTATTCAATAAATTAAATTTTTTTACCTATTCCAAGTCCTTTTTATCTTCATATATTGCTGAAACTGGGACCGCTAGCCTGAATTGGCACCTCTGAGCCTGCTATACAGAGCCTGGTACGGCTCTGGAAAATGTGAGTGGTAGTCCTAAGTGTGAGAGACCCATCCGTATGGACTAAAAGTACTGTGTTCGTCTGTTTGGCCGTTTGCATGAATTTCCCCATTCGTATGCCTTGTTTAAGGGAATGTATTTTTTTTGTCGAACGGAACTACCGAACGGCCGGCGACCCAGAAGAGAAGTGTGCTGCTGGTTAACCTATTGATCCCAATTAGAACGTTGCGGTTAACCACAGACACTTCTCAATTAAAACCGAATACCGGGTGGTCGTCGTTCGGATGTCGACCACGAGGCGGCGGCCATTTTGACTATGCGAAAGCCCAGCGGTGTTCGACGATTATTTCATGGAACTCAAAACGGACACTTTTTCAACCGAACACAGCTGAAGCCGTCGACCTCCCCTTCTCAATCGACAAAAGCATACGAATACCGGCCGTTCGGGAGATTTAACAACACGAATAGACTTAACCCAGATCGCATACCGAAGAGCTGTAATAGACTTTGACTCCATGGCGATTGAACTATGCGTATGGGATCTGAGCGCTATTCGCCAATAATATGCACTCAGATCCAGGCTATCTGGGGATGTGTTATACGAATGCAATACGTTCGGCAGTTATAAAGTTATGGATTTTAATGTGTTTTGTAACTTTGAGTTAAAATGGCGATGTGCCTCTGCTCGGGGAGATAAGTGATCCCAATTATCTCCCGAACAGAGGGGAGGAAACTGTGATGCATGCTAGGAATATTGTGGGGATGTATGTCCAAAATGTCCCCATGTCCTTCTGTTATTTCAGTGTCCCATTTGGTCCCCTAGGGGAGTGTCCACCAAGTGGGAGACCTGCATAAATACGGGCAGGTAGCCCACAGTAAACTCAGTTCGTGTTTTACCCTCAAAGCGGAGCTTGGTCTCGTTATTGGGGGGATTTTATTACCGGCAACTAGAGACTGCTTATTGGGATTATTTGCCGCTTGGAAACTATTGCCGTTCGGCTGCTATTGGCGATTCGTGTATTTGGAGCTCGAGAAGGGAAGGAGCTGTACAGGTACTGTTCAGGAGTTTAGCGTGTTCCCTAGCTGGCGGTTCGCATGGTTATACTGCATACGCTACCAGACCACATTATTGCGAACGGGGAGCATTCACTAAACGGCGGTTTGTGCATTTACTATTGGAGGTACCGTAACAACTGGTGGCAAGTGACGGGATGATCATCAGCGCCCAAAGAGACCACTACAACCAGGATTAAATGGAATTACAATACCAAAACCTGAGAAGAGTTACCCTAAAAGATTTATTAGAGCAAAGAGGTGGACAGGCCAGTAACCTCAGGAAGAGGGATATTATTGCGTTATTGCTGGAAATGGATGGAGTACCAGCGGCAGAGGGAACCAATGGACCCAGCACAGCTGACAGAACCCCCGAGGAGGCAGGCTTTGACCGGGCGGTAAGAATCAGGCTGGCTCATTATGGTCCCAACCCGACTACAGAGATCATCACCCAGGTCATAGGCGCTGTGGAGGCCAACCTGCTGCGCCAAAGCGGTGCTGCAGCAGCCCCAATCACAGCAAACCTGGGGGAAAGAAAGAAAGTGCTGTTTACTGCATTTAAAGCCTTCAGTGAGACAGAAGGGGAGATTGATGGGTACCTTGCTGATTTTGAGTGGCAATGTGCCCTGCACAAGGTACCCCTGGAAGACTGGGTTACTATATTGTCCGGCAAGTTATCCAGCCGGGCCAGCGAGGCTTTTCGGGCCATTCCTGATGAGGAGATCGGGGATTATGTGACCGTCAGGGAAGCTTTACTCTCCCGGTATGCCGTTACACCCGAGTCATACAGGAGGAGGTTCCGAGACACTGTTAAAACAGCTGGGGACTCTTACGTTGAATGGGCATGTAAGGTGCACCGCACAGCCGCCCACTGGATGGCGGGATGCCAGACTGTGTCCGGGGAAGAGGTATTACAGATGTTTCTTTTGGAACATTGTTTTGACAAATTACCAGCAGGGATCAGAGAGTGGGTAAGGGACCGTAAACCCTCCACTCTACATGAAGCAGCTCGCCCGGCGGATGAGTATACAGATGCCAGCAAACTGGACAGTTCCATCAGCAAGGCTCCTGCAGGCTCCTGCAAGAGTGGAATACAGGCCAGCAGCACCAACAGCAGCTACCATCTATCAGCCTCCAATGAATCGGCCATCAGCACCCCCTCCGTCTGCCCAGTATCAACAGCCACCCCGTTTTAACTCACGGGAGTACTCACAACCCATTCGGTGCTACTTATGAAAGCAGCTAGGGCACCAGCGACCGGAATGCCTGATGAACAGTGCCAACCAGAACCAGTCCTGGAGGAGACCAGCCGGGGGCAGTCCACGACCACCTCTCCCAGCCGCTCACTGTGTAGAGGAGGAGGAGTGCTGGGGCATCCTGCATGAGGCAGACCCCGTTCAGGCTGCCCACCGGGATAACAGACAGCACCACCGGCAATGTGTAAAAGTCAACGGGAAGGAGGTCAGTGGTCTACGGGATACCGGTGCAACCATGACTTTGCTCCAGAAGCACCTGGTATCCGAAGCCCAACATACCGGGGACATGGTCGCAGTGCGAGTAGCCGGGGGTGCCGTGTTTCGTCTACCCATTGCCCGGGTACATTTGGATTGGGGAGTGGGCGCTAGACATGTAAATGTTCGCGAACCGGCGAACCCGGCGA
>OW240914.1:253990757-254060757 GCA_933207985.1 Pelobates cultripes
ACTGCCTTTTCTCTAAAAAGTCAGTGTTTACATTGAAAAGCCTGCAGGGACAGGCTATAGACACCAGAACCACTACATTAAGCTGTGTGTGTGCGCATCTGCTAGTGACTGGGCTTGCTGGTGTGTGTGTGTGTGTGCCTGCTACTGAGTGAGCTTGTGTTTTTATGTCAATGACCTTATGTATATCAGTGAGATTGTTTGTCTATGAGGCTGTGTATCAATCAGCTTGTGTCAGTGAGATTGTCTGTGTCTGCATGTGAGTATGCTTACTGTATAATTAAAAATTTTACTCTGAAAGGAACAATATTTTATATTGGAAAAAGCAATATATATGAATCATCTAGGGTTGCAAGACATAGCCTTACATATTACATGCGACAATATATGGCGCAATGACTTATGGGGCTGGCATAGATTTTTTTCTATGGGCTGCTTTGGAATCCCCAGTCCGGCCCTGGAGGCAGGCATATTACACACATGCTATTAGCTAGATTACCTAGAGGTTTTCTTCCCACACTGTTTAAGTCACCACATTGTCCAGATGGTGAATACCTTCCTATACTGCATACTGTATACATAGTGATATCCTAAAAAAGTGGACCACTTTGTATCTATATTTATACATAGAGTATACTGCAAGGTGAGCCCTTGCTACATGAATCCAAATTTCTTCCTCTCTGCACATTACAGATTTTACCTTTTCAAGAGTGGACATTGTACCGCTATATCGTGTGGCCTCTATTGAACCAGTTGCCCCCTGCCCCCTTGCTAACCCTCTCCTCATAAGTACAAAAACAGCAAAATAAAACCGAAGAAGCTGTATAGAACCAATCTGCATGCAGTAGATTACTAATATAGCAGTTTTAGGTGATTAGGAATGAGACATCTGGAATGTTAGAGTATGAAATCAATTTGTTAGCCATTCATGCTGAACAAAACAATGTTTACCTTAGCTACCATGCATTGCTGTCAAATTGTGTGTTTTATAGCCGGAGGCTTCAGCCATTTGCAAATCATTTCATGTTTATCAGGTACATACCTTGGGCTGCCTTCTTCTAGAGATAAATTAATCTCTGGTAATTTAATAGAAATGTCCTTAGACTACAATAGGAAGACTGTAATTCAATTACCAGAGATAAACTTATCTCTAGCAAAGGAATCCAGTCTCATCCTTAGTTGTGTTGTGCTGATGTCAACAGATGATAAATGATTCCACACTAGAGAAATGTCAATTTGTCTTAAAACAAGTGCCCTTAGGTGTAGTTCTGAGGAAATCACGCCATTGAACTAACCGTTTATTATTTGTTTTGTATACTTCTAGATAATACAATAATGTATGCCTTCATATAGGTGTATACAAATAATTTGTCACACCAATTAAGGTGTCTGAAGTACAGAGGGAGCATAATTGTTCAGTAATTAATGAACATACAAGTTAGAGCAATCTAAAATGTTATATTTAAAATGTCAGGATAAATGTTTGAAAATTAAGTGTAATAAAATGGTAAAATAAAACCAATAAATGTTTATCCGTCATACTTTAAAAAAGAAAAAAAAAAGCTTTATTTAAAGATCTGATATTTTAGCATCAGTTGTATCAGGATACAAAGTTTTTAAAGTCTTAGTTTCAAGTGAATATCACTTGATATTTTATATAACATATTTTATATAACAAAAGTATTTACCAAAGCACATTTCTTAAATATTATGAATCGAGCTGAACATAACCAGTAAGGTTTTGCAGGCATAAGGATATATATAGAGTTATATTATCATCCTGTTTAACAGTGCCTTATAAATAAATTCGATAAAACAATATTGCAAATTCTCTTGGAAAAAAAAGCCACTACAAAGACCTGGAAAGGTTTTTGTTATATTTTTTTATTTGATTGTGTTGAATCCGATAGTTTAAAATATATTATTTATGATGAAATGCTATTTTTATTATGTTTGTTTTATGTTTATTTTAACTTTCCCTTGTTAAAACATGGTTTCAAAGATTAATAATTTTAACCACTTGAGGGGGTTACAATGAGTACTTATATATCTAGTCATATCAGCACATGAGCAATGATCTCTGCCTGTGGAATTACAAGAATCACAAGCTTTAGATTTAAGGACAGTGTTAGGGTAGAGATGAAATGTAGAATGGGGAAAACCAATGAAAGGAACACTGTAGTGTAAAACAAAGTTTATTCCTAAAACTAGAGTATCCAGTTAACAGTTAGGTGTCTGCCTATATGAATGTGTTTTTCAGGTTTTGTGTACATTAAATTGTGTGTGTATATGAATGAGTGCGTGTGTTTGTATGTGTCTTGCTGTTTGTGTACAAGTCTGTCTGTATGTAAATTAATCTGTGTGTCTGTGTATATGGCCGTGTATGTATAGAAATATGTTTGTGTATATGCATGTAGTTTAACAAAAAGATGATGGAGATAGAGACAAAAAGCAATACAAACTACGTAATTCTTCCTATTCTCCATAACCAATGCAATGTGTGCACTGACTGTGCCTGTAGTACAATAATGGACCCATAACACCTGCTCAGTCAAGAAACTCAAGAAAAGCTCTCCCCAGCAGATCATTCTCAGGAAGGAAGCCGAAATGTAGAGTTGTTGGAAAACTTTTTAATCCTGGACTTTCCTGTCCCCAAAACAACTTTAATCAGTTCTTAAATCAATGAAAACCCAAATTTGGTTGGTATTTTGTAGATAACCAAATTGCTATACTAGCTTAGAAAGAACATATTTAAAACCATAAACTACTTGAATTAACTCCAACAGTGTGAGTATGCTGCAAAATGTGTTTCACATTTAATGAATGACTTGGGTATTTTTCCTCATGACAGATCCAGATGTACCTATCTGGACCAAAATGTATACATAGTTGATCCAAAATAGAATCATTGGTTCATAAAATTGTATATTAAAATGGAGGAAAGGAATGTGATAAACATGGCTATAATAATGTTCAAATAAGGTTCCTAAAATTTGCACGTGCCATCTAATATCCACGTTTTCTTTCTTCTATCAGAAATAATCAGTGCTGCTTTCTGCATATTCTGACATCTGATGGGGCATAAATTTCATCTCATTTGAATTTAAGAATAGCTGTATCAATAATTACTAAATACATTACATTTAAAGGGACTCTCCAGTGCCAGGAACACATATCCGTTTTCCTGGCACTGCAGGACCCTGCAGTGCCCCTCTCCCTCCCACCCCCCATCCCATGTTCCTGAAGGGGTTAAAACCCCTAGAGAGACTTACCTGAATCCAGCACCGATGTTCTTCAGGCTCTACCTACGCTCCTCCCCCGTGGACGTCAGCCAGCGGGGGAGACTAATGCGCATGTGTGGCAATGGCCCTGTGCGCGCATTAGAACTCCCCATTGGAAAGCATTGTTCAATGCTTTCCTATGGGCATTACGGCGATGCTGGAGGTCCTCATGCACAGCATAAGGATGCCCAGCGTCGGATTAAACACTTTTCGTGATCTAAAAACACAGAAGTCCCTTTAATGGCTGTCTGATAGACAGCCACTTGAGGAGGACTTAACCCTGCAAGGTAATTATCGCAGTTTATAAAATCTGCAATAATTACATTTGCAGGGTTAAGGGTGGTGAGAGTTGGCACCCAGACCACTGCAATGGGCAGAAGTGGTCTGGGTGCCTGGAGTGTCCCTGTAACTGTTTAGGAATATTAAGAATTAAGAAATATATGGATATAGCCATAAAATAATCATGAATCATTAAAGCAAAATTATGTTATGTGTTATGTGAAAAATCTTTAATAGGGAACTTTCACTTATCTGGAATTTGCACTGTTGAATAAAAACATGAAAATCACTTAAATGTCTGCTAAAGATTTTCTCCAAGATGTTCCATTTTCATTTCTTTCTTTCAAATGTTATTGTAATTCAGTTCAAACACCTCACAAACACATATTAAAACATATTTAAACACAAGGATGAGTAACCATAATACAAAGAATCATGTGAAGTTACAGCTCCCTTTAAAAATGAAACACTATTAAAAGTAAAATAAGCATTCCTTTCTAATTTAACATGTACTGAAAGCAACTATTATAAAACACAAGCAAAACATATAACCATGTTTATGCTATAATTATGTGTTGTTTTGTTTAATTTATTATTAACATGTAATGTGAAAAGTGTATTGTTTGCCCAGTCTCCTAGAGATAATTTAATGACACAAAGACCATCAATGATTAACACATAATATCAAATGATCTTTTATATGAAGGGTGAAGTTTAGCAGCTAAAACCATATGTGCCATTTTATTATTGATCAGAATTAATAAAACATTATTGGGCATTTAAAGCTCAAGTGATGGTCAAGGGTTCAATTTCTATTCAAAAAGCTTAATTCAAAAAGGTTAATAGATGCATATGCAATTTGTCCGGGAGATATGTAATAGATGTACATAATAGATTTCAATATATTCCTGATATAAAAAGAGTTGACATAGCTGCTAAGTGGCATAGCATGAGACACATTTTAGGGTTACATTAACATTTTATCAGGACATTGCCATTATTCTACTAGTTTGACAAGCAATCCTATGATTGAAACAGCTGAAAGAATCTGGGCTGGTCACTATGATGGATTACTTCGGTAAAATGTATTCGTTATCTCCAGTTTGGTGGACTTCATTTTAACTAGGTCAACTATGGATGAATAATGGATTGGCAGAATGATTAATGGTAGTGTGGACTTGAGATGTGTCTAATGATTAGAGCAAGCATAAATAGCTTCTTATTGGCAGTCACACTTCTAATGAGTATATATATAGTATCATATATAGTGATATACATGTTGGAAATAATATTGAGTAAATAATTAATTAAACTTAATGTATCCCAGGTTGACATGGAGATAGTTCAAATTGCTGTGCTTGTTTAGGAAGAAATAGCTGTGCTTGTTTAGGAAGCCAAATATAAAAGGAAATAAATTCTCGTCTGAAGATATGATTTTCTAATTCACCCCACTTTGTGATTGCCTTTTGGGTGTTACTGTTGTATCTGAGCTAGCTATGTATTATGTATCATGATAATGATGGAGGAAATAAGGTATACCTAGTCCTTTAGATTTAGTGGGGGTAAATAGAATTTTGTATTCCAACCATGCTTTCCTCAGAGGCAAGCAAAATGATCTGTTTCAGTCTGCAATACTTTAAAATCAGGAATTGACAAAGTAATGGGGAAAGTATGGTAGTGGTAAAGAAGTCTTGGCATTACATCAATCTTAAATGAGGCAATCCTTCCTTGCCATAAAATATTATATTTTTGCCAGGATTGTAGATGGTGTAATACTTGTTTTATCGGTGTATGTAATTACATGCATATGCCTTAGCAAAGAAGGATAATGTAAGCAGAACGTTAGGACATCCATTTTGTTTCAATTACATCTAGAAACCACCCAACAAGAGTTCAGAATTGTTAGCAAATGCAGGAGGGATATATTAGGGTATGTGATTTTCAGAAAATAGCATCAGTCATAATATATTCTATTCTAATATTCTTGGGAGCAAACTGTAATCCCTGAGATCAATAAACTGTTAATCACTGCTTGTAATAATAGTTTCAGAAAAAAGGGCAAATGACGGGTGACATGTGACAGCCCTGTTGATTACCATTGTGTATTGAGACCAATAAGGGATTTGTGTGGGGTATGGGAAGACTCACGTTAGGGATACAAAAAAACAAGTTAGCAATCAACACTTTTTTAACATTTTAACAATAACAACAATGTTGAGATTCTATTTAATTAGAAACCAAATTCTGGTCATAAATACTGGGTGTATTTTCATGTTGTTTGGGGTAAATCCCACCTTGACTGGATGAATACTTTTATGGGATAAAGAGTTGTAGTCTATTTAATATCAGCTAGTGAATCATTTTATATCAACATTTAATAGTGAGATTGGCCTGTATTGACCGGGGTCCAAATGTGTTTACTTGCAGCCAGTCTTGTGTATTTTGCGTATTATGTGGCCTCCCCTTTCCACCCAACTTGTGACCAGTGACTGTTATCCAGGGCCGGCTCATCCTACAGGCGACTTAGGCAGTCGCCTAGGTTGCACCTGCCCTGGGAGGCGCAAGATTCGAGTGTGCACACATACACAGAAGCATACAATGCATCCCTTACATACACACACACTACTTATCTTAATCATCTCTTACATGCACTCCATGCACCCCTTACAGACACACACACTGAATTACATTACATACACAGAAACACACCTTGCATCCCTTACACATACAAACACAAATTCACACAATGTATCCCTTACACAGAAACACACAACACATTCCTTACACACAAACACCCACTGCATCCCCTATACACACACTACATCCCTTACACAAACTGGTATCTCTATACACTACATTCCATAAGAACATCCACATCCTCTATAATAATCACATGTGTGCGCAGCCTATTGCATTAAGGTGTGGACCCTAAAGCACAAACACACGCCGCGTGTATATGTATGTATGTATATACATCTGTGTGTGTGCTGTGTGTGAGGGTGCTGTGTGTGTGTGTGTGTGTGTGTGTTTGTTAGGGTCCTGTTAGTGTGCTGTGTGTGTGAGGGTGTTGTTCGTGTGAGTGTGCTGTGTGTGAGGGTGCTGTTTGTGAGCTGTGTGTGGGTGTTGTGTGTTTGTGAGTCTGCTGTTAGTGTGCTGTTTGTGAGTGTGCTGTTTGTGTGTGCGTGTGCATGTTTGTGAGGGTCCTGTGTTTGTAAGGGTGCGTTTGTGAGGGTGCTGTTAGTGTACTGTGTGTGTGAGGGTGCTGTTTGGGTGCTGTGTGTGTGTAGGTGCTGTGTGTGTGGGTGCTGTATGTTTGTGGGTGCTGTTTGGGTGTTGTATGTGTGAGGGTGCTGTGTGTGTGTGAGGGTGCTATATGTTTGGGTGATTGTGGGGGTGGAGGTTGGGGCAGATTACTTAATATCCCCCCTCCCTTCTTACCTTATGTATGGAGGGGGGATCCTTGTTGCTGCTACCATCCCTGGTGGTCCAGTGGAGAGTGAACTCTAGCCTGAGGGGCTAGAGTTCCCTCTTGCGAGATCTGAGAGTTGCCGTCCACGAGAGTAACCCGGCGGAGCTGCTGGCTAGAGCTCTAGAGCCCGGGTCCTCTCCTGCCTCTTTCCATGCTGCAGTGGGCCGGTGAGGTAGAATACAAACTATTGTGTGGAAATCTATTCACAAACCAGACTTTACAAGGCCATGCGTTTAGACTGGAAGAAAGAAGATTTCGTCTAAGGCAAAGGAAAGGTTTTTTTACTGTAAGAACAATCAGGATGTGGAATTCTCTGCCTGAAGAAGTGGTTTTATCAGAGTCCATACAGATGTTCAAACGGCTACTAGATGCATACTTGCAAGAACAGAATATTCAAGGATATATTCTTTCAATGTAGGGTAATAACTGCTTGATCAAAGGATAAATCTGACTGCCATTCTGGGGTCAAGAAGGAATTTTTTTCCTAGCTTGTTGCAAAATTGTGCTTCAAATTGGTTTTTTTTGCCTTCTTTTGGATCAACAGCAAAAAACAAATGTGAGGTAGGCTGAACTTGATGGACGCAAGTCTCTTTTCAGCTATGGCCCATGGAGGCTTAGAGCAGAGCCGGCGCTCGGATAGCACCGGCTCTGCATGAGCCGACTTGAGATCATGAGATCTCCCCTGCCGGTCTCAATCCAGAGGCGTGCCGCGGGGATTAGGGTGTGCCCAGGCACACCCGGCACACCCCGTGCGCACGCCTATGATAATAATAATACATAACACATCCCCTACACACATACACTCCACTCCCTGTGAGCGAACTCATGGGTGGGCCTTGTAGGCATCAGGCTTATGGGCGGGCCTTGTAGGCATACTCACAGTCAGGCCCTAAGGGCTCAGACCTTGACCTGTGTAAGGGACCCCAAAAAAATGGAGCTGCTTCCTGTTCGTTGATTTTTGTGAGAAGAGCCTGTTTTAATACCAGCCCAGTTAAGCCAGACTGCGGCCTGAGCCCATCATCAACCTCTTGTCCTCATCTGGTGGTAAGTAGGCAATCCAGCATATTATTAGTGGTACTAATAGTCACCAGAACTACTACAGCTCAATGTAGTGGTTCATCTGTATATAGCCTGTACCTGCAGGCTTTTTAATATAAACCCACTGCCTTTTCAGAGAAAAGACACTGTGTGCAGCACTGGCATTGTGATGTCATATGGTGGGCAGAGCATATGGGGGCGGCAAAAATCCTTGCACCGGCCCTGCTGTTATCCCAGTTCCACCTCAGTGTCACAATCCAGCAGATTTGCTTTACTTTCTTTTACATTTATTGTTAGAACGTGTTATCTGCTTATAATCATCCCTTCTGCCTATCTCCAGCTTTTGGTGAGATGATTCTTTAAGAAATGTAAATGTGATGCTATTGGTTTTGATTTTTGTTACATTGTGTCATGTGTATGTGTATGCTGAGCATTAATCGAACACCCATTTACTATAAAATTGTACATTGCTATTTATATTTATTTTTAACTCTGGGTGCAGATGGCATCTGCTTTCCTAGATTTTATTAAGCTTTTCATACAGTTAAACTATTTTCAATTTGTGATCTGAAAATGTTGGATGTGTATGCTCATACACAAAATCAGTAGGGAGACCCCAAACGTAGTTATTAAGGTTCCCAGCCCTTCATTTCAAGGTAGACAGGGTATCAATTTATATGTATGTTCTTGCCTTTTCTGTCTTCTACTCTGTTCAAAGAGGATTGAAGTAAAGTGCTATAGATAGTTAAAGGGTTACTCCAAGCACCAAAACCACTTCAGTAATTTTAAGTGGCTTGAAGTCTGTATGTGCAGCTGTTTACTATGAAACCACTTTACTACGGGCGAGTTCAAAGTTGCTAATGTCAATTCTATGCATATTTACTTGCATAGAGGAGTATTAATTGGCTTAGAGCGATCAGCCAATGCCCTCAAATAAAAAATAAGTGGCAGGAAGTGCATTAGGTTTATTGTAGCTCTGCAGAAGCCAAATGTCAGAAGCCTTCTGCAGAGGAGACCTGGTAAACAGTGGAGACCCAACTATTTTGACCCGTTTCTTGCCCATGGTATTATTATCATCATTATTATAAGAGGGAGGATTCAACTTTAAATAGGACAATTACAAGAAAACTTACAGGAAAAATAGGTTGAAGAGGACCCTGCTCAAGCTAGCTTACAGTCTATAGGAGGTGGGGTGTAAAACACAATAAGACCAGAAATAGCAAATAAGGTGAATCAGAGCTGGAGGAGAGAGTGCTGCCCTTTAGGAGTGAGAAAGAGACAGGTATGTGATGTAGAGGTTACTCTGGGAGGCCATAAGCTTTCCTAAAGAAATGGGTTTTAAGGCACTTGTTAAACGATTGAAGACTAGGGGAGAATCTGATGGCGGAAGGCCGGCTATTCCATAGGAAGGGAGCTGCCCGTGAGAAGTCCTGGCTGCAGTGGTTATAAAGGCTAACGTAATCCTTTAAGTATGCTTTTATCTGGTCATTTTTTTTGTTATTTTGTTTTTTTAATCAATCAACTCTTACATTTAATATATGTAAGCAAAATATTATTGTACCTTTCGTATAAGATCAACAGAACCTCGGAGCACCAAGGATTTGGGAGTTGATTCATTTCTCAATGTAATGCCTTATAAGTTTGTGTATTATATACTTGGATTTATCATATAGAACTAATGATAAGCTCACTGAATTATTCTTAGTGTTCAGTGACTATAATGGGCAAAAATGTTTATTGTGGAATTTAATGGTCCTCGTAAAAAAAACCTGTTAGTGTAAAACATAACTACCCGATTGTGTGAAAAGGGTTTCAAGCACTTAGGAAGTTTATTCAATAGTACTCAGAAAAGAACATAATTAAACTCAATTAAATGCGATTTAAAACACTGTTTTCTATGTCAAATTAATTGCAACTATTTATCAAATCACCACATTTTGAGCCTTTCAGCTGAAGAAGTTCACAAGTGCGCTGGTACTGGCAGCAACTACAAATGCTTGAATTAAAAACTTGGATTTCTTCCCGTACATAAACTGCGACAAGACACTTACCATGCACGTGCCTTTTCTACAAAGTGAACCTCTAATTCATCAAGATACTTCTCTACAGTTGGAGTTCTGATTTAGCTAATTTACTGTTCAGATCCTATTTAAAAAGGTTCTTTTCTTAAAACATTGGCAGGGTATACAGGAATTCACTAAGCTAAGTGGGTACTCCATAAACTAATTTACATAATAATATCCAGATTAGCATTCCGTTTAGTGACTGTTCAGTCAAAAGTAAATGTGTGTGGAGATCACGGAAATCATATACTTGTTTGAAGGAGTAATGTTTTCCAGTAGAATTGATTTTGCAACAGAACTGAGAGCTCCATTTTGCTTTGATCTTGCTGCTAATGCATGCATAACAATTAAAGTATTTTTCTTTTCAGTAAATGTTTTCTTTTCCTATAAATGGATTTTAAAATGTTAGTACCTAGCTGCGAATAACAGAAAAAAGAGTAAGCGCTAATTAACAGATAGGCAGCAACCCTAGAAGGGAGATCCCTCCAAACCCATCAGAAACAAAGATAGTGAGAAAAATAGAGGTAAGGGCTGCGCCAATTCTTATAACACAATATAATGAGCAGTGAAAAATCACAACATAAAATAAATAAAAATCACAACACATAAAATAAGTTAAAAAAAAGTCCAAGAAAAAGGATCTTACTCAGATCAAATATGTTATAAGAATTGGCGCAGCCCTTACTTCTATTTTTCTCACCTTCTTAGTACCTAGCTGTGCCTTGGTATATTGACTTAATTTCTTTGTAAGGCCCATACCATCATAACATAGCGTCGTTATTCACTCAAGTGAGACATGTCGGTAATTTACAGTCAATTCAAAGTGAATTTTGAATTTATGGGGAAAAAAAACGTTGTCAGCTATGCTTCCAGTTCAGCTACTTTAAAGGGACACTATAGTCACCTGAACAACTACAGCTTAAAGGACCACTATAGTGCCAGGAAAACATACTCTTTTTCATGGCACTATAGTGCCCTGAGGGTGCCCCCACCCTCAGGGTCCCCCTCCCGCCGTGCTCTGGGGAGAGGAAGTGGTTAAAAATCTTACCATTCTCCAGCGCCGGGCGTTCTCCTCCTCTCCGCCTCTTCTCCTCCTCTTCGGCTGAATGCGCATGCGCGGCAGGAGCTGCACGCGCATTCAGCCAGTCTCATAGGAAAGCATTCATAATGCTTTCCTATGGACGCTTGCGTCTTCTCACTGTGATTTAGAATTGGGGTTGTAAAATAGTAATATCCTTATAACACTGATTGCACAGCGATTGAACTTAGCTATCCAATCAGTTTCAAATGTGTGGCTTACTTATCCCATTTGTTTATTGTGATTATATGTATGTACAATATATGTAATTTTGTGTTTTCGTTTGTATATGTTTTTGTTGATGTCATGTTGTTCTGTACGTATGTAAGTGTAAGTAGATTAATTGGGTAGAATATGGCTGGTGGCATTAATAGGTATATAGTTGGAAGGAATAGTAGAATAAAATAAATAAATTGTGTTATGGTTAAATTTTAGCAGTTCAGCTCATTTGAATTTAGTTTAAAAAAAGCGTCGGAAAACTGATACACAAGGGCATGAAAATGCGCCAATTCCTGTACAGCAAAATATTCAGTATATATTTTATAGGCCCATCCCCCGTCCCCCCCTGGGTTCACAGATACAATGGTTTACAGATTTATTAAATATATGATTTATAAAATAGATGTCTTTACTGATCTTCCTTTTTTCCCCTCTATTGGTCACTTGTCTGTGAATAAAATCAACATTTACGCGATGTCGCCTCAATCACCTTTTTTCCCATGCATCATCTAATTTTTAAAAAAATAAAAAAACTCGTCATCCATTGTGCGATTCATTTGGTTTGTGGTTCAGCTAAAACTTTTGGATAAGAGTTTGTGAATTCACATGATCACCCGATTGGCACAAATTCTGATAAATTGCATAGCTAACAGAAGAGCCTTAAAGTGGTGACTGTGCTTAGGTTTTAGCTGTGTAGTAGAGATATTATTATTATGATATTTATATAGCACCATCAAATTCCGCAGCGCTTTACAATGGGTGGATGAACAGACATGTAGTTGTAACCAGACAAGTTGGACACACAGGAACTGAGGGGTTGAGGTGTATAAGGGAGGATAGATAGGTGGGAGCAGCATTATGTAGAGATTTGAAAGCAAGAACCAGAAGAACCAGAATTTTAAATTGAGCTCTGTGGCAAAACTAGCCACTTAAGACTATTCCTGTATTGCATGTGTGGATATCCTTGTTTTAGCTGTAAGAACCAAGTCTAATAATGTATGTGGCTTTCAGGCGAACGAGGGCATTCGCATGCTTGCAATGTGGAAAACCAGCATTCCCTATGTAGTTTCACAAACAGTGAGCTTCAACACTGTTCGTGAAACGAATGAACAACTGAATGGTCGACCACACACAGGAGGTCGTGTGGCGCCCATTAACCGATTGCAACATTGTTGCAATCGGTAGTTAAAGGCTTCCCTAGGTGGCCATCGTTCGGCTACCAACCACGCGGCGGTCGGCCATCTTGATTCCTTTGTTAGCCCAGCAGGGTTTTGCCGTCGAGCGCCTGGAACTAAAATCGGCAACACGACAGCGCGAACCCCGCTGGACTTCCAGGCCATTCGAGAGCCCTGGCCGGTAGTTTGTTCCCCTTATACTAAATCGGTATTTTAAACCATATGTTAGAAATAATGTGTATTTCGTGCAGCGTTCGGAAGTTAGACTGGGAGCTGAGAGGTATTCTCACGAACTATGCGCTCAGCCTTCAGCTATCTACCGAACGTCCATTCGTGTAAATCAAGGGAATATTAGTAAAGTGATACATTTTAATGTAAAATGTAAATTCTGCTGCACGGAGGGATAATCCCATTAACAGTATATTCCAGTGGGAGTTTCCCTCTCGTCCAGCAGTGCATGATGGGAAAAATTTATGTGTTGGTCAGTTCCCCATGTAGTCCCCTCTTGTACTACCCCTGAAATGTCAGTAGGGAAACCCCTTGCATGGGGAATCCCATAAATACCGTGACCTGAAAATAAAACCTCAGTTGACTCCCAGCCTATGTGTCGTCTAGTTCTTGGGAAGGAAGGATTCTTACAACGCTACCGGGATTATTGTATGCTGTATTTATTTACCTGGATTATTTTATGCAGTTCCTGTTACCCAGCGGAGATATTGTGGATTATACTACCTCTCCGCTACAAGCTCTATATTTTATAGGAAGCCAATGTAGGGACTGACAGAAGGGTGGGAGGGGCGGGCGGACAGGAAGATGAGCCTCGCTATGGACTGCAACGGTGCAAGTTGGGAGCACGTAAGACCACTGAGAAGAGGATTACAGTAGTCAAGGCGAGAAAGGATAGTGGAATGGACCATCACTAGTTGCATCTGGTGTTAAGTAGGGGCGGATGCGTGCAATGTTTTTGAGATGGAAATGACAGGATTTGGCAATAGATTGAACATGAGGCTTGAAGGAGAGGTCGAAGTCAAAGAGAACACCTAGGCAGCAAGCCTGTGTGGTGGTGCTGATGGTAGCACCGTTGACTTGGAGGGAGACAGACACAGGCGTAGCAACACTTGGGGGAGGAAAGACCAGAATTTCAGTTTTGGTGAAGTTTAGTTTAAGAAAGTTGGCAGCCATCCAGTTAGAAATAGCAGAGAGGCAGTCAGAGACACTAGTCAAGAGGGACGGGGAGAGATCAGGAGAGGACAGGTAGATTTGCGTGTCATCTGCATAGAAATTATATTGGAAGCCAAAGGAGCTAATGAGTTTACCAAGGGAGGCAGTATAGATGGAGAACAGTAGGGGACCAAGGACTGAACCTTGGGGGACACCAACAGAGAGGAGTTGGGGAGAAGAAGCAGAGCCAGAGAAAGAAACACTGAAAGAGCGCTGGGAGAGGTAGGAGGAGCACCAGGAGAGAGCAATATCTTGTAGACCGATATTGCGGAGGATGAGAAGAAGCTGTTTATGATCAACAGTGTCAAAAGCCATAGACAGGTCAAGGAAAATTAGGATAGAGTAGTGACCACGAGATTTTGCAGCGAGTAGATCATTGGATACTTTGGCCAGTGCCGTTTCCACAGAGTGCTTAGCACGGAAACCAGACTGAAGCGGGTCTAGCAGAGAGTTGGACTCGAGAAAGTCTGTCAATCTCGCATACTGTCACGGTGAGTGGTCCAACACCCAGGACCCAGACCTCGTCGGGGCGGTGGTGCGTGGACCGGGACGCATGTATGCCTGATGTTCAGAGTAGGAGTCACAGTGTGGAGGTGGATTAGCACCAGCCACATACCAGAACCCTGATTCAGCTTATGCGGATCCCAGGAACTAGGAGCAGGTAATTAAGCAGACCTCCCAGGACATGAATAGGGGGCTCCGCAGCAGAGATGTATCCAGTACTGAAGCAAGGCAAGACTAGGAGAGCAAGGCACCATACAAGAAAACAAGACCAAACTAGGAGAACAAGGAAAGACTAGCAATAGGCACCATGCATTAAAACAAGACAAAACTAGGAGAGCAAGGCAAGACTAGAGATAGGCACCATACACGAAAACAAGACAAAACTAGGAGAACCCAGAATCAGAGCAGGACAGAAAGCATAACTAAGAATATATACACAAGACATGAGGAAAACAAGAACATAACTGGACATGGACTGGGATTACAAGACAAGAAATTCAAGGTAAAACAAGAGGAAACATAGCTAAGCACTATATATAAAGAGTATGGGGATTTAGTCACATTATATGATCATACATTGCACAAGCCTGCCAACAACCCCAATGAACCCCATATCTGGAAGGTCCTACACTGTCTAATGTATGCTAAAACAGCCACACTAAACCACAATATAGCACTTACCTGCAAGAAAGGGCAGAGACATGAAACAAAAGGAAAGTGGAAAACAAACGGGTGTGGCAACATAAAACAAACATTTAAGTGAAACCAAGAGACTGGGAAATGCAGGGACAGAATATAAGAATGAACTCAGAAACCCAGCAATAAAGAAAACCAGACATAGACCAGAAAAACAGAAAAACCAAGCAAAAAGAGTACTGGATACCAGAAGCCATTGCCAGAATGATCCGCAGCGAGGAACAGGATGTTACACAATTCTTTCAAGGATCTTGGATGCAAAAGGCAGTAGCGAGATAGGACTATAGTTGGATGGGGAGTTAGGGTCAAGATTGGGCTTCTTTAGAATTGGGGTTACAGTTGCATGTTTGAAGGGCAATGGAAATATACCAGAGGAGAGAGAGAGATTGACAATTTTAGTGAAAGGTGGAGAAAGAGAAGAAGACAGAGCACGGATGAGATGCGAGGGAATTTGATCTAGGGAGCAGGTGGTGGGGCGGGAGGACTGTAGCAGAGCAGAAGCCTCTTCCAATGTAGCGGGTGCGAATGAACATAGAACAGCAGATAGAGTGAACTTAGGGGAAGTATTGTAAGGGGAAGAAGAAAGATGAGAGATCTCTTCTCTGATTGTAGAGATCATGTCAGTGAAGTGAGTTGCAAAGTCTGAGGCGGTCAAGTTAGTAGGTGGAGGAGGAACAGCAGGGCGAAGAAAAGAGTTAAATGTGTGAAATAGTAGTTTGGGTTCACAGGAGAGTTTGGTTATGAGGGTATTGAAGTAATTAACTTTTGCAGAGGAAAGAGCCAAGCTGTAGGAGTTTAGCATAAATTTATAATGGAGAAAGTCAGATGCACAGTGAGACTTTCTCCAACAGTGTTCAGCAGTTATGGAGACTTTTTGGAGGTATCGAGTGAGCTTGGTGTGCCAGGGTTGTTGTTAAGGGCGCCTATGGCGTTTAAATGTACAAGGTGCCATGATGTCGAGTTGAGAGGAGAGGATGGAATTGTAGAAGGAGGTTGCAGAACTAGGACAGGTGAGGTTTGAGATAGGTAAAAGGAGAGTTTGGAGATTAGTGGAGAAATGCTCTAGGTCAAGACATTGGAGGTTTCTGTGAGAGTGATGTTCAGACGGTGGTGTCAATTGGGTCTTAGGTATGCCAATGTCAAAAGTCATCAGATGGTGGTCAGATAGAGGAAAATGAATGTTGGTGAGATTAGAGGCAGTACAGAGGTTGGTGAAGGCAAGATCAAGAGTGTTTCCCACTGTATGGGTTGCTAAATTGGACCATTGTGTAAGGCCAAAGGAGGAGGTTACAAAGAGCAGACGAGAGGCATCAGTGCAATTGGGGTTGTTGATTGGGATATTGAAATCCCCAAGTATAAGGGAAGGAGTGCTAGATGAGAGGAAGTGGGGAAGCCAGGAAGAAAAGTGCTCATTGAATAGTCTAGGCTAACCGGGCGGGGGGTGGGGGGTTGGGAGGGGGTAGATGATAGCAATTCTTACAGGAGTGGGTTTAAATAGGAGGACAGTGTGAACTGAAGAAAAGGATAGGGCAGGGGGAGTTATGATTGGTGAAAGGTACATTGAGGGGAGAGAAGGATGCCTACGCTGCCTCCTTTACAGTTGAGTCTGGGAGTGTGAGAGAATTGTAGCCCATCAAAACATAAAGAGGCAGGAGTAGCGCTATCAGAGGGGGACAGCCAGGTCTCTGTAAGTGCAAGCAGTGTGAGTGAGTTAGAGATGAAAAAGTCGTGTATGGTTGTTGATTTTAAATTACTGCAGATAGAGCGGGCATTCCAGAGTGCACAATAAATGTTGCTATATAACGGATTAAGCTGTAGAAAACATTAAGTGTAACAAAAAAAGGCAACATATAAAATACATGTAAGTTCTCAGACATTGCTCAAATGGGCATATTGAGAGGTAAATTTGAAGACCAGATGTGTCTAATGCAGAGTTGTAAATGGCATGACTGCCTCCAGCTATAATCCAGCATAGATCACTTTCTCCATAAGAGTGCTCAGCTCCGAACCTCCCAGAGCAAGTCTTCAAGGTACAAGACTAACAAGCCAAAGGTCATTGGATCAAGTATAAATGGATGCTCTCTGAGTGTCCTGCGTTGCTGTCTGCATTTTGCCACACAACTCAAAGGCCTGGTTTTAAGGTAGCTGTTGCAGGTATTTGTCTCATTGGCGGATCCGGGGGGGGCAACGGGGCAATTGCCCCCCCCCCCCCCGAGAAAATATAGCTGCCCGAGGCTCTCCCCTGCCGGCCCATGCAGGGCTGGTGCTATTCAAGCACCAGCCCTGCTGTTTGCCATCACAGACCGGAGGGGAGATCAGTGATCTCCCTCCCCGGCCCACAGGCAGATTGCTGGGCGGCCGGCAGGGGAGGGAGTGAGAGAGAGAACCCGGGGGAGCTATTACCTGCAGCTCCGCCTGGTTCTCCTCTCCGCCGGGTTACCATGGCAGCGTTCCGTGCTCGCGAGAGTGAACTCTAGCCTGAGCGCAGGTTAGAGTTCACTCTCCCACTAGAACCACCAGGGAATGGAATAGAAAGCAATGTCTCCCCCTCCCTCAGCAAAGGTAAGAAGGGAGGAGGGACATTAGTTATATTTATTTATTTAGTTATTTAATAATAATTTTTTTTAATCTTTAATCTGCCCCCTATCCCCTCACACAAACTATAACCCCCTACACACTGCACCACACACAAATATACAGCCCCCCTCTTACACACACAGCCCCCCTTACACACACAGCCACCCCTCACACACACAGCCCCCTCACACACAGCCCCCCACACACACACACACAGCCCCACACACACAGCCCCCCTTACACACACACAGCCCCACACACACACAGCCCCTCTTACACACACACAGCCCCCTTACACACACACACAGCCCCCTACACACACACACACAGCCCCCCTACACACAGCACACACACAGCCCCCTTACACACACAGCCCCCACACACACAGCCCCCCACACACAACACTTACACACAGACACACAACCCCTACACACACAGCCCCCCACACACAGCCCCCACACACACAGCACACACAAACAGCCTCCCTTACACACACAGCCCCCACATACACAACCCCCTTACACACACAGCCCCCATACACACACAGCCCCCATACACACATAGCACCCCTCACACAAAAACACACTGTGCCACTCACACACAAACACACTGCTCCCAATACACACACTGCACCCTTTACACACAAACACACTGCTCCCAATATACAAATTGCTACCCCATACATACACTGCACCCCTCTCACACATGCACTACCCCTCCATACACATACTGCGACCCTCACACACACTGCACCCCTCACACACATACACACTACAACCCCTATCCCGGCAGACCTGGGTAAGTTATCAAACATTTTTTTAAACGGTTTGACTACTTACTCTGAGAGGGCGCCACAGCAACTCCAGGCACCAAAACCACTACAGAGAGCTGTAGTGGTTATTGTGCCTGGATTGTTTCTTAAAATAATCTGCCAGTGCCCCTCCCGAAATTAGCTTCTGGATCCTCCACTGATTTGTTTTAAGACTTGATTAAATTAAGAAAGCACTCCATAACAACTTCATCTCAATCTCATCTCAATTCATAACAAATTCATATCAATTTCACAGTTATGCAAATGGTTAGCTAGTAGTCAGCTGAGAGCATCAGCTGACACTCTCAAGCTGTCATTAACAACTTCCTTATTGAAGCCTTGTGCCATCACCAGAAGGTGAAGATGCAGCTCAGACGGGGGCCATTTTTGCAACTCAGGGGTTAAACCATTCATAAACAGTTTAATCCCTTAAAATTCATTGAGATGAGGTTATTATAATGCTTGGACTGTTCCTTGGAGATTGCTAACACCAACAATAATGCAGATATTCACATGAATACCATGTGTATTAAAGGAACACTAAAGTGTTAGGAATACAAACACGTATTCCCAATGCTTTAGTATCCCTGTTCATATTTAAATATAGGTCCTCCTATTTGCCATAAGAATAAAATTAAAAAATAAAAGAAAGCATTGGCCACTGGAAAAAGGTGAGTAAAATCCTTTCCTCTCCTCTTCACAGAATGTTATGGAAGAGGCGTGGCTTCCTCCACCATGGTCCAATCCAATGCTCTTCATAGAGGAGCACTGGGTACCCGATGTGCATATGCAGTGCAACACACACATCCAAGATTTTTCATAGGAAAGCATTAGAAGAATGCGGTCCTTTGGGGACTTCTGCATCACGTGACCAAGTTTGAGTCTGTCAGTGCTAAACTTGCCAGGATACATGATGCAGAAAGTGGTAATTGGTAATTACTTAGTAAACCGAAATGATGTACCAATAGGGACAAAGCAAAGGCAAGGTGAGAATTGCAGAAAAGTCGATCCAGGCAGCACAGGTTAATAAATGAGCAGACAAGCAAAAAGGTCAGGCAACAAAGGAATACTAGTGTAGCACTTAGAGGAGCGCAGTACAATTGTGCATTTTAGACTAGGGAACTGGAGAAGGAAAGACATTCCTGCGTGTCATTGACACTTCCCCCTTTTTCTTTAAATACACAGAAATTTGGCATGCCTGTGCCCAAAGAGGTGGACTGCAAGGAGGATTAGCGATTGCTTTCCACAAGTCTAATTGCTATGCATTTGGATGGAGAACTGCGGCGTCTGTATAAATGTTGCATGTACACTCCTAGCATTTGAAAGAGCTCCACACAGGGAGCTGTTGTGAAGGGTTCGCCATGCCACCATTCTATCAGGACTCTGGCACACTCTGGTGCAGAGCTTCGCAGAGAGGAGGGAGAGACGTAACTAGGAAGAGCCAGTTAAGCAACAGGAGCCCAACACCACTAGAGTTGGACTGAACCCTGCAACAGGGCCGGACTGGCCCATCGGGATACCGGGAAATTTCTTGGTCTGCTGGCAGCCGCTGGGGAAGTCTTCTGGCGGCTGCTGGGGGACTTGTACTGGCGGCCGTTGGGGGAGCTGCGCTGGCTCTGCTCCCCAGCGTGCAGCTTAATGAGACTGGTGCCGGAATACGACGTCATATTCCATCCCCGGTCTCATTCAGCAGTGCGCGAGGGCGGGAGAGCAGAGCCAGCGCAGTTCCCCCAGCGGCCGCCAGTACAAGTCCCCCCAGTGGTGGCCAGAAGACCTCCCCCAGCGGCCACCAGAAGACCTCCCCCTGGCAGGTATTAGTAATGTGTGTCAGTGTGAGTTTGTCTGTCTGTGTCATGGTGTCTGTATGCTGTGTGTGTATGTGTGTGTCTGTCTGTCTGGTGTGTGTGTATTTGTGTGTGTCTGTCTGGTGTGTGTGTGTGTGTGTGTGTGTGTCTGTATGGTGTGTGTGTGTGTCTGTCTGTATGGTGTGTGTGTGTGTCTGTCTGTGTCATGGTGTCTGTCTGTATGGTGTGTGTGTCTGTCTGGTGTGTGTGTGTCTGTCTTTATGGTGTGTGTGTATGTGTGTGTGTCTGTCTGGTGTGTGTGTGTGTCTGTCTGGTGTGTGTGTGTGTGTGTCTGTCTGTCATGTCTGTCTGTCTGTGTCATGGTGTCTGTATGGTGTGTGTGTGTGTGTGTGTATTTCTGTATGGTGTGTGTGTCTGCCTGTGTCATGGTGTCTGTCTGTATGGTGTGTGTGTGTGTGTCCAGGTGTTTACGTTGAAAAGCCTGTAGGGACATACTATAGACACCAGTATCACTACATTAAGCTGTGTGTGTGCGCGTCTGCTAGTGAATGAGCTTGCTTGCATGCGTGTGCCTGCTAGTGAGTGAGCTTGTGTTTTTATGTCAGTGAGCTCATGTATATCAGTGAGATTGTTTGTCTATGAGGCTGTGTATCAATGAGCTTGTGTGTCATTGAGATGTCAATGAAATTGCCTGTGTCTGTATGTGAGTATGCTTACTGTATAATTAAATGTTTTACCCTGAAAGGACCAATATTTTATATTAGAAAAAGCAATATATATATTACTCAATCATCTGTCATGGCAAGACATAGCCTTACATATTACACGTGACAATATATGGCGCAGTGACTTATGGGTCTGGCACAAATTTTTTTTCCAGGACTGCTTTGTATCCCCAGTCCGGCCCTGCCCTGCAATGTAAACACTGCAGTTTCTAAAAACCTGTATTACATTGTATGCTTAAAACTAAAAAACTTCTGCACCAAGACCACTTTATTGAGATGAAGTGGCCTAGCTGACTTTAGTGGTCCTTTAAATGAATCTACTCATTAACTTATCACTGTGCATAATGCAAATAAAAAAAACTAAAAGGAATATGGGAATTATTATATTCTCTCTTAGAGAGCTCCACTTATCAAGTGAATTAAACATACATTAGCCTAAGATTTAGACTCCAATCAACCTCAACTAGTGCAAGACACAGGGATGTTTTTACCACAAGGCATTTGCCTAGGACGGCACTTTGAGGGGGGCCCCAACAAATGCCACCCCAAGCTCCAGACAAATGCCTTGTTTGCATTGGGGCTGTCCACCTTACTGTGAGTGAGTGTAGCTGTCAGTGTGTGTCTGTGAGTGAGAATGGGTGTGCCTGTGAGTGTGTGTATGTCATTGTATGTGTATCTGAGAGTGTGTCAGTGTGTGTCTGTCAGTAAAAGTGTGTTTTGGTTAAACAGTGTGTGCCAATGACTGTCAGTGAGTGTCAAAAAAATGGCCTTGACACGAATTGGGGGGGCAAATTTAGATTTTGGGGGTGCCCGAATTTAGTCGTGCATAGGGCAGCACAAATCCATAATACACCACTGCCAGGACATGAATGTCTTGGAGCTGTCCTAAAAATAATAATCTAATTTGTGTGCATATATTTTTATGTATATGTGTTTGTGTGTCTGTGTCTTTGTGTCTTTTTGCATGCATATGTTTTTCTGTTACATTTTTCAGCACCTTAAATGGCAAAGAAAAACCGTTGCATTACATTACCCCCCCCCCCTACAGATATATATATATATATATATATATATATATATATATATATATATATATAGTAGAATATGAAAGACATAGGATTTAAGATTTAAAAGAGCCGCACTTGGGAGGTATTAAACTGCAATTTGAGACTATGTCAGACACTGGTGCCAGTTTACAGTAATCGTATTGATCTCTTGGCCTCTCTTTTTTGAGAAAGAAACAAAGAGGAGCATTCAAATCTGACATTTATGTTCATTCTCTAAAGATCTATAAAATTCTAGTTATTATTACATTGTTCGTTATACTTTGTGCAATTTTTCTAAAGAAAAATGTTTAATTACCTAACAGCAAATTGATGTGACAGCAGACAGAAATCTGGGCCCCTTGGCAAACTTTGGTTATGGACCCCGTTGAAGGCTTATATGGATAGGTATAGCATGAAATCGTGCATAGAGATGTATAGGTGTATATATATAGCTCCATATAACACTCACAATATTCCCTGATTGTCATCAGGATAGCCATCACATGGGCTTCTTCCTGTCCCCCAGATGCAACTAGTCCATAAAAAAGCTAATTGATTCCAGTCATATGACCCAACAGGAGCAATCTTATCTCTTTTTATTCAATGCCACCTTGCCTTCTCTGTAGGTCACATTTAATGCATAGTGACCAAGATCATTGTTTCTAGATCCTGTCTTCATCATACTCACTTTGTAATGCATACAGATTGTTATAATGTACTTCTTATATTCTCACAATCGTGGATACACTTCTGGTACTTCACAAGTGCATTTTCTCACCACAATCTTTTGCCTTGATGTACATTTCCCATATATATTGTAAACTCAAAGGCAGGGTTCTATTTTCATTTTGTTCTCCTATTGTTATACATTTACCAATGTTATTTATTTATTTTTTTAATAAGAAATTCTAATTATAACCTATTAACCTTATAGATGTAATTTTTACAGAATATGTGCTCACACAAAAATACTTTTTCAGTAAATATAAACAACTTCCAGCACAGAGATTCCCAGAAATGAATCCCAGAAATGAGCAGTCCAAATCTCAAAAGATAACCACTTTTTTTTATTTTTCCAGCACTCCAGGGGTTAAGCTGTTATCTAGGGAAATACAAGGCATAAACGGTGTGATAATATTAGGTGAAGAGCCTCCACCATATGCACCCTATGTGGAGCTCTCATCTTATTCTGTTACACTTTGGTTGTAATGACTTGTATCCACTTTGTATATAAACCACAATATAGAGATTAATTACTCCGGAGATCTTTCAAGGATTACTCAGCTTTATTTCCATTTTAAAAATAAATATAAAAATATATAAAAGATATATAGCTCAAACAGTAAATGCCACTGTATTTATCCAGCTCACTGTTCTTGGGGTAGTTACAGTTTTTGTGCAGGTCCACCGTCCGCCGATGTTGCTGCTTGTTTCTCCTTTCCCCTGAACGCTGGATACGTAAAAATCGGCACCACGTAACTTACTAGTTTCTCCCTGGGTGGGCTTTCTCAAAGTCTTTAACTTACAAAATGGCTTTTACAAATGTGGAACATGCAACGCTTGTCGAGTGAGTGCTAAAATTAGAAGAAAATGTACACATTTCAAATCATACCACACAGGAGAAGAGTTCAAAATAAAAAATATTATCACTTGTAACACCAAAGGTGTAATATACCTAATATATTGTGCATGTGGATTGCAATGTATTGGACGAACTGAGAGACAAACATATATGTAATATAAGGAGGGGATTCGAAGGACACAGCTTCTCAACACCCTTTAAGTTGAGACATGGGATGGATCCAAGTCAACTGTACTTCTGTGAAATTGAACAAGTGAAAAGGATGTAAGAGGAGGAGACTATACAAGAAAACTGGCAATTCGGAGATGCAATGGATATTTAAACTGGGGACTTTAACCTCTTAAGGACCAAACTTCCGGAATAAAAGGGAATCATGACATGTCATGTGTCCTTAACAGGTTAAAGCCCAATAGTTTAAATATCGATTTTGAACTTAGACATTTTCTGGAGTAGATCCACACAAAACACAAAAATCGGGACCCTTTAAGATATTAAATTAAATTTTATATTTTTTACCTCCAAATTTTTTTAAAAAAGAAAAGGAAAAATAATTTTGAATAGGAATGCACCTTTAAGAAAAAGTATAGGTCTGTGACCTATAAGTGATAGAATTTAATGTACATCACTTTTCCAAGAAAGAGCATAGAGAAAAAAATTACGTGATTTAAACAAAATGTGCAGTAACTATTTTTATGAAACGTTTTATAGTATCCTTTTTATAAAAATTTATTTTTTACATTTAGGGAATTACCATCTTGGAAAGTATACTCAATTAAAATATATATATATAAGCTATATATTTATAAGCTTCATATTTAAGATAGTTATCTATGAAATCTTGTATAAAAATAATTGATAAGATAAAAAGATGATAAAACTTTGATTTTAAGCATGTGAGAGGGTTAATGAACATGTACCCATAAGATCTATATGTAAAGCAGACATTTAAAAAAAAATCATGTATAAATGAAACTGATAAGATGTAAGGGAAATGACATCAGGATTACACACATGTAAAGGGGTTAACATAGCAGATAGGAAGAACCTGCAGGATATTTGTAATCAAGTACAAGAGAATTTAAACGAGATTGGCAGTTGGCATCCACAAACTTTGAGAAAGCCCACCCAGGGCGAAACTAGTAAATTAGGTGGTGCCGATTTTTACGTGTGTTCAGGGAAGAGGAGAAACAGGCAGCAACATCGGCGGACGGTGGACCTGCACAAAAACTGTAACTACCCCAAAAACAGTGAGCTGGATAAATACAGTGACATTTACTGTTTGAGCTATATATCTTTTATATATTTTCATATTTTATTTATTTTTAAAACGGAAATAAAGCTGAGTAATCCTTGAAAGATCTCTGGAGTAATTAATCTCTATATTGTGGTTTATATACAAAGTGGATACAAGTCATTACAACCAAAGTGTAACAGAATAAGGTGAGAGCTCCACATAGGGTGCATATGGTGGAGGCTCTTTACCTAATGTTATCACACCATTTAAGCCTTGTATTTCCCTTGATAACAGCGTGCTGGAAAAAGAAAAAAAGTGGGTATCTTTTGAGACTTGGACTGCTCATTTCTGGGATTCATTTCTGGGACTCTCTGTGCTGGAAGTTGTTTATATTAAATTAAAAAGTATTTTTGTGTGAGCACATATTCTGTATAAATTACATCTATAAGGTTAGTAGGTTATAATTATAATTTCTTATTTTTCTGTACTTTCCAATTGGAGAGTTTTCAAAAAAGATTGTGCGCTAACTCATTGTCAAATACATTGACAATCTTGTTATGTGTGTGACACACAGGGGAAGTTCGAGGATAGCAGCACATATTATAATTAAAAATTAAAGGTATAACACCTTGAATATATGAAAATTAAAGGTGTAATTCCCTCAATATATAACACTTAAAGGAAAAGCGCCTCAGATTAGTATCTAATTTTTTTAAATAAATTGTAAAGCACACTGGATAAGAGCACTACATAAGAACAGTTAAATATATTTTGGAGTATGTCTACAGAATCAGAATGGAGGCATTCTCAGTGTAACTACATGAACTTATGTGTCTATGTAGTGTCAATGTAAATGAAAGTGTTGGATATCTAGATGATGGTTAACCCAGCTGCTCCAAGGTTTCATTTTATTATTTGCCCATTGGCTGGTAGCACTGGCAGCAGATAAATAGTCCTGATTGTTATAATGCACTTGCCAAATTACAAAACCCTAGTCCTCTGTACCCTACTTACACAACCCAATCCCTATTTCTATCCCATTGCCTAAATCTTTGATAAACTCAATGCTTACAACAGCTGTATTTTTTTTGTTTCCTATAGCAATGAATAGGAGCTGCTAAGCACTATTTAGTGCCTGGTTTCCATTGTAGACACATTATGGCTGGCTACCTTAGGTGTGGAAAAAATCTATAATTTTGGAACAGATTACAATAGCCACCTATCAATACATCTTCGTTATTGTATTATTCATGTCAGTGAAATGAAAACCATTACATACAGTGAGGGGGAACAAAAAGTATTTGATCCTCTGCTGATTTTGAACATTTGTCTAGTGAAAAAGTAGGTGGTAGGTGTATTTTAACAGTGAGAGACAAAATAACAAAAATAAAATCCAGAGAAACACATGTCAAAAAAGTTAGAAATTGATTTGCATGTCAATGAGTGAAATAAGTATGTGACCCCTTCGACTTAGTAATTGGTGGCAAAACCCTTGCTGGCAATCACAGAGGTTAGATTTAGATTAGCAGAAAAACACCCCCAAAGCATAATGTTTCCACCTCCATGATTGACAGTGGGGATGGTGTTCCTGGGGTCATAGTGTCAGGATTACAGTATGATCCAGCATGTAGAATTGTGTAACACAGGACTGATGGGTAAGATATAACGGACCTTAGAATGGCCGGACTAACGTACCAAAGAATAGTCAGGAATAGCTGAGGTCAAGGGATACAGAAAGAGAGACAACGATAAGGGAAAGCCAGGGGTCAGGGATGCCAGAAAACAGGGAGGTCAAAAACAATGCCAAAGTCAAATAAACAGAATCAATAACACACTCTCAGACAACCATGACAGGGCACTGAGCAGGATGATGTCACGGTTCCCACCATAACTTCCGGAGTGCCAGATGAGATCACCCCAGGAGTGCCCAGCAGCTGATTCGAACCTGGGTACTCTGCATTCCTATATTACCTGTGAGCTACTATTCAGCTTTAGTAATGCCAGTATCTAGCCCTGTCTTGTATCCGGCACTGGGGGCTGGACGTGCATTAAAGTTTCTCCTGGCTCTCATGGTACACCTGATGTTGATGGTCTCATTAGCCAGGTATAAAACACTACCTCTCCCAGAAGGCAGTGTCAGTTCCTTGACTCTGGTGATCGTTTTACTGTTTTGTGTTCTCCAGTTTACTCCTGACCTTGGCTTGTTGTTTCGTTTACTCTGATTTATGGCATCCTCTGACCTTTGGCTTCCCACGACAATTCTCCTGTTTCATCCATTCCTGTACTGCGTATTGGAGTATTATCCTGCACAGACCCCGTGCACCGACTCCCAGGCAGGGTGAATTCATACCTGACCACCTCGGCCTGTGTTTACTTGCAAGGGTGAGCATATATCTCTGCCTGCCGGACTCCCAACTCAGGTAAGCCCTGACAGATGGGAACTGGGCCTAAATACCCCTCCTCTGGATCTGATAGGCTGTAATTGGCCTTTGACCCCAAAGGCCGTTACCAGGTTCCCATTTGCATAGTTGCTGCTCAGCACAAACCCTCATGTGGACTGGATTGCTGTAATATTGTTCGGCACAACTTTTCCTGTCTGAACAGTAAATTCTATTAATCACATTTTTATAAGCGGATGAATACATGACATTACCCCCCACCTGAATGCCCGCTGGGCAGGCAGGACCAGGCTTGAGAGGAAATTTGGCGTGAAAATAGCGACTCTTGCGGTCAGCATGTTTATCAGATGCTGGAACCCAAGAACGAAACCAAGAACGATCGGCCAGTCCATAACCTTTCAAACCCACCAAGTACTGTAAAGTGCCCAGAGAAAACCTGGAATCAATCATGGAAGAGACCTCATACTCTTCCTGTCCAGAAACAACCAAGGGAGGGAGAGGGACATTTGGGACAGTATACTTATTGCAAATAAGAGGTTTGAGTAAGGAGACATGAAATGTGTTAGCAATTTTTAATGAGGCCGGAAGGGCCAGAGAGTATGAAACTGGATTGAGTCTTCTAAGGACACGAAAAGGCCCATTGAACCTGGGAGCAAATTTCATGCTAGGGACTTTAAGCCTGATGTTGCATGACGATAACCAAACCCTTTCACCCACCTCGTAAACAGGGTTGGCACCTTGCCGTTTATCAGCATAATGCTTAAAACAGTCAGCAGCAGTCCCCAGTGCGGAATGAACTTTGACCCAGGTAGCACTAATAGAAGCAAGATGGTCATCCAAAGCAGGAATAGCCGTGTCAGAAAAAACAGCTGGGAGGACAGTAGAATGTCGGCCATTATTAACAAAAAATGGACTATGTCCAGAGGAGTCATGGTCAGCATTGTTCCTAGCAAACTTGGCCCATGGTATTAATTCAGACCAATTGTCTTGAGTGCTATTAACGAAACAACGCAAATATAATTACAAGGACTGGTTAGCCCTCTCAGCTGTACCATTAGTCTGGGGTGGTAAGAGGATGAAAAAGACAATTCAATCCCTAAATGTTTATTGAAAGCCCTCCAAAACCAGGACACAAATTGAGAACCTCTCTCAGATACTATATTGTGAGGAATGCCATGCAGACGGACAATTTCTTGTATAAAGATTAGTACCAGGTCTTGAGATGACTGCAATTTCTTGAGTGGGATAAAATGAGCCATTTTAGAAAAACGGTTCATGACCATGAGAATCGTAGTATAACCTTTAGAATTAGGAAGTTCGACAATGAAGTCCATGGACAAGTTGGACCACGGAACCTCCGGAATGGGAAGAGGTTGCAACAAGCCACAAGGGAGTTTATGAGGAACTTTAGAAACCGCACAAACCGAACAGGCCTGCACATACTCCTTAACATCCTCCTAGCAGAAGTGGACTTATTAATACCCGGGTGGCCGGCAGATACGATGTTGTAAAACACCTTCATGATATTAACCCTTTCCCCTTAAGGAACGAACAATCTGTCCTGAGGTTTACCGCAGGGTGCCTGAGACTGAGCCTCCATGATGTAGCCAAGCAGCGGAGAGGACAATTAAAGGATAGTGGAAGCAATGATACATTCCGGGGGAATGATATGGGACTTTTCTTGCTCTGGTATAGACTCCATATCAAACTGTCTGGATAAGGTGTTGGCCATGACATTCTTAGAATCAGGTCTATAAGTAATAAGAAAATTAAATCGAGAAAGGAACAGACCACCTAGCTTGTGTAGAAGACAATCGTTTAGCGTCTCCTATGTAAGCCAGGTTTTTGTGATCAGTAATGATCAAAAGGGGGTCTCTAAAAGATGTCGCCAGTCCCTGAGAGCTAGAATAATGGCCAACAATTCCCTAATGCCAATATCATAATTGCGCTCGGCAGGAGACCACATTCTATTGAAATAACCACAAGGATGCAATGGAGTATCCTGGCTCTCCCTCTGGGAGAGAACTGCCCTTACCCCTGTCTCTAATGCATCAACCTCCAGTATGAAAGGTTTACTGATGTCAGGATGTAACAATATGTTGGCGGAGGCAAACCACTGTTTGAGAGTTTTATAGGCTTCTTTAGCCTCCTTAGACCATATCGTACTGCTAACCCCCTTGCGTGTCATATTGGTGATGGGGGCTATTACTGAAGAAAATCCCTGTATAAACCTTCTGTAATTGGCAAAACCAATGCACCTTTGAATGGCTTTCAATCCAGTGGGTAAAGGCCACTGTAGAACCGATTCCAACTTTTTAGGATCCATCTGAAACACTGAGGCAGAGATATTATATCCTAAAAACTGTACTTCAGATTGGTCAAAGATGCATTTTTCTAATTTACAATAACTTTTTTTTTTTTTTTTTAACAAAGTCTGAAGAACTTGTCTAACGTGATTGTGGTGAGTCTGAATGTCAGGAGAATAAATAAGGATATCATCCAGATAGACCAAGACAAACGAGTAAATGTAATCCCTGAGTACATAATTTATGAAATCTTGGAAAACCGCTGAAGCGTTGCACAACCCGAATGGTATTACTAGATATTCATAGTGTCCACTTCTGGTATTAAATGCAGTCTTCCACTCGTGGTTTTCCTTGATTCTCACTAAATTGTAAGCACTTCTAAGATAAAGCTTAGTAAACACTTTGGCGCCTTGGAGTCTATGAAATAATTTAGCAATAAGAGGAATGGGGTAGGCGTTCTTAATGGTGATTTTGTTCAATGCCCTGTAATTGATACATGGGCGCAACTCACCATCCTTTTTAGATACAAAAAAGAATCCTGCACCAGCAGGCGAGGATGATTTTCGTATGTGGCCTTTATTCAATGAATCTTTAATATATTCCTCCATTACACTACATTCCTGAGGAGATAGAGCATAGACTGCTCCCTTAGGTGGCATAGTGCCGGGTAGTAAATTAATGGAACAATCATATGGTCTGTGAGGAGGTAGAGTATTAGACTGACTTTTGCTGAATACTTTTTTAATGTCTTGGTACTGTATAGGGATTTATGGTTTTTGAGGTGTACTAGTGGGTAATTCAATAGTGTCCACTCTTTTGGCGACATTCAATATACACCTTTCATTACAATCCTTACCCCATTCTAATATTTCCCCATAAGCCCAGTCAATATGAGGGTTATGCTTGTTAAGCCATGGAAAGCCTAATATGATCGGACAGGAAGAGGATGCAATCACCTGAAATATAATCTCTTCCTTATGTAAGGCACCAATGGAAATATTAATGGGTAAGGTTTCATGCGTTATCAGTGGTTGTGAGAGTGGTCTCCCATAAATAGCTTCAACAGCTAGGGGTGATAGTCTCTCCTTCATAGGTATAGTATTACCTTTAACAAACTGAACGTCAATTAAGTTTCCAGCGGCACCTGAATCCATCAGGGCTTTGCATGAAAATTTCTTCTTTTCAAAGGCAATAGAAATATTAATGATAAACCTAATTTTATCCTTTCCAGAGGATGTTTCCATTACAACTAAGACCTATCCCCTTATTGTGCTTAGGTGTCTTAGTTTTCCGGACGTATGGGACAATTGTTTCTCATATGTCCCTTCCTACCTGTCACGGGTGGCGGTCCGATGCCCGGAACCCAGACCTCGTCCGGGCGGCGGTGCGTGCACCGAGACCCAAATATGCCTGATGTTCAGAGTAGGAGTCACAGTGTGGAGGTGGATTAGCAGGGTCTGGTGCAGGGTAACCGCACACCCCCTGGTGTTGAGCACCAGCGTTTGTGCAGCCACATACCAGAACCCAGATTCAGCTTATGCGGATCCCAGGAACTAGGAGCAAGTAATAAGCAGACCCCCCAGGAGCTGAATAGGGAGGCTCTGCAGCAGGGATGTATCCAGTACTGAAACAAGGCAAGACTAGGAGAGCAAGGCACCATACAAAAAAACAAGACCAAACTAGAAGAACAAGGAAATACTAGAGATGGGCACCATACATGAAAACACGACAAAACTAGGAAAACCCAAAACCAGAGCAGGACAGAAAGCATAACCTAGAACATGTACACAAGACATGAGGAAAACAAGAACATAACATGTGCATGACTGGACAGGACTGGGGTTACAAGACAAAGTAAAACAAGACAAGAGATACAAGAGGAAACATAGCTAAGCACTAATTATGAAAAGTATGGGGATTTAGTCACATTATATGATCATACATTGCACAAGCCTGCCAACAACGCCAATGTACCCCATATCTGGCAGGTCCTACACTGTCTAATGTATGCTAAACAACCACACTATACCACAATAGCACTTACCTGCAAGCAGTGGCATGCTGCAGACGCCCGAGCGCTCTGTATAGAGCCTCAGGCGGCTGCAGCTTTGCCCGGGCGGTGCGTCCATGAGGGCGCACCGCCCGGGCGAAGCATGAGGAGAGGGGCTGACAGGAGGGAAGCGCTCAGCGCTCCCTCTTGTCACTCCCTCTGTAGTAGCGTGGCCGAGCCCTGCAGCATGCTGGTCCGACGGGTACAGAGAGCAGCTGTCTCCTGTACACTGAGTGTTCACTTCCTGTTAGTCCGGCCGGGTACAAGCTCCCTGTACCCGCGGACTATACTGGGCTCGGCCACGCTACAGCAAAGGTAGGGGGGAGAGGAGAAAGAGAAAGAAGGGGGGTGAGAAAGATAAATTGAAATTGGGAGGAGGAGAAGGAAATTGGAGCGGGAGGAGAGATTGACATTCATCACATACACACAGTGCACCCCTTACACACAATGCATTACACACACAGACACACATACACAAGCAATGCAACCGTTTCACACAATGCATCCCTTACACACACAGAAACACACAATGCATTCATTACACACATTCAATGCATCCCATACATACACAGAAACACACCTTGCAGCCCTTACACATACAAACACAATTTCACACAATGCATTCCATACACACATATCAGGACATCCCCTACACACTCCACCCCCTGTGAACAAACTCATTGGTGGAACATGAAGGTGGACCCTGGGACCCAGACCTTGAGCTGTGTAAAGGACTCCCAAAAAATGGAGCTGCTTCCCGTTCTCCCAGAACATTGATTTTTGTGACCACAGTTACAAACTGCCTCCAGAGAGCCTGTTCTGCACCACACCAGTGGTGCCAGACTGCAGCTAGAGCCCATCATCATCCTCATCTGGTTGTAAGTAGGCAATCTAGTATATTATTCGTGGCACTAAGCTCTAATTTACCTCACATCAAAGAAACACTATAGTCCCCAGAACCACTTCAGCTTAATGTAGTGGTTCTGGTGTCTATAGCCTGTCCCTGCAGGCCTTTTAATGTAAACACGGCGGCACTGCAGCACTGGCGTTAGTTAACATGGCAAATCATTCATATGGGTGGGGCATTGTGATGTCACATGGGGGGCGGCAAACTTTACTTTTGCCTAGGGTGGCAAAAATCCTTGCACCAGCCCTGGCTGGAGGGGGCTCTGTGAGCTGTGGCCGCACAGTGTCCCAGTGTCCCATGGTAGTTGTGTGTGACTGTCTGTCTGTAACTGAGTGTGTGACTGTCTGCCTGTAAATGTGTGTGTGGGGCTGCAGGGATTTTGTAGAAGGGGGCGGGGGTTTTACAGTGGGACAGGAGTCTTTATAAGGGGGGATAAGCAGGGGATTTGTGGAAAGGGGTTGCGGGGGTTTTGTAGACGGGGCAGTACAGGATTTGTAGAAGGGGCAGGACAGAGGTTTTGTAGGAGGGGCGGGGCAGGACAAGGGTTTTGTAGGAGGGGCTGGCAGCGGTTTTGCAAAGTTTACTAATTGTAAAAAAAAAGAAAGAAAACCTTTAACATTTTTTTGAGGAGGGGGGGGGTTGCCAAGCACAGGATCCGGCCCGGGTGCCAAATGCTCTAGGTACGCCCCTGCCTGCAAGAAAGGGCAGAGACATGAAACACTGCTGCAGGTCCAAACTGAAACAAAAGGAAAGTGGAAAACAAACGGGTGTGGCAACATAAAACAAACATTTAAGTGAATCCAAGAGACTGGGAAATCCAGGGACAGAATCTAAGAATGAACCCAGAGACCCAGCAACAAAGAAAACCAGACATAGACCAGAAAAACAGAAAAATCAAGCAAGGACAGCAAAAAGAGTACTGGAACCCAGAAGCCATTGCCAGAATGATCCGCAGCGAGGAACAGTATGTGACACTACCGCAGTATAGACATAGGCCTTCTTTTCTCCTATATTGTCTTTCTGCTTCCGGCAGTCTAGTGTCCCCCAATGGCATGGGTTCAGACTGTACAGGAAATTCAGGGATAATAGGTTTGGAGAAGTGGGGTGCTTAAGGCATATTCATGTGTCTGGTCTTGTTTCTAGTAGCTTCTCTGGTTCTCAATCTATTATCAATCTGCATGACAAAAGTGATAAATTCATTAAGCTTTTTGGGTAAGTCTTTGGCGGCAATCTCATCAAGCATAGTTTCAGATAGTCCCTTTTTAAATGCAGAGATTAACCCACTGTTAATCCAGTCTACCTCAGAAGCTAGGTTTGAAATTGCAATCAAAATGCAGAGGAGGAGATGGAGAGATAGTTGATGCCTTATGTACATAAGGCGGAGGTGAGAGAGCAGGAGCAGCCGCAGGTTGCAGATGCGCTGTACGGGTAAGAAGCATACTGAAAGCCTGGGCAAATTAATCCATGCGGTGATCATTCTCCTCTAGTCTCCTTTCGCAAGCAGCTATGTGCTTACACAATTCTACAGGATCTATTGCCCTGTCGTAATGTCAGGATTGCAGTATCATCCAGCATGTAGAATTATGTAACACAGAGGACTGATAGGTAACGTACACCGGACTTTAGAATGGCCGGACTAACGTACCAAAGAATAGTCAGGAATAGCCGAGGTCAAGGGATACAGAAAGAGACACAATGATAAGGAAAAGCCAGGGATCAGGGATGCCAGAACACAGGGAAGTCAAAAACCATGCCAAAGTCAAATAACCAGAATTAAAGGACCACTATAGTGCCAGGAAAACATACTCGTTTTCCTGGCACTATAGTGCCCTGAGGGTGCCCCCACCCTCAGGGACCCCCTACCGCCCGGCTCTGGAAAGGGGAAAGGGGTTTAAACTTACCTTTTTCCAGCACTGGGCAGAGAGCTCTCCTCATTCTCTCCTCCTCCGTTCCGCCCCGTCGGCTGAATGCGTACGCGCGGCAAGAGCTGCGCGCGCATTCAGCCGGTCGCATAGGAAAGCACAAACCCTCCTGTGGATTTGATTCCATTAATCATATTTTTATAAGCGCATGACACATAGGCAGCATTCCTCCTCCTCCAAGCACAGCGAGGTGATGCCAAAAAGCTTGATTTTGGTCTCATCTGACCACAACACTTTCACCCAGTTCTCCTCTGAATCATTCAGATGTTCATTGGCAAACTTCAGACAGCCTGTACATGTACTTTCTTGAGCAGGGGGACCTTGCGGGTGCTGCAGGATTTCAGTCCTTCACGGTGTAATGTGTTACCAATTGTTTTCTTGGTGACTATGGTCCCAGCTGCCTTGAGATCATTAACAAGATCCTCCTGTGTAGTTCTGGGCTGATTCCTCACCGTTCTCATGATCATTGAAACTCCACAAGGTGAGATCTTGCGTGGAGCACCAGACTGAGGGAGAGTGACAGTTATTTTGTGTTTCTTCCATTTGCGAATAATCACACCAACTGTTGTCACCTTCTCACCAAGCTGCTTGGCGATGGTCTTGTAGCCAATTCCAGCCTTGTGTAGGTCAACAATCTTGTCCCTAACATCCTTGGACAGCTTTATGGTCTTGGCCATGGTGGAAAGTTTAGAATCTGATTGATTCTGTGGACAGGTGTCTTTTATACAGGTAACAAGCTGAGATTATGAGCACTCCCTTTAAAATACACCTGGGAGCCAGAAATCTTGCTGATTGATCAAATACTTATTTCACTCATTGACATGCAAATCAATTTATAACTTTATTGACATGCGTTTTTCTGGTTTTTCTTATTCTGTCTCTCACTGTTAAAATACACCTACCATTAAAATTATAGACTGATCATTTCTTTGTCAGTGGACAAACGTTCAAAATGAGCAGGGGATCAAATACTTTTTTTTCCCTCACTGTATAAGCATAGCATGAATGTACAATGTTGTTTTCAGTGCATGACTTTACAAATGGTCAAATCATTGGTATGTAAACTAATTGTGGTATTTGTGAAATGAGAAATTCTTAACCGGGCAGGAATACAAGACTTTATTATCACAAGCAATATGGCATCTTAAACAATGCTATATTTTAATATATGCTCATTTCCGCTTTCTTATACAATCTGTACAAGCAATGCATTTTTCATTTTCTTTTAAACAGATGTAAATTGGCTTGCCTAACTTTAAAGTTAATTAGAAATTAACTAGATGCATTACAGGAAACATAGATTGTTGATCAGAAAGTGACAGAGCAATTGAACTGATCCTTTTTAAAACCAGTGATAGTAATTAGTTCAAAAGGGCAAATCATACAGTTGACTTAAGGAGGCTTTAGATTCTTGTTCATGGCTTGAAAAAAGGCAAACAGAGGATTTTCTCATCTAAAGATCAGTGTGAATCCCAGAAAAAAAGTCCTATTATTTTTCCATTTAGATCTGGAGGATTGAAAAGTTCAAACCTTCTCTTTCCCAAGGCCAAAAAGTCATGTATCCTAATCTTATCAAACACGTGAATTAACACTTGACTTAATTACATTACATATCATTAAAGATTTGCTCTGAGAACCATAGGTTTTAACAAACACAGCATTATCAAATAATGAAATAAAGGTATAATTAATAAAAAAAAAATATATATAAACAAAAAAAATGTTCAACAGCAGCACTTAACACTTCTACTGACAAAACAAATGCATCAAATTGTTGTTTATGAATTTGTTGCCTGCAGAATCCAGTACACACAAGTAGATCACATCGATTTTGTGCCTTAAACAAAATATCAATAACAAATATTTTTGGTTGTCAATTTAAAATTAAAATAAAAAAAGTTAGTTGTGAAGGAATACCACAGTGGAAAAAAATGTAAGTACTTCTTGGTTGCTATGGACTTATACATTATAATGACCTATAAGGTATGTTTGGTTTCTACTAGTAGAAATAGTACAGTACCGAATCTATAGGGTAGCATTGGGTACATCTTTTACATGGATTCTGGGTCTTTAGGAACCCAATAGTGCTTCACCTCATAAACCTTTACTGATATTTGAGCTTGTTTTGGCACATTTCTCCTTTCTCTTACTCTCTTGCTTGTCCACACTACAAATCAATTACTTAAATGAAACACTAAAAGTTAAACATACCCCGTTATACTTCCCTTGGGATAGATACTTCTATTATAAAATGCTTAACGATAAATGAGATCCAAAAACATGATGGATTGTTATTATGAAATATTTAGGCATGCTTTGTAGTTGCTGTTGGAATTTTTTGTGGGAGAGTAGAGTATGGTGTGTGCCACTAAACTGATGACTGTTCCTTTTCCATACCATGTGTGGTAGGCTGGGAGCTTCATCCAGAGGTCCAGGCCTTGTGTGCGGGACTTACCAACAAGTATGTTCTTTGAGTGGTAGGATGAGTTCATGATAAATAAAACCGGGGAGGACATAAATACACTCCCTTACTCCTCACCCATGACTGGTGGTTGAGGTGTAAATCATAATATTTTAAAATCTAATGGGAACACTATGCACAAGGAGAGAGTGACTGTGAATTAGACTTGGGCATGGTGGGAAAATGTCTACCACCTAAACCACTTAGTCCGAAAAGAAAATATATATTTCACTGCTCATTCTTTTTATTTTCCCTCTTTTGCTTAGTTACCTCACACTTAATCTGTGAAGGAACTCAACATGTAGTGGCTGTTCCCTTGCCATTGATAATTTTTTTACCCCATCAATCATCTTTTCTTTTCTTTTTTTTGGCGTCATGGGCAGAACTACGAATCATGAATCAAAATATACATCTTTGTCCATTGCACATGTCTAGAACGCGGTTTGGAAAGCAGGACAATCACCTGATGAGCCCAAATTTGGACTACTTGCAGTTGGAAACTAATCTCCTGTATCTCCTGTCTTATGTGAATCAGTATGCCATTGCTATTTAACAGGGTTATCATTTATCTGTTTCATTTTGTGTGCACACAACAGGCAGTTATTCAGAAACTAAATAATTTTACATATATATATATATTTGTTTCAATGAAGTTTTACAATTTTAGACTTGCATTGAGCTACCTCTATATACCGGTAAAATGTTAAAGCTGTATTCTCTAAATATACTGGATTATAGGGAAATGAAAACCTAATCACAAAACTACAAATGCTAAAATAGCCAAATTATGATTTAATGATTATTAAAAATTTTCCACATCTGCAAATTTTCAAATTCTTCTAAATTTTTCAGTTTTGTTTTTGAAGTACATTTAGGTGTACAGTAACTGAGCTATTAGATTATTATTTTTTTCAAATAAGATACCTGATCCATTGCAATACTGTGTTGATAAGTAAATTAGCATAGGTTTTTACATTTCTGTTACATGCAAAAAATAATTGTTTATGTGTAAATAGCAACCACAATGTTAAAATTTTGGTTATTTCATTACACGTCACATGTAATAGGTCCACATACCATATTTTTTACTCCCTTACATTTCTGTCAGTCTATATCATTGTAATCATTACCCTACACCTGACAGACTTGACATTGATTAGTCTATCTCTACAGTTTTCTCAAGCTAAGTTTGCAGAGTTTTTGTAAATATGAGGACAAGGTGGTAAAAACTGGCACTAGACCTCTCTAACTCTGCTAATTGGTTTATATCTAGGAGTTTAGGAATTTACAAATGCAACAAATCAGTGACACAAAGGCACACTCTGATCAACAAGTAGCTAATGCAAGATAAAGTTAATTAGCTAATTGCTTTCCTGACAATCTGATACCAATATGGGACTCACTTAGGGAGTAAAAAAAAAGAAGATAAAAATGGGTCAATATCTTTTGATGCTGTTCAAAGAGTTCCTTCATGCCCCTGCCTAGGTCTGAAGAGTTAACTTGATTCAACACTAGAGGCACTTACACAATGAGTCAAACTCGATACTCAATCAAATGCTGCATCTCGGCTTTTGCCACACATGCACCAAGCCTCCCAATATGTCCATATCTTAATGACTGTGGTGAACTCAATCAAACAGTTGTAGCAGCAGGACGGAGACCAATGTGGCTAGAACAGAAATGTAAGTAAATCTCACCACTAAAACTCTTGGAAATGGGGGGTTATTGGTGGTGGTGTGGGCGGGTGGGATTAAAACTATAGCATTCGGGATACATGTTTTTTTTATTTCTAATATTATAAAATCCCTTTTAAGTTTTAAGACATTAAATAAAAAATTAAAGTAAAACAGAAAAAAATAGTTCTAATGTAATATTATTATTGGTTCTACTGTTATTAATAATTACATTTTTAATGTACTTAATCTCACTTACCCAAAAACATTTATTTTCATTATAATGAAATGATAATATATCTTAAAATGTACTGCAAATATTTAATGACATATTGGTTATTAATTATTTCAAATATGATATTGTTTTACACAGATTCTGCAGTTTGGTATATGTTGATACCATGAATTCACATGGTGATGATTGTCCATTTTTGACGGGGAAAGTTGTGCTCCTTTAAGACACACAGTGGATGTTAAAGGGCGCAGGATGAGATGTGTCCCAATTAAAGAGCATAACTATCCTGCTGCCATGCAAGACCACCATGACCTCTCCATTACACCAGATGGGGTAATTAACCAGGCCTGTCAGCCCCCATCCCTTGTCATCATCTAGACTGATTACATGACTAGTTTTATAGCTCAACAAGATTTTGTACACCTTTAGTCAAGACGTTACATTAAAATATTTTTCTATTTAAATATCATTAGTAAATGCTATTATTTTTCTAAAACTAGCTGAAATCATTACGATTAATACAAATATACTATTGCCATTTTTATTTTACAGCCATGGTAAAACAATCACTTGATACGTTTTTTAATGCATCTATTCTTAAAAGCCAAATCTTGGCAGAGGTGCAATAAAGGTTTTTTTCAGACAAATGAAATGATTTACAGCAGCTGAATCAAGGACAGAAGTGCAATTTTTTTCCTGTTCTGTTTTGGGTATATTTGTCTTCATGGAGAGAATATTAGCAATAGGATTTAGTCCTTTGAATGAATGTCTTTAAGCTCTCCATACCTTGGGGGCTATAGTGAAGCTGGATCCTATGTCAGAAGAGTCAACATTATAAGTCCTCAGAGAGCTGTGAGTGGCTTGTCATAGTCTCAAGTGGATGCATTCTCAGAACACTGTTTCCACAGCTTATATTAGCAGCTGAAGGGACTTTGTCTAAGAGTGATACCCTCAGATGACCTTCGACCCTTGTAACTTCACTCAGGAAAGATCTGAATCTTATATAACGAAGGTTCTAGGAAATGCAGATCGCCTTTGTCAATGAAAGCAAAAGGCACACAAACATTGTGTATCCTTTAAGTGGATTCGAATAAATCACTGCCTATAAAAACAGACATTTGTTGTTTTGTTTTGTTTTTTCTTAGTATATTTTTTAAAATATTTAACATAAAAATTGCAGTGAATTGTCTAGAATTATAGTTGATTTTATTTTATCAACCATTGATGTTTGTATTGAGCAATACAATCATTATAGTTCACCATTAAAATATTTCATGAGCATTTTAATTGAATATGTGAGTTGATTAATTTAACCTTTTATTGACCAAGATAAAGCATACAAATTATCACATGGAAATGCAGAAACATTTTCTACAGTGCTTAAATCTTGTGTTAAATCAGGGTGCTAAGGTAAGGTTTAACATTTATTACTTGTTTATTTGTGGTTCTAAATTTATTTTTAGTTACCTCTTTGTTTTTACACAAATTTAATGATTCAAGTATATTGGGTTAATTAGAAAATGTTAATGTCATGCTTGCTAGATTTCAATAATCTTTTTCCCCCCCACATATGTAGGAACTGGATACTTCCTGGCCTATTGCGACACCAGGGGCTAACTACTGCCAGTATACCTGGACTGGCCATGCCATGAAGGGGTTCGATCAGGGATGGTTAGTATGAGGGCTTCATTGGTGGCAGTGGAATAATAAGAGGAGAAGAGATTGCATGCACAGCTCTTTGTAATATCTCCCTTGTGATCTATGCAGTCAATAAACACTGCCAGAATATATGAGCTCATACGTCATCAGCCTGAGACTCTCACCTGGCACTTGAAAAAGGGGGGCAGCCCAATAATATCAGTAAAGTAATGGACATCCAAAATTTGAGTCTGAGTTCAGTACGTGTATTAATGTCCTTCAGAGCATGTGTCTTTCTCAGTGTTTGTCAGTGACAGTGTGCATGTCAATTTAAGTGTCAGTGAGTGTACATGTATTAGTGTACATAGTGTATGTGTCAGTCAGATAAGTGGGTGTATGTAAGTCAGAGTATATGTCAGTCTGAGTGTAAATGTCAGTACATATGTTTATGCCTTCTATCTGTGAAAGCCGTAACATGAATCTTGTCTTGATGCTCTATGATTGTTTACAAATTGTAAGTAATTTACTCATTATCCAATTGTTGTGTTTTATTGATATGATATACATATGAATGAGCTGCATAGAGGGGGTGGGGAGGGGGCAGAACAATGTTTGCACTGCGGCCCTGTGATTTCTAATTACGCATCTGCCTATGTTTATGTCAGTGTGCTTTTGATGGTATTGAATATTTCAAGAGTGTGTCTGCAGTGCAGGGCCATCTTTAATAACGAATGGACCCTGGGCAAGTGTTTGCTTGGGCTCCCTGGGCCCTGCCGCTCTCGCCCCTCACTCCCTGGTATGCAATCACGGCATCCATCCCAACGCAGTGGCGGTACTAAAGTAGAATGAATTTTATTGGGACCCCCAATTGCAAGGTTGGACTAAAGGTAGAACCCCATCTGTCGTGCAACTCCAACAATGCTTTGACAGCTGGGACTCTACCAATTTCCCATGCTTGCAGGGTTGTATTTAGCACTGAGCCATGTTTGTATGTTTGAATGTAAGGATGTGTTTGTATGGAGTATGTGTTTGTATGTGTGAATGCTACTGGATGGTACTGGAATGGTACTGGAGTTTGAATGCAAGTGTGCATTTATGTGTAGTGTTTGTTTTTGAATGTAGGAGTGTGCTTGTATGTAGTGTTGACGTTTCAATGCAGGAGTGTGTTTTATATGTAGTGTTGAAGTTTGAATGGAGGGGTGTATTTGTATTTAAAGTTGCGGCTCAGATGCACAGGTACACACTCTGACACACAAGCAGATACACAGATACATACACTGACTACATACAGATAAACAGGCACATACACTGACAGACACACTGACACAGGTACATATATTGACACACACACAGACACATACACTGGTAGACGTACTGACAGACATACTGACACAGGCACATATACAGACATACTGACACACAGACACATATACCGACATACTGACACACACACAGACACATACACTGATCAACATACTGACACACATATACTGACACAGACAGACAGACATACTGACACACACACACACAGACATACTGACACACACACAGACATGCTGACACACACAGACATACTGACACACACACAGACATGCTGACACACACAGACATACTGACACACACACAGACAGGCATACTGAAACACACACAGACATACTGAAACACACAGACAGACATACTGACACACACACACAGAAATTCTGAAACACACACACACAGACATGCTGACACACACACACACACACACACAGACACAGACATAATGAAACACACACACAGACATACTGACACACACACACACAGACATACTGAAACACACAGACAAACATACTGACACACACAGACAGACATACTGACACACACACAGACATACTGACACACACACAGACATACTGACACACAGACAAACAGACATACTGACACACATGTAAAATGTAAATTTTTAAACCCACCCTCCAGTTTCCTACCTTTTGCTGGAGGGTGGCTTCCCTGGAGTCCAGTGTGGTGCCTGAGCATGATGGGAGTGAGGATCCTCCATCCTCACTGCAGCCGTGTCCTCTCTCCCTCATGACTCCTCCTGCCAGATTCCGTGCAGCTCCTCTGTTTACTTGCGGCAGTCACTTCCTCTCAGCCGGCTGCAGGAAAGCAAGGGGCCCGGTCGCAGTGTTAAAGGGCAACAGCGCCCGACTGGGCCCCTGCTGATACAAGTGCATGGGCCACCCGGTGGGACTCAGAGGATGGGGAAAAATATAAATTGATGAGGGCAGCGGGGCCCACGGGGCAGGTGCCTCGGGCCCCCCAAGAGAAACTGGGCCCGGGGCAGCTGCCCCGTTTGCCCCGCGTTAAAGACGGCCCTGCTGCAGTGTATGAGTCTCTTAAAGTGTGTCCATGTGTTGTGATTATTATGTATGATTAATTATGCTTTACACTCAAGAACATGAGGATATTTAAAGGAAACCTGTCACTGTCTGGGGTCTTTGTATAATTTGCAAAGATCCCAGACAATGCCTTCTCAGCATAGTGTCTGGTGGCCAGGGGTTGCAAGGATAGGTGAATATTACTTACCTAAACCTGTCCCTCTTGGCCACCATGGCTTTCCTGCTGTTCCTCTTCAGCTGCTGGCGCTTCATCTGCCAGGAGCCCATTGTTGTATGCTTGTACATAGACAATAGTATAGTGTGGCAAAACCGATCTCGCCACTGGGCATTGGAGAAGACTGATTGCCAGCCTCCTGCCATGTGACTATGGCCCCTGGGATGTATTGCCCTTTAAAGACATGATTTGGGCATAATGGATTTGTGTTGTGCTGCTGCTGGCCCTTTAAGAACCATCTGGGGACATACTGTGGAGTTACTGGGTGGCCACCATTTCCTGTATCAGAGGCACATGGTGAGAACAATGGATGGAGCACATGGTGAGAACAATGGATGGCGGCCATTTTAACTCACAGACACTGTTTGGACTTTTCAACACGGTGCCATCTCGCCAGTATTTGGTGCACAGAGACATTGTGTAGTGGTTTTTGGACTATACAGCAGGGGACACATTATACGGTGATTGTTTTTCATTTAGCCTGTATATTTTCTGCAGAATCTGCATTAAACTGTATCTTCCAAAGTACTGAACGGATCTGGGTGAATTTTGGATATGTGGTTCACCCAGATCCCCCGGTTCCAAGGATATACTTTTTTGGGGGTTATTGCATGTTTTGGGGTCCCTGTGATGTGTTTTATGAAACTGTATTTCTCTGTCTGTGATAATTAGATTACCCATTGTGTAAGGTAATTGTATTACAGGCAGAGGGGAGGATTTTGTGTGGGAGTGTCTGTGTGTATTGCACAGATTGATTGGTTGTTCTGTAAAACCCTGTGGGCAGTACTAAATTTGTGGATTGGGAATAAAAGAGGCTGTATGTGCCAGTCCAGTCAGTTCCTGTTTTAACCCTCAAAGTGAAGTGTCGTCTCATTATTGGGGGAAGGATTTATTGTATGCTGTTCCAGTTTGACTGCTAGGAGAGTAAACCTATTCGTATGGTTCCTATTCAACTGTCTACAGCATTCTTATGCTTGAGAGAAGGTATACGCTTCTCTGGTTCGGTGATTGTGGTGTCTGCTGCAGTGCTTGGAGTCCTCAGGAAGCGCTAGGAGCATCTTTCAACGGAGGTACCCAGTCGGGGTGCCAGGCGATCCGTTACATTGGTGGCAGCGGTGGGATGGCGTCCTAGTGCGAGGTAAAGCAGCTCGGAGACACAGTTTGTGGATTTACAAATTGAGGGCAACGCTAGTACCCGTACAGTGACCCTATCTACAAAAGAACTAACTCCAGCAGAGCAAGCATGGCGTATGACTACACTCAGGAGGAGTTTGACAGCGGTGCTGTCTAACTTTGGACCCAACCCCCCAGAGAGAGCCGTGCAGCTCGCCAGGAAACTAGTAGGAGAATACCTACAATCTCTAGTAGATTTGGCCAAAAAGGAGTTCCAGGGAGCCAAAGGTGTTGTCCTTCCTCCCCAGCGGCAGTGTGTGTCCCAGGGAGCTGAAGGTGCCGTCCTTCCTCCCCAGCGGCAGTGTGTATCCCAGGGAGCTGAAGGTGTCGTCCTTCCTCCCCAGTGGCAGTGTGTACCCCAGGGAGCAGAAGGTGCTGTCCTTCCTTACCACTGACAGTGTGTATCCCAGGGAGCTGAAGGTGCCGTCCTTGTACCCCAGGGAGCTGAAGGTGTCGTCCTTCCTCCCCACCGGCAGTATGTTTCCCAGGGAGCGGAAGGTGCCGTCCTTCCTCTCCAGCGGCAGTGTGTGTCCTTAGGAGAGGAGACAGTTGGTCCCTCTCCCCAGCAGTCCAGTGAGTCCCAGGGAGCGGAAGGTGCAGTCCTTCCTCCCCAGCGGCAGTGTGTCCTGCAGGAAGCGGAGACAGTCGGTCTCACTCCCCAGCAGCAGGACAATATATTAAAAGGGGAGACGGTTGGTCCCCCTCTCCAACAGCAGAGAGTGTTCCAGGGAGAGGAACTGGTTATCACCTCTCCCCAGCGACAGGACAAATTATTGAAAGGGGAGACAGTCGGTCTCCCCCTCCAACAGCAGAGAGAGTGTCAGGGAGAGGAGCTTGTTATCCCCTCTCCCAAGCGGCTGAAAGTATGTATGGGAGAGGAGCTTGTTACCCCCTCTCCCCAGCGGCTGAAAGTATATATGGGAGAGGAGCTCCCAAAAAGCATCGTCTTTTGTCAAGCGTAGGAAAAATGCTAAAACAAGAAGGTTCCTACAGTATATCTTGTGACTGCTTTGAAATTTTAGTTAAATTCCAACATATCTTTAAATACTTATTTTAAAGGTGGGTGACAGCACAGCTTTAAGTTCTTATTATCGTGCTAATTTTTAGCAACTAGCCAGTACTTTCCAAAATACTTGCCACCTTTTGATAATTATTACCAGTTGCCACTAACCTAAAAATCTTAACACCAGCCTCAGGCCTGGTGGAAAGAGGTTAATGACAGCTATAGCCCTATACATCATACTGGAATCAAAACTTGTTCCAACCCTCTTGTTACTTTTTACTGGCCAGCTGCTACTTGCTACTGCCATACAGCACAAAGTGCTAATCTTCAGGGCTTGTTTCTGTGATTTACCATCAAGCCGCTAGTAGCAGATTGGTTGGCGCCCTTTAGTAGTAGCTGTTATAGGCTACAAAAGTTAAGTAAAAAGTTGTAAATTAGGTGGAAATTTTTCACCACTACAATACTTCACAAAGTGAGATGTAGCGACTGCTAATTCCTGAAAAGGTTCTATAAAATCCATTCTAATTGGAGAAGACAAATATAAAAAAATGTTTTAAACTGGGCTCAGGGTCAATTACAAGCTGTAGAAAAGTACTAATTTTCTAATGTGTAAATGATGTTTGTGGTTGGGCCATTTCAGTATAAAATAGCTAGTGATTATACTTATCCCAATAACAAGTCGGTAGAGGTGTGCCGAAACCGACATGTGTGGTAGGCCTGTAAATAAGTGGGCCTACCTTAAATAGTATTAAAAAGAGTATTAAATAAAGGGAGAGGAGGGTGGGCCAGAAATAGCTAGTGATTATACTGATCCCAATAACAAAAAGTCGGTAGAGGTGCGCCGAAACCGACGTGTGTGGTAGGCCTGTAAATAAGTGGGCAAAAAGGAATACCCATATAGTGTAATCAAAGATGTTTATTACGAAAACACAAGATATGGAGTTAGCGTATTACGGTGACATTACACAAATGCATTCCTTAACTCCTGTGTCGGTTGAGGTATGCGTTGTTGGTGGTTTAGTACTGAATGGGTACCTCGTGACCCCTCTGGCTGGTCTTAGTTGATGGTATGTTAATATGTAGTGATCCTGTTTACTGTAGGCAAAGCTTGGAATTGTGTTGTCCTATGATGGTAAATTTCTGGTTGTGGTAAACCATGAAAGCCAAGTATATGGCGATTTCAGGATGGTGTTTGTAACTGAAAACATGTGGTATTGAATGCCCAGGAGATATAACTTAATGGTGTTGTGTGACTTTTGTTGTTGCAAAAAGTGGGGAAAGCCCCCCAACATTGTATTCTTGAACCAGTTTGTAAGGTCTTTGAGGGCCCAACTGTGCGAATTCCTGCTGTGACTTAGCCACTCTACAATTCCATATGTAATTCTTGGAGCTGGGGAGCGATTGTGGCTATAGATGAGGCAGTTTGTTAGGTACCTCCTGAACGCCTGAAACTGAAGACTAGATAACCGGTCAGCAGCTGTATTGTAAATGCCTGGTACGTGGTAACATACCAGATAAAACATTGGTGACAGGTTTCCCCTCCGTTAGTCGTCTGATGAATTCAATTGACAAATTGTCAGAGACCTCTAACCAGTCTGCTTGGCCATGAATGACACCATGTTGCTGCTGCGGCTATGATGGAATATACTTTGAAGTGTGCAGAGTTTTTATGGAACCCTTCGATCTGGCTAACTTCGTCTGGCCACCTACTTCATAGCCAACTGTCCCCTGAGGTTGCAGCAAACTCTGTGTAAGCCATTGCATCAGTGACGACATATGTGTATGAACCTAGTTAAAGACATATATATGTATAGGGAAGAGACACCTAACTATATATTGAGCCTAGGTGAGTTCCCGCTGGGCGTCTTTCTGCTAGAAGAACCTGAAATGTGTATGAAGTATGTGGGACATTCTAGTTTACCAGCAGGAACTAATATTGGAGATTGCGTAAGTGTCTGTGACTGGAGTTGTACATGCCGAGAAAGGCCGTATAGTGAGGATTTGAGTGGTCTAACGTGACCTTGGTCGTATATGACTGCCCAACTGTGGGGCTGAATTGAGTCATAGTGGATTGCCCGCAGTGGGTCATATGTAACGTGCGAGTCATGGCCTAGTGAGGGCCATGTGTAGAGGCATGCTGTGGTAGGTTGTGACAACTTATGTCAAATTGTAATTCCTATGCCGTATGTAATAGCCCACATGAGGAGCCGATATTATGCTATAGTGGGGGGGAAAAAGAGTGATAAAACATCAATCCAATTGTCCCCCAAAACAAGGACAGAAGGTGCCTGCAGCAAGTGTGTTAAAAAATGCTTGCAGTTTAGGGAATAAGATCCATGAACTTGTGGCAATAATGGCAACTGATAGTGTAGATTTAGTCGCTGTTACTGAGACATGGTACAATGAGAAAAATGACTGGGACATAGCAATACCAGGGTACTCTTTATATAGGAAAGATAGGAAAGGCAAGAAAGGGGGAGGGGTGGACATGTATGTGAAGGATAGCATAAAATCTAGCCTAATAAAAGTTAGTGAGGCAAACACAGAGTCCGTTTGGGCTACGTTAGAATTTGGTAATCACACAGTAACTCGTGTAGGTGTGATTTATAGGCCCCAGGACAAATTGAAGAGTTAGATAATCTACTAGTTGAGGAAATAGCTAAAATGACAATGAAGGGGGAAGTTATCATCATGGGTGACTTTAATCTTCCTGATGTAAATTGAAAAACAAAATTAGCTACTTGTGCCAGGAGCACACATATTCTAAACTCCCTACTGGGATTGTCTCTAAAACAAGTTGTTGAGGAGCCAACTCGAAAAGAGGCCATACTAGATTTAGTGTTAACAAATGGAGATTTGGTATCAGATATTACTGTAGGTGACAGTTTAGGATCCAGTGATCATCAGTCAGTGTGGTTTAATATAAGAACAGTGACTGAGTCACACCACACAAAAACAAAAGTTTTAGACTTTAGAAAAACAGACTTTTCTAAAATTAGAATATGGGTAGAGGAGTCATTATCAGACTGGATCAATTTAAATGGAGTCCAAGAAAAATGGGATTATTTAAAAGTTGCACTATTGAAGGCAACAGAAAATTGCATTAGGCTTGTCAGTAAAAGCAAAAAATTCAAGAAACCACTGTGGTACTCCGCAGATGTGGCCAAAATAGTTAAAAACAAAAGGTTAGCATTTAGGAATTATAAAAAAAACCAGAGTGAGGAAGACAAAATGATCTATAAGATTAGGCAGAAAGAGGCTAAGCAAGTTATAAGAGCTTCCAAATCACACACAGAAGAAAAAATAGCACAGTCAGTAAAAAAGGGGGATAAAACATTTTTAGATACATAAATGAGAAAAGAAAAGTAAAACGAGGATTAGTTAGATTAAAAACAAAAGAAGGAAGGTATGTAGAAGAGGATAAAGGTCTAGCTGACTGCCTCAATTAATATTTTTGTTCTGTTTTTACAGATAGAAATGAAGGAAAGGGACCTCAGTTGAGAAAAAGGATAAATGAGTCATTTATTACACGTGAGTTTACAGAGGAAGAGGTTCTATTTCAACTGTCAAAAGTAAAGACAAATAAGTCAATTGGACCTGATGGAATACACCCAAAGCTATTAAAAGAGCTTAGTGGGATACTAGCAAAACCATTAACAGATTTATTTAACCTATCATTGTTAACAGGAGTAGTCCCAGAAGATTGGAAGTTAGCGAATGTTGTGCCCATTTACAAGAAAGGTAATAGGGAGGAGTCGGGCAACTATAGGCCAGTAAGCCTTACTTCAGTAGTGGGGAAAGTGATGGAAACCATGTTAAAGGATAGGATTGATGAACATCTAAAAACACATGGATTTCAAGATCAGAGACAACATGGGTTTACTTCAGGGAGATCATGCCAAACTAATCTTATTGATTTTTTTGATTGGGTAACTAAAATTATAGATCAGGGTGGTGCAGTAGACATTGCTTACCTAGATTTCAGTAAGGCTTTTGACACTGTTGCAAATAGAAGGCTTATCAATAAACTGCAATCTTTAAGTTTGGATTCCAATATTGTTGAATGGGTAAGGCAGTGGCTGAGTGACAGGCAACAGAGGGTTGTAGTTAATGGAATATATTCGAAGCTTGGACTTGTCACCAGTGGGGTACCTCAGGGATCTGTACTTGGACCCATTCTCTTTAATATTTTTATTAGTGATATTGCAGAAGGTCTTGATGGTAAGGTATGTCTTTTTGCTGATGATACTAAGATATGTAACAGGGTTGATGTTCCAGGAGGGATAAGCCAAATGGCAAATGATTTAGGTAAACTAGAAAAATGGTCAGAATTGTGGCAAATGACATTTAATGTGGATAAGTGCAAGATAATGCATCTTGGACGTAAAAACCCAAGGGCAGAGTACAGAATATTTGATAGAGTCCTAACCTCAACATATGAGGAAAGGGATTTAGGGGTGATTATTTCTGATGACTTAAAGGTAGGCAGACAATGTAATAGAGCAGCAGGAAATGCTAGCAGAATGCTTGGTTGTATTGGGAGAGGTATTAGCAGTAGAAAGAGGGAAGTGCTCATGACATTGTACAGAACACTGGTGAGACCTCACTTGGAGTATTGTACACAGTACTGGAGACCGGATCTTCAGAAGGATATTGATACCTTAGAGAGGGTTCAGAGAAGGGCTACTAAACTGGTTCATGGATTGCGGGATAAAACTTACCAGGAAAGGTTAAAGGATCTTAACATGTATAGCTTGGAGGAAAGACGAGACAGGGGGGATATGATAGAAACATTTAAATATATAAAGGGAATCAACACAGTAAAGGAGGAGACTATATTTAAAAGAAGAAAAACTACCACATGTACCAGTTTAAGCAAGACACTTCTTGCGTTGTAACTAGGTCTATGAACATGAAGGTAGATCTGTATAACAAAATTACAAAAATATTGGCCTGGCAATACCCCTGAAGCATGCCTTGGAAATTAATTCCATATTACCCGCAGTTGTTCAGTCATCTGTAAAGACATGGAATTACTGCATATGTATACAGTGATTGTCACGAGTAACAAGGCCACCAGGTGGCGTTGTGCTGCCCTTAGGTTGCCCATTCGTGTATATATATCAAAGTAGCAACAACGACTATGAAATATTATAATGAGACATAACCCAGAATAACCTTATATTTCCATAATGCTTAAATGATGAACAATTATGAGTATGCACCTTGTGTGTAGAAACTCACTCAATGAGGCCTAGATGGCTGAGAGTGGTGAGCTTGGGACTGCCCCCTTGCTTATGCCCCTCTGCCGTGCTTAATGAGGCAGGTGGAGCTTGAGCCGTGGTCACTCATAGCTGTCAGAATAGACCGGCGTATACTATGAAGGGAATGTACTCTGTGAAACTCCTCCCCGTGTGGGGGGGGGGGAGGTGTAGTTATGAATACATGACTTGTCAGGTGCACTTTATAATTTCATGACGCGGGAGGTGCAGTTTTAGGCGATTCTATTTATCGATTATATACTCCGTTATTTAGTACAGTAACATCTATTATATTATATATGCACTTGACTAGAAATGTGTAATGTGACTTCCCCTTTAAATGCCTGTGAGTGACTGTGCTGCCCCTAGAGGACGTGCTTTACGGCAGTAGCAGACTTAAACCTATAGAGGGAGTTTCAGCCGGGTGAGTGATTTCCCTTCTGACCCTTCGTGGGGGGGGATGTGTTAAGTGATTTTTGCGGGAGTATGACAGGGATGTGCTTTAGTGCCAAATTGGGCACCCCAACGGTGGGGTGATGAGAGTTGCGATCCAGCGTAACGTTGCCAGTGAATACTCATAGTGTGTGAGTTGTATTTCCACTTTTCTTGGTGTAACTCTGTCGTGCCCCTGTGGTTGAGCCCTCCATGCTGTTACTGGGGGGGGTTGGATTCGTTTGAGCCCTCCATGGTATATGTTACTGGAGAGGGGGGTATTCACTGTGTGGTATGTCGCCCGGTGACTGGGTAAACCTGCCGATGTAGTGCATGCCGGGCTATGCAGACCTCCGTGTTGATCCATGGGGGGCATGCAGTACCCCCGTGTGTACCTTGTAGCAGTGGACCTCAGCGGGTCGGGCTAAATCTATGCTGCAGATTGGTAAAATGATACCGGTCTGCCCACTCACTGTTAGGCGAGAAACAAGCGGGCTGGGTGGCAGAGAGATTCAGCGGAGCAAGGCAGTTGGCGAGCTGTCAGTAGGAGCTGAGAACTGTAACTGCCACCATTCAGGGAAACCGGAGGTCCAGAAGTACGTCTGGACCAGTAGGTATGTTAGGTAGGAGGGGGGAGTACCTTTTAAAGGGACATAGCCCCTCCCACAACGTCAAGCCCCACCTTCCAATTTATGTTTAATTTATTTAATTGTTATTTACTAAATTCTAAAATACTAAAAAATTGTAGTGAATTAAAACGTGAATGTGAAAATTTGGCCAAAACATCTGATATGGAAAAATTCTCCAATCCCTCTCTAGTCACAAGTTTTTCCTTTCAAATCTTCCTTTGCAATAATTCTGAATTTATTGCACAACCCTGCGTGGCTATTTTTATCTGTTTTTCCTTTCCACTGGATGTGATGCAATGCATTATAGGGGTAGTACAAAAAGATTTTCTCCTTCTTGTTTTACTCTGTCCATCTATTGTGTCTAATTCTCATGATAACAAAACAAATTTGTGTGAATTTATTTGTAGATTATATAACAAAGGAGGATACAAAAAGCCTGGCTTAATCACAAACAGCAACAGAATGCACAAATGAAAATTAGTCAGACGTGGCCAACTGTATGTACATCTGTACCTTGCACACTTTCAGAAAAAGGATGTTTAAAATTTGTATCTGTATATCTAATACTTCAAATATTTCTTACAAAATGCTTAATGCAAATTCAGGTTAGGGCTGGCATGTGGGGCAATTGGCCACAAGCATGCAGGGATTGTGGGCTGTAGCCTTAGAGCACTGTTCTTCTACTGATTAGAAGCAATTTAAAGGAGCACTATATGGTCAGGAACACAAACATATATTCCTGACCCTATAGTGTTAAAACCACTATCCAGCCCCTCTTGCATCTCTAAATATAGAAAAATCTTGCTTGTATCCAAGTCTGAAGCTCTGCCCCTGTCTTCCTCTGAAACTGCCTCTATCTGCTGACATCATCAGAAATGGTGGTCTAAGCCAATCATAATGCAATAAGCTGTAGTTGTTCTGGTGACTAGAGTGTCCTTTTAAGTTGTGTTGCTGGAATTCTGATGGAGTGAGACAGCAGGCAGAAAATATGTGGGGAATTTCCTAGAGACCTAGACAATGGGCTGGTGGGCCTAACCAAAGTGTTAGGGCTTAACTGTGAGATTGCAATATCAGAATGATGAGAAGAAATCAAGTTGTTTGCGAGTGGTTGTGATATTAAACACAATGGCGTCAAGGGAAACAGAGTTATTTACTTAGGCATACACATGCTCTCTCATGCTTCACAGGTCTTACTGATGGAGAGAAGTACAGAGATATTTAATGTCATACCTTGCGACTCCAGATGCTTCCAAGTGGGAAACCATATATCGTGTGACTAGTGCTATCCGCATAGAGATCTGTGAGTTTCATGTCCAAAAAAAAGATCTTTAGTTTGTACTTGCACCCCAAATTCAAGTTACACATCTTTATTTAATAAATAGAACTTGAATTTACTCTTTGTATTGCGTTATCTATATTTTTGGCCATACAAAAGTGCTGCCGGAGTCCAGATAGAGTTCGTGATAACATTAAGAAAACTTTGAAAAGTGCCCATGTAGTTTACGGCATCCTTCGAGATACCACCAAACCTGCCTACTACTCACATCTACTGTGTTATCTTTGATTATTCATTCATAACAGTACCTTCTCTTTTGCCATTATAATTCAGACAAGACTAGGTCAGAACTTTAGTTAATCTGACTTTGCTCCATCCCATTTTGGTCATTGTGACTTATAGGTAGGTCAAGTATGTATTACGTAGGCAGGTTATAAGTAGGTAATTGGTCAACCGCTAAATCTAAGAGCTACTGGTTGAAGAGTGAAGGACTTCAGCCTTGTCTCAAAGTATTCATCCCTTTCCCATCGATAAAACCAACTCACATTCTGAGATCTATCTGCTTGGTTATCATTATCAGTTGTTTTTTGCTATTGCAAGCTATTCACTTTGAGGTTTAATGTTTGTCTATTCAGAAATACCATACATAATACAAATATTATAAACAAAAGTTTATTTAATCATTAGTAATCTTTCTTTTAGTATTGCCAGTAATCTCTGGTTTTGTTTATTGATAAGCTGTTTTATTTTCTGTAGTGTAAATCCAATACAAATCTATATATTTCAGCTGCTCTGGAAACTTCAACAGTCAGTTAATAAGGATAATATCATGTTCAATGTTACATATATTTTATTTTACTCAACTTAATGATGATCCCAGCAACAAAAAAATCTTTAAAAATTACTGCTTTAATTTTAACAAGCATATTTATTTGATCTCTTTTTATTATAACAAATTTAAATTGGAAATGTGTAATGCTGATAGTATTCAAAACTCCATAAGGTAAAATGTAGCATTCAGTTGGTACTGATATTGTATAAGATTAAGCCATCATGTCTCAATAAGAAGATGACAGACCATCAATTAATAAGATGCCCTTAAGTGGGCATGGACAAAAGGGAATGAAAAAAAAGGACCTTGGGATCCATTGTCAGATGCTGAGAAGTCAGGCAGCACAACTCTAGGGTGGTCACTGGTCAACCAATTCCTTCTTGAAGTTATAGGTAAATAGAGCTATTACAAGTTTAATCAAATTACATTGTTTTACAGGCAATCAGTTTCATTGGTAGAAGAATACAACATTTTTACTTGATATGACTGATTGCTGCAAAGATATAACCAAAATAGTTTAAAGTTATCAGCATACCTATCAAACCAGCTATTAGACCATTGAAACGTTTACTGAAGCATTTCAAATAACAAAACAATTATCAGAGCATTAAAGCAATTGAATAAGCTATATGAGCCCTATAGCCAATAATGAGGCAGCTGAAGCGTTTCTGCAACTATTAGAGCATTGCAGCTTTTCAGGCAAGTTAGCTAAAATATCTTAACCAAAAACAGTGATTGAATGTGTTGTTATTTAAAAATTGTATAGTAGAGACCATAGTTATATCAAATGATATCAAAGTATTTTTGATATATAGCACGGGATTAATTTACTAAAAGTACAAGAGAAAAGAAACCATTCAGTTACTTGGAAAACAAAACATTTGTAAGAAGCTAAAAAGAAAGTAATGTGATGATATGAGTTGTATCTGAATTTTATTTTCTTAATATTTATATAAATATGAAAAAGTCACTCATATCAAAACAGTTCCTAAGCTACCAAGGTACATTATAAAATTCCTTTGTTTTCATTATTTCACACTTTGCCTTGTTTTTTTTTTAATACATATATATATGTAGGGAATAAATTATTATATAATGTACCCTGGTAGCTTTTGAACTGATTTGATTAGATTATGACTCATGTTCTTCTGCAATACTGTTTATCATTGCTAGAGGTCTTCTTTTTCAACTTAATCATTTAAAATGTTCTCCTGGATTCCCTATGTTTCTAAAAAAAATTGTTTGCCTACGTGAGGTAATTTAAAATAAAACTATTACATTCTGTGAGACTTGAAATTGCTGTTTAGTTAATGAGCAAGTGCGCTGGATCTTGTATGTTGTTTGAATTGGCCCCAGCAGCACCCTATAATGTATGCATGTTCAGGTAGGTGAGTGCACCCTCTTGGAGATAGATAGATAGATAGATATATATATATATATATCTATTTCCTGGCTAATCATGGCAGCATATACACATGGGTTAGCTCCTCCCCTACAGCCGATAGGACAGGAAAACCACCAAGGTTTTAAAAGGAGGCTCCATCCCTAAGGTCCTCAGTCCTTTTCCTGTCCTACAGCCCTTAGGACGTGAGCAATTTGCTCCCTTTACTTACAGACATGTATGTTGTTTTATCTTCATGACTTTATTTGCTGTTTTACTGTAGTACATTATGCAGTTGTGCTTTTATGCTGTGATGCATTTAAGCTTTGATATATTTAAACTAGTGCATTATACAGCTGTACCTTATTTTTAAGATTGTGGTACATTATGCGGTTGTGCTTTTGCTAGGAAGCATTTAAGCTGTATTGCATTTAAGCTGTGTGGCATTTAAAACTGTTTCATTTAAATTTGCGTTTAATACTGTTGCATGTTCTACCGCAAGTCATTGGAAAACTGCAGTGCATTTGAAGACCGATATATTTTAAAAACTGTTACATTTTGGAAACTGTGTTAGATTTGAAAACTGTTACCTTTTATACCTTGAGGCCTTTAGACTGTGGTGCCTTTCAACTTTGACTTTTTGCACGTGGTTGCCTTTTAAACTTCCTTGCAGGCACTTTTGTTATCTATTTTGCTTCCCCTTCGGTCCCAGTGATTTATTGCTGGTTCCCTGGGTGTTTAGGGGCCATGTAGGCTTCAGAGTCCTCTCCCTGGTCTCTAAACAGCAAACACACTCAGAATAGGCCCACGTGTGTGCAGCTTGTGCCTTATTCGGCCTAATACAGATGACTTGCATTGTGGGAATACAAGTTGTGGCAGCCATCTTGGATAAGGGCAATTGCCAAAAAGTGCCTAAAATAAAGGGAAAATTACAGTTAACATACACTTATTGGGTAAGTATTTGCAGGGTCTCCAGACATGGATAAGTGCTGTCTTTAGCCTGTTTTAAAGCTGTTTCACTGGTTTCTTATAGAATTTAACAGTGCACATTTTTTCTTAATACTTTACCACAGGTAATACTTATTATTTGTCAGGTGTCTGATTCTTCACCAGGATCTGGTTATGAGGAGAAAACAGTGGATGGAATTGGTTATGCACTGACTTCCTCCAGAAGGTTGTCGCTTCAGCATGACCTATCACTGTGCAGCCACATGACATGCGGGCAGGGCTTACAAAGTAAGTTCCAGAGGCCTTAGGGGTAAGAAAAGAGGCCAGGCTTTACCCTGTGGAGGAAGTTATTTCCAACCCCAGAACAACACCACCTAAGTTGCACACTTATGGATCATGGGTGGACGCAGACCTGTCCAAAATTTTATGCCTACCATTGCAGGAAGCCAGCCAGCTGTGATTTCCGCTGTTGTTTCTACAAACATTAAATATGTGATTAAAGAGCTAAAGGCTAGTATGGAGAGAGATATTAAAAGCCAAGATTGAAGAGGCATTCTGAAGTCTTCCGGTTACAACTGACTTCTTCACAGAAACTTCCCTAGATGTAACTAGGATATTCTCTGGATCAAATGGCCTTATCTATAGCAGCTAAGAAAGCATTATGGTTCTGTTTCTGGGATGATGACTTATCCTCCAAGTCTGCCCTCTACACCATTCTATTTGAAGGGGTGGTGCTGTTTGGGAAAACTTTGGATAATTCCATTGAAAAGGCGAATGAGGGCTACAAGATATTGGTACCTTAGGATGGAAGTTCCAAGGATCCCAGCTCCTCATAGTCTGACCGGAGAACCTCCAGTGACCAGTATTTCTGAGATACATGGAGCTACTGGCCCTGCAGGGAATACTCCAGAGGTAACTCATGGCAGTTGGTAAACCTGCCTTTCAAGATTCTAATGGAGCTATAACGCAGTTGTTTTGCTCTTCAGCAATGAACATATATCCTCCAGTACTAGGAGCCTCATTTTTCTGATCACACATACCTGGGCTCATCATACTCTGGAGGCTTGAGTGGTATCCATGGTCCAGATTGATATAGACTGGAGTTTTTTCTTAATGGGCACAGGAGTCTCCATACCAACAGGAGTATTAAGACCAATGAATCAAAAGTTAAAGCACTGAAGGAAGAAGCCTTCTGGATGAAGAGGTGATTTTTTTTTTTTTTTATGTCCCAGAACAAGAGCAGTTCCAGGGACAAGTTTCGCCTCTCTTCTGGTGCTAAGAGGAAAAGAACATGAAAGCCTACACTGGACCCAAGAGGGGCCAACAAGAGGCTGAATGTTAGTCTTCGGGATGGAGTCACAGATCCATATCTCAAGCAATCTGGAAGGATAATTTCCTTACCTCTATATATCTCAAGGATGCTTACTATCAGTCCAATCTGCAGAGATGTTCGGCATTAGCTCAGAAGAGAACTTCCATGTTAGTGCCCTACCATTTGGCCTCAATGCGGCCCCAAGAATCTTTCTATGTGCTTATAGTGTTATTGAGAGTCCAGAACTCCACCTGGTTCCATTATCTGGAGGATCTACTTCTGATAGCCTTAGACCCTCAGAAGGCAGGCACACATAAGTATATAGAAAAAGAAATATTGGATGAATAATCCAATATATATTCAGGAGTAGTATGTACCTTTAAATTTTAAACTGGTATGTAGAAATGCTGAAATGACATAATATGACTTAGAATAGCATATGAATAGAGAGAATATATAAAACATATGATATAAGTATGCTTGTGTTGTAATAAATCCAATAGTAAAAAGAATGTCCCTATATTGATACAATTGTATCACTTGGGATGAAAGTTCATAACAGTCCGTGAATAATGTTAGCTATTTCAGCTTTTGCCAGTTATAAGCAAACTGGAATAGTGGATGCTGAATTAGCTGAATTAGTGTAGTACAATAATATATTTAATTGCATATGCAGCAATGGTGGTTTGCAATATACTTATGTACTTATAGAAAAATAAATAATAATCACTAACAGGTCATAATTAGTGACCTGCAGTATAATAGGAAAAAAAAATCCCTCTGGTCTTGCAGAGACTGGTGCAAAGATTCAAAAGTGCTTTCTGTGTTAAAAATAAATTTATTGTCCACAGAATAAAACAGAGATTGCACTTACAATTAAGCAAAGAACTAGATGTGCTGAGCTGGAATCGGGAAAGTATGGTGTTAGCAGCTGTTAGGTGCTGGTCCTGCCGGCAGATGATGCTGGGAGCCGCGTACGTGTCACCGATCTTCCTGCATTCCAAATACAGCCTGTTCGTCTTTACGGTAAGTGCCAGAAAGTAAAATAATGTCCTTACGCGTTTCGTGAGTCTGCTGCTTACTTCATCAGAGGATGTTGAGCAGGAGAGACCCACGGGTTTAAATAGCCAGTGGTTGCTTTGGCTTTTGTTAACCCTTTCAGGCTAAAGTCCATACTTGCTCTATCTCATAGTGTATTTCACAGTTGTGATTCACAATTACAATTCATATAAGCACTAAATATTTTTATACACATATATTTGAATAACTTTAATAATAAGATAAAAAAATACATTTTATGCTAAAACTTTCAATTGCAAAAATTTTTTATAAAAAAGAGACTTTGTTATATAAAATTCTAGTTCACTAAGAGACTCTATTGGAATGTTTGATAAAATAGATATGTCAGCATATTTTTCAAATAATATAATTTCAATGTAATGCATTTGTGAAAATCAGTGGATACCAGTTAATCTAAATGATTGATATAGACATATTATTGGAAAAGGAGATTTCACAACTCATTGAAAAATTTACATATAGATAAGAAAATGATTCTATATAAGAGAACAATAGTATTATATTATATAACAGACTGATGTTAAGGAGAAATCGTTTGAACTAAAAAAGAACAGAACAAGAATAATTCATTAATTGAATAAAAATATAAATAGACATAAAAAAGAGAATACTTAATTTTATAAAAGATTTTATAAAAATTTTCTAAAAAAAATAAAATAAAAATTCAAGTTTTTCTTTTTTAGCGCTGACTGAACCATTATTCGAACCTCTAGAAGGAGCTTCCATGGTGGTAGCACAGAAAGTGCTGGTGGCTGGTACCCCCAGCAAGGGAAATGGGTGATCCTGTGTACCCCCATTCACTGAATTTCAACAGGATATGGTTGTCTTGCATGTAGCACCAGTGATCCTGCCTGAGAGCCTTTCAATGCCGTTCTCTACCTGTAGCAAAGGATTTGGGGAATTCTCCACTAGTGCTGTTACAGCATCTCGTGGGCTTCCATGGCAATGGTCTCTGCTGAAACTTTGTAAAGTTGGCATTTGGACCTCTTTGAACTAGTTTGTCCTGCATTACATATTGGACATTGAAGCAATTAATGAGGCACAATTTGGACGTCACGTCCGTTCTCTACCTGTGCTGGAGGGTATCAGGGCACTCTCCTCTCATGCTGTTGCAGCAGCATGGGTTGCCATGGCAATGGTTTTTGCTGACACTTTTTGTAAGCTAGCATTTGAACCTCTTTAGACACGTTTGTCTGGCATTTCATAATGTTTGTTATAACAGTCCTATCGGCTGTAGGGGAGGAGCTAACCCATGTGCATATGCTGCCATGAATAATAGCCAGGAAAAGAAAATTACTGTAAGTATGAATACATTTTCCACTATATAATTGTTAGGGACAAAAAAGCCGTATAGAGTGATAGAGAAAAATATGGGAATAGCGTAACACAGAATGGAAACAGTCGGTTGAGGTTTCCCGGATGAAGTAAAGTAAAGAGGGCAAAAAGGAGAAATACAGTAAAACCATTAATACAATCAACATACATACTTGTACACAAGCTTTATATAATAATGCTTGACGGAGTTCTTATACTGGTTGTGGAATGTACTGTTAATAGGCTGAGGACTTACGGTGACCTAATTTTTTATTATGTGTACTGGTATAAACCTGCTTGAGGCCAGGGATGCCGCCTCTAAAGAGTGACCAGAATAATGGAAAGGTTAAGGCCTGGTCTTGTTGATAAATGTTCTGACATTACTCATGAATGAGATACACCCTGTTCCAAATTATTATGCAAATTCTATTTAAGTGTCACAAAGATTAAATATTTTGTTTTTCAGTTTAGCTCATGGATGGCATTGTCTCAGGGCTCTTTTGATCACTGAAAACAATCTCAGACACCTGTGATAATTAGATTGGCAGGTTAACCCAATTTAAGGAAAAACTACTAAAAGAGGGTGTTCCACATTATTAAGCAGAGCACCATTTTCATGCAATATGGGGAAGAAAAAGGATCTCTCTGCTGCTGAAAAGAGTGAAATAGTTCAATGCCTTGGACGAGGTATGAAAACATTAGCTATTTCACGGAAACTTAAGCGTGATCATCGCACTATTAAGAGATTTGTGGCTAATTCAGAGCAGGCAGGTTTGTGCAGATAAGGGCACTTTGAGGAAGATTTCTGCCAGATCCATGTGTAGGATATGAATATCCATTTTGCTCTATATCCTAACTGTTCATGTAAGGGTTAATTTGAATCAAGAATAAATTTGGAATTGTATCTCATGTCACAATGACTTATCTATTTACGGGAGATGTTATTGGAACATGATTTTGTTATTTACATGACATGACATGACATGACATGACATGATAAGGATTCTGGAATGACCTTGTTAATTGTCCAAGATTTCGGTATTTGTAATCATCTGGGTTTTATCCAATATGCATACATTATGTAACATCGAATTATAACTAAAAACAGATGTTTATAACTTGTGAAAAACAATGTCATTGTCACGCCCATATGCTCATTTTTCCCCCTCCCATCCTGCTATGAAAATGGGGTATAAATATAACTGACGTATGAATACAATTTGAATTGGTTATTGAACACGTCTCTGCTATTCATTTCCAATTTCCAGAGCTCTGTATGAGTTGGCAAATATCCATCATCCACAAAGGGCCAGGCTGATTTTATCCCCAACACCATGCATCGGATCAAGAGAGCAGCTGCTAAAATACCATTACATAGCAGCAAACAGATATTTGAAGCTGCTGGTGCCTTTGGAGTCCCACGGACATCAAGGTGTAGAGTCCTCCAGAGTCTTGCAACTGTGCATAAACATTCTATTTGGCCACCACTAACCAATGCTTACAAGGAGAAACGGCTGCATTGGGCAGAAAAATACATGAAGACTAATTTTCAAACAGTTCTGTTCACTGATGAGTGCCGTGCAACCCTGGATGGTCCAGATGGATGGAGTAGTGGACAGCCACCCTGTTCCAACAAGGCTGCGACGTCAACAAGGCGGTGGTGGAGTCATGTTTTGAGCCGGAATCATGGGAAGAGAGCTGGTTGGTCCCTTTAGGGTCCCTGAAAGTGTAAAGATGACCTCTGCAAAGTATGTGGAGTTTCTGACTGACCACTTTCTTCCCTGGTACAGAAGGAAGAAATATGCTTTCCATAATAAAATCATCTTCATGTATGACAATGCACCATCTCATGCTGCAAAGAATACCTATGCATCAATGGCTGCTATAGGGATAAAAGGAGAGAAAGTCATGGTGTGGCCTCCATCCTCCCCTGACCTCAATCCTATTGAGAACCTTTGGAACATCCTCAAGTAAAAGATCTCTGAGGGTGGGAGGCAGTTTACATCCAAACAGCAGCTCTGGGAGGCTATTCTGACATCTTGCAAACAAATTCAAGCAGAAACTGTCCAAAAATGCACAAGTTCAATGGATGCAAGACTTGTGAAGCTGCTATCAAATAAGGGGTCCTATGGTAAAATGTAACGTGACCTGTTAAAATGTTTAAAAAGTTAAAATGTTGTTATAAGTTTGATTGAAATAGCTTTTGATTTCAGTAAATATGCTGCAAACACAACAAATGACAATTTTCAGTTCTTTGCAACCTATAAAGTGTTTTGAAACTTACTAGGCGTAATAATTTGGAACAGTGCATTGTAAGTTTTTTATGTTTAAAAAAAATACTGTTATCATTAGGAGGTTTGTTCAATAACATTTGAATTGTACTCTTAATAGTTGATAACATGAGAATTATGCTGACTGTTATTTACATCAATTATTTAGGTAAATGAGAAAAATATAATTTGCATAATTTGGAACAGGGTGTATATTTGATGGTTTGTGTGATTATGTTTAAGGTGGCAAAAAGCAAACCGTAGTAAGGAAAACATGGCAAATGTGTCGTTAATATACTGTACTAATACTTGGCCAGAGAATACGTAAACAGGAAGGCTGTAAATGAGCATGTATCGTAATTGAAGGAAAATGGCTCAAAGTATACGTTGGGTTGACCATGCATGGGTCAAACATAAAGAGCCACGCCTCTTGTTGACCCATGCATATTGTTGCATAAGTGAGGAAAACATGTAGGTTAAAGTGCATGCCCCGATAGGAGTGATAAGGCCAGGTGATACCTGGGCGACTGAACTAACCTAGCGTGATAAACATAGAGGCAATGAAGGACCACTTACCTGTGACCTGAAATTAGTAATGAGCGGAGAGACTTAGGTGACAGCAATCCCTGGGAGACCACTAATGGTCAAACTTAAAATACCTTATAACATGGAGTAGGAATACCGTGTACATTGATAATCTGGAATCTGTAATACACGTGAGTCATACGCTGACTAAGGTAATTGTTATAAACATCTAAGACACTAACAATATAAATCTTGCATACAATTGAGGGGTTAATACAGTAGCTGACTGGGGGAACGCTGTAAAACAAGATGTATAAGCAATTAGAATAAACCAGGTGGCATAAATATGATTAACAGCATATATAAAGTGAACATAACCTATTAGTATTGGGACATAGATTAAAATTCTTATTATGATGAACCTCTTAAATGTATGCGAATTGTGAACCTGTCACATGACCACAACTTGTCCGGTAATTGATGGTACATGAACCGATGTTGCCTGAAAATTAATAGATAACCAAGAGACAGATTAGTGGTGAACGTAGATAAGTGATGAACATAGCAATGGTCGAGTTGATAAATCAACATATATATGGGAAAACTGTGAGTAGAATGGGTGGAGAAACGGAATAGTAGAAATATTGTATAACCAGAAACTGTAAGTAACTAGGAGCAGTATCAACAAGAATATATGAAGAACAGTATTTACATAGAACATAAAATGGACAGATAAGTTCAGTAGAATTGTAATTGAGCCAACAAGTGAATAGGAAGCCAACCACCAACAACCCCTAATTAGGATACCTAAACCAAAGTAACCTGCTTTAGCAGATGAGCCCCCTGAGGGCTATGCATGATGTAGAGGGAGTGCAGAATTATTAGGCAAATTAGTATTTTGACCACATCATCCTCTTTATGCATGTTGTCTTACTCCAAGCTGTATAGGCTTGAAAGCCTACTACCAATTAAGCATATTAGGTGATGTGCATCTCTGTAATGAGAAGGGGTGTGGTCTAATGACATCAACACCCTATATCAGGTGTGCATAATTATTAGGCAACTTCCTTTCCTTTGGCAAAATGGGTCAAAAGAAGGACTTGACAGGCTCAGAAAAGTCAAAATAGTGAGATATCTTGCAGAGGGATGCAGCACTCTTAAAATTGCAAAGCTTCTGAAGCGTGATCATCGAACAATCAAGCGTTTCATTCAAAATAGTCAACAGGGTCGCAAGAAGCGTGTGGAAAAACCAAGGCGCAAAATAACTGCCCATGAACTGAGAAAAGTCAAGCGTGCAGCTGCCACGATGCCACTTGCCACCAGTTTGGCCATATTTCAGAGCTGCAACATCACTGGAGTGCCCAAAAGCACAAGGTGTGCAATACTCAGAGACATGGCCAAGGTAAGAAAGGCTGAAAGACGACCACCACTGAACAAGACAAACAAGCTGAAACAAGATATAAGATACACCTAGATAAAAATAACAAGAAAGGACACAATCATAGTGAAACACCGTTTAGTAGATGGTACCCTAAGGTGATATTGCACTCACGAAATTGTGATGAAAATCAAGCCCATCTAGATTTTCTTGGTCTTGTCAAGAAGTCTTGTGAGGAGATGGTTAATGCCTCAAAATGAAGAAAAACCGAACATAGTATAGAATTGTATGGTAAAAAAGAATTACATTTTATTGGAAGCACTTACACAAGTTGTAGATAAAAACGCCCATCAAGTAAATGTCTCCCTTGTAAGATGGTAATCAGAAGTTGCAAATACAAAGATGGCAAATCAAATAAAATAAAATCAAAACCGCTCTATGCGTTTCGTCTAAAAGACTTAGACTTCCTCAGGAGAAAAATGAAAACAATCAAATAAATTACAAATGTACTGAGTCCATCAATGTTACTATTATCTTCTGTTCGGTCTTCTTTTTAAATCTTCTTTTGCCGGGTTCTCATCCACGCCGTCCAATCTGTGCACTTAATAGCAGCTGATTGCAATAAACAGAAGTCCCATTCCATATATGGACTTCCGTTATTCACTTCGTGGAGCGCATCTGCGTTCCACCTAGCCGGATGGGGAAGATCTCTTCTATCAACGTCATCATTTGGAACGCACGTGCGTTCCAATTTGGCCGCTAAGCCATTATCTCCACTAAAAATAGTTTGTACTTGTAAAAAAGATGATATAACGGAGAAATAGAGTTATATACACAAAACATACATAATATATGTACATAAAGCTAGTACAAAAGAGAGGGGGGGGGGGGGAGGGAAGGGAAAGAGGAAAGGAAAAGTGATATGCCCAAAAGGGAAGGATCTTGGATACATCTATGAATAAATAAATAAATGATCAATAAAGAAAATAAATAAAAATAAAAAATAAATAAAAAATAAATATGAATGTGAATCTAAATAATAAAAATAAAAATAAATAAAAATAAATTTAAAATAAATTTAAAATAAAAGTTGAAAAATAATAAAAATAAAAATAAGAATAGATAAATAAAAAATAAAAAATAAAAAGCTGAAACGTCAACACTGGGCCAAGAAATATCTCAAGACTGATTTTTCTAAGGTTTTATGGACTGATGAAATGAGAGTGAGTCTTGATGGGCCAGATGGATGGGCCCGTGGCTGGATTGGTAAAGGGCAGAGAGCTCCAGTCCGACTCAGACGCCAGCAAGGTGGAGGTGGAGTACTGGTTTGGGCTGGTATCATCAAAGATGAGCTTGTGGGGCCTTTTCGGGTTGAGGATGGAGTCAAGCTCAACTCCCAGTCCTACTGCCAGTTCCTGGAAGACACCTTCTTCAAGCAGTGGTACAGGAAGAAGTCTGCATCCTTCAAGAAAAACATGATTTTCATGCAGGACAATGCTCCATCACACGCGTCCAAGTACTCCACAGCGTGGCTGGCAAGAAAGGGTATAAAAGAAGAAAATCTAATGACATGGCCTCCTTGTTCACCTGATCTGAACCCCATTGAGAACCTGTGGTCCATCATCAAATGTGAGATTTACAAGGAGGGAAAACAGTACACCTCTCTGAACAGTGTCTGGGAGGCTGTGGTTGCTGCTGCACGCAATGTTGATGGTGAACAGATCAAAACACTGACAGAATCCATGGATGGCAGGCTTTTGAGTGTCCTTGCAAAGAAAGGTGGCTATATTGGTCACTGATTTGTTTTTGTTTTGTTTTTGAATGTCAGAAATGTATATTTGTGAATGTTGAGATGTTATATTGGTTTCACTGGTAATAATAAATAATTGAAATGGGTATATATTTGTTTTTTGTTAAGTTGCCTAATAATTATGCACAGTAATAGTCACCTGCACACACAGATATCCCCCTAACATAGCTATAACTAAAAACAAACTAAAAACTACTTCCAAAAATATTCAGCTTTGATATTAATGAGTTTTTTGGGTTCATTGAGAACATGGTTGTTGTTCAATAATAAAATTAATCCTCAAAAATACAACTTGCCTAATAATTCTGCACTCCCTGTATGTACACTAAATGTATGTACAGGTTAATATTGTATTTCTTAACCATATGTATCGACCTAAGTATGAGCATGGCTTAAATTAATAGTCAGTTGTGACACCTGCTATGTATGGGAGCCAAACTGAATGTCGTAGTAGTAGTTTGTATAAAGAGTTCAAAAAGCCGTGGTTGGTCAGCCATAGAGGCTTCCATGAGTATTAGAAGGAGTGGCTTAAGTTAATCATGACATGTTAGTATAACAATTTATTACCATGAAACTGATAAGCGTGGTATCGCAACTTGTCTGTATGCTAATTCCCTTAGATATAAAACTTCTGGAAAAAAGACAGCACGATCCCGTTGGATATCTTAAACATACCGGAAACACGTACTTAATATTAACTTATGGAACGTATGCTCGAATGCGTAAGGATGTACGGGAGAACCAGAGTGAGGCCTTAAATATGAACGTGAATGAAATGTAATGATGAATAATACCTTTTTTTTGTTTTTTTTTAACATGCTAGTGGCTTCTATCTAAATGGTATTGTAATGATTGAGATATACATGTTTGACTGGTAAACCAACGCAACTGAGCGCACCTAATATTAGTTTAACACTACATGACTTTTAATACATATTACCTTTACCTCATAGTACCTGCCGAAACTGCTTTAATACATTTGATTGTGCGGGCATCACAGATTAACGTGCAAGCTTTTTAACCCCTTAAGGACACGTGACATGCGTGACATGTGTGACATGTCATGTTTCCCTTTTATTCCAGAAGTTTGGTCCTTAAGGGGTTAAACCTGTTTTTTAGAATAATAAACAGGTCAGGTTTCCAATTCTAGACATGCTTCCCTTGTGTTTAGCGGTACATATGTATATTTTTGTATATATATGTATATATTGTTATTGGGTAATTTGGTTGTCTAACTGTTGGTATTGTATGTGCCATTTAACCATCCTGCTGTCATGCGAGAGATAATCCAAAATCTAATAGAAGTAGGACTAGCTATGGTCCTTTTGCATGAAAGTATATCAGGCTTAGAAGGAGTGCTGGGCAGGGACAGGTCTTTCCTCCTACTTGACATTGAGGCATGTTTGAATAATAAAGTAGTTAGTGTATACCCTTGTAATGTACTGGCTTACTAGCTAATGCCAAGAGGCGAATCGATTAAACTTGGTTGGTGACAGGTGAGCCCTGCAAGATGCCAAGCGGCTTGAAAGGCTCTATCTATGCATTGGCGCAAGGGGATTTTGTGGCCACCGAACGTTGTGGCGGGGTGTCGGCCTCTCTGTGACTTTTAAAGTATAAAATAGAATGGGGGTGACAGGTGAGGCCCTCTCTATGCCAGCATGCGAGGTGACTAACTATGAGTTGGGCCGAAGGGCGTAGTACCTCCGAGTATGAGGATGGGTGTTGGCCTCGCGGGACCACTAAACCTAAGGTGTAGAGGCCTGTGAAATGATTAACTATTGGACTCCCGGTGCCCTGTCAGCCAGTAACAAAGGTTACTAAGGGGAGAAGGGTATGGTGGCTTATAAGAACGTGTAAATTGAAGTACCTGCGAAAAGTAAGACAGTCATGCGGTTTAACTTAAGAAATTGATAGGAGCAGACCTATAGGGGTTAACAAGATAGTTGTAGGAAATATAGTATGTGACATAGAATTATAGATATCCTAGTAAACCTACAGGATAAGTAGCGCAGTTAGTTGCAACTATAAGTACTATAAATGTGTGAATTGTAAGGGCCGGCTCGTGGACTCAATTGAAATAATCTATAATAGCCTACCTAACTAGCGTAGGGTTGCCCTAAATCCTGAGCACCCTGTAACCTGTAAATAAACATAGTAGGAGTAAATTGAAACAATTATCCTATAACCTACGACCCATTTTGATGGAAGAAAAATGCTATTTTAAACTGAAATTAAAGCAGTAGTCCTAATGATGAATCTAATGGTGTGATGAAATATGCGAGGAGTATGTACGTGGTCATAACATATTATACCAATTAGTAATTCCTTCTGAGCCCCTATGTGGCCAATTACCTGGGACCTCCTTGAGGGAAGAAAGCAGATTCAAGATAAAACAGTAGTCCTGTTTAAGGAACATTAAAACGGTAATACAGGCAAAAATGTATACTATGCACTTAAGTAGTTAGGACAGCCACCCGCAGGTGATTTAAGATAAAGGAGTCTAACCTTGGTAAATAATTATGACTATACATTAAGTCAAAAATTAGGAAATGTATTATACTGAACTAGTGATAGTGTCTCGTCCCTAGTTAAGTGTCCAGACCTGGACTTCCCTGCATATAGAAAGAGATACAAGAAACCGTATTCCTACATTAGAAGTGGAATAGCAGATAACATAGGTGCAGAGAGCATAGAATATACTGTGTTGATCCTGGTGAAATGGTATGAGAATTGACATGCAGGTGATTTAGGTTAAAGAACCAAGACGTAGTATTATGAGTATAGGAATACACCAGGCGAGCATTAGAGGCATAAATGATTGAAAACCTTCATGCAGAAATCACGTTCATTTAGGTGAACCATATAAGGAGACTGAAGAGTCATGTTAATGGATAGTGAAATTGAGGCTCCAACGAATGAGGGGGACCAATACAGGAAGGATAATTCCTAGCTTGGGGAATATGCACATCATGTAAGAGAACAATGTTTCATAACATTCAAGCTTAAAACAAGGGGTGCGGTAGTATAGAATTGAGAGTGTAAGTGATTTACGAAACTGACATTTATTTACAGGCCTATACCAGAAGATTGTTTAGAGGCATATATGTTAGTGAACTGTATGCAGAATTACAATAGTTAAACCATACATAGAGTATCACCAGATATATAAACATATACATAGTTGGATTACCTATATCCATAGTATTATGATAACCAGCTATTTATTTAGAAAAGTGACTTGTAATTAATGCAGCAATTAACCTTATCTTCTGAAATACTGCTAGAAGTCAGTATTCCATTTGTATAACCATAGAGCATTGTGCAGACTAGTTTCGGATGAATTAGCAAAACCATTCGGTTAAATATACAAATTTGGCATGAAATGCTCTATACAACCATAGGGCTTTCGTGCTGACTGTTATACGAATGTGTGTGTGTGTGCACATAAATTACTTTCTCACCCCTTAAAGTGATATTTTTGTGTACTTTTGAGGCCTCTACTAAGAACTAAGAGTATGAGGTTTCCGCACAGTATATTAGCCATGCGGATTTCAGATGTCCCATCTGGAATCTGCTGAAGCCACTCTCCCTAATTGTGTTACCAGGTGAGTGCTTCTATCACCAGTAGGACTACTACTGCCTTCCCTTTCTACTTCCTTTCTCGCTCTTCTTTCAACCTTTGGTATTTGTTCAACTCTCATACTCCTTCATGTTATGGTCACATCCAACACCTCTGTAATCTTGTGTTCCTTGTTTAACATCACAATGTTTGGTTGTTTATCAAGAAGTTGCTGGTATTCCTCGATCTATAAGTCCCACAGGATCTTGGCCCTGTCATTCTCAACTACACTTTGTGGCACCTCCCATGTGGACTTAGGCAGGTCCAGTCCATATTCTGTGCAGTTGTTTCAGTATACAATCTCAGCAACTTGGTTGTACCTCTCAATGTAAGCTGTCCCTACCAAGAGGCTAAAAGTTCTCATTGCAGGTTCTACACTTATATCCTGTCTGGTGCAAAAGATCCCCAATTCTATTGATCTGGTTCTGATCTGCTTGACTTTCATGCAGCATTGTTAGTTTCTATATCCAGTAGTTGTGTATCATGTCATGGTGCTAACCAACTCTTTATGTGGGCTACTCGTTGTTAGATAATTTTGCTGTTATGGTTATTGGTTCCTAAGGAGCATGCAATGGTCAGCTTTCTGGTCTAGAACCCAGTGGGTCTTGGTGCTTCTTTCTCCAAGATGTTGTTCTAGTATTTCCAGTATCAGCTCTTGGTGGATTTGTTGAGGGAACTCTCAATGTTCTGATGAAATCTTCTATTTAATACTCAAAATTAGTTTCTATCTCCATCCCAATGCACAACAGAAAACTCCTCAGATTTCAGCCTACT
>OW240914.1:254065700-254116601 GCA_933207985.1 Pelobates cultripes
ATGGTTTGGGGATGCTTTGCTGCATCAGGGCCTGGACGAATTGCTGTCAGGAAAAATGAATTCCCAAGTTTATCAAGACATTTTGCAGGAGAACTTAAGGCCATCTGTCTACCAGCTGAAGCTCAACAGAAGATAGGTGTTGCAACAGGACAATGGCCCAAAGCATAGAAGTAAATCAACAACAGAATGGCTTAGACAGATGAAAATACGCCTTCTGAAGTGGCCCAGTCAGAGTCCTGACCTAAACCCGATTGAGATGCTGTGGCATTACCTCAAGAAAGCGATTCACACCAGACATCCCTAGAATATTGCTGAACTGAAACAGTTCTGTAAAGAGGAATGGTCAAGAATTACTCCTGACCGTTGTGCACGTCTGATCTGCAACTACAGGAAACGTTTGGTTGAAGTTATTGCTGCCAAAGGAGGTTCAACCAGTTATTAAATCCAAGGGTTCACATACTTTTTCCACCTGCACTGTGAATGTTTACATGGTGTGTTCAATAAAAACATGGCAACATTTCATTCTTTGTGTGTTATTAGTTTAAGCAGACTGTGATTGTCTATTGTTGTGACTTAGATGATGATCAGATCACATTTTATGACCAATTTGTGCAGAAATCCATATCCATTGCTTTAAGTGTTAAACTCTATCAAATTGATCAGTATAGCTTCAGACCTGAGGAAGAGAAGAAACTCTCGAAAGCTTGTCTTTGAAATATTATGTTAGTCCAATAATAAATGGTATCATTGCATACTGCAATACTCTGGGATCTATATATATATATATATAAATGGTATCATTGCATACCGCAATACTCTGGGATCTATATATATATATATAAATGGTATCATTGCATACTGCAATACTCTGGGATATATATATATATATATATATAAATAAATGGTATCATTGCATATTGCAATACTCTGGGATCTATATATATATAAATAAATGGTATCATTGCATACTGCAATACTCTGGGATCTATATATATATATAAATAAATGGTATCATTGCATACCACAATACTCTGGGATCTATATATATATATATATAAATAAATGGTATCATTGCATACCGCAATACTCTGGGATCTATATATATATAAATAAATGGTATCATTGCATACTGCAATATTCTGGGATCTATATATATATATAAATAAATGGTATCATTGCATACCGCAATACTCTGGGATCTATATATATATAAATAAATGGTATCATTGCATACCGCAATACTCTGGGATCTATATATATATAAATAAATGGTATCATTGCATACCGCAATACTCTGGGATCTATATATATATAAATAAATGGTATCCTTGCATACCGCAATACTCTGGGATCTATATATATATATAAATAAATGGTATCATTGCATACCGCAATACTCTGGGATCTATATATAAATAAATGGTATCATTGCATACCGCAATACTCTGGGATCTATATATATATAAATAAATGGTATCATTGCATATTGCAATACTCTGGGATACATATATATATATATATATATATATATATATATATATATATATATATATATATATATAATATATATATATATATATATATATATATATATATATATAAATAAATGGTATCATTGCATACCGCAATACTCTGGGATCTATATATATATATATATATAAATAAATGGTATCCTTGCATATTGCAATACTCTGGGATCTATATATATATAAATAAATGGTATCATTGCATACCGCAATACTCTGGGATTTTTATATATATAAATAAATGATATCATTGCATACCGCAATACTCTGGGATCTATATATATATAAATAAATGGTATCATTGCATACCGCAATACTCTGGGATCTATATATATATATATATATATATAAATAAATGGTATCATTGCATACCGCAATACTCTGTGATCTATATATATATTTGTGTTCGGGGCAAATAGCCGTATATGGAGTAAGGTTCCAGCATAAGCGTAGGATAGTATAAAGGGAGCAAGTCGGTTGTGGTGTGCCAAGACCGACGATACGGTAGGCCTGTAAATAAAGAGGGCCCACCAAGGAGTAAGTAAGTAAAGTAAATGGAAAGAAAAGAGAAAGTGTTGAAATGAGGAGTGGGTGGGAGGGTCATTCTGATGCTGACCTCAAGCGATATGAGTCAGGTAAGGGGTGTCCCTTATATAGGGGAGTGAATTAATTTAAGCCCCTCCCACAAATACAGGCCAAATGGCCTTAAAACTTGTGTTCGGGGCAAATAGCCGTATATGGAGTAAGGTTCCAGCATAAGCGTAGGATAGTATAAAGGGAGCAAGTCGGTTGTGGTGTGCCAAGACCGACGATACGGTAGGCCTGTAAATAAAGAGGGCAAAAAGAATAATCAAAGATTTAATACAGTCAACAATATATACAAATTAACCAGACATTTCCTTAAATGCATTACGGTATTTAATTCCTTGAAGGATTTTTGAAGGTAGGAATCTAGGACCGCAACTGGACACCATTTGTTGTGGGTAGGATAGTATGTTATCTCTACTGTTGGTGCGTGTTGACTCGTTTCGGAATGTGGTAGAGCCAATAGGTAATGATATATGTGTTTACACACGTGGGATCGTTGAAGACAATGATCTGTCTGAGTGGTGGTTATGGTAGTGGATTCTCTGGCCTGAGAAAGGCATAAAAGGCAGTGTGCATGGCTGGTAATGGCCAACTTGGTAGTATAATTGAAAGGTTGTAGCTCTAATAGGTCCGATAAGGATGGAAAAGTTGGATGGCTATTGGTAATATCTGAGAGGAACGTGGGGGGATGGATTCCTGAAAACCTCTGAGTATATTCTTGTCTGGTATGATAGCATGAAGTTATGGTAGTTTTGGCCATAGGTTATCCTGTGTTGTTGAATGCCTGTAAAATATATAATTAATGGTGTGTGAGATGGTTTTAGTTTAAGGTGGCAAAAAATGAAGCAAAACCTAGGAGAAATGTTATGACACAGGTTGAGCTATGTCGTGTTCCAATGAGATTCTTTAAAGCCAGGTGAATAGGTGTTATGCGTTCTACAAGTATGGGATGAAAGTGCTAGGTGGGATAGTGCATGCTATGCTGCATGAGTATGTCTAATCCATGATTTTGTCTCTGGAACGAAAGAGTGGCCGTGACTGTATATAAGGCTGTAGGAAGCGTATGATAAACGTGCCTGGAATATAAATGAGACAATTGTCGGCAAGGATGTATACCAACGCCTGGTACATGAAAGTAAAAGAAATGTGGTAAGTGGCCAACCAAGTGAGTTCCCCAGCAATACCATGATCGTATGGATGATGAGTGGCATTTGTTGATGATATGACATGTGCTCAGTTGTCTGAGTAACAACGGATTGATGACCCTGACCATGATTTACCCCATGCCACAGCAGCTGCTTTTAGCGGGGAAAGGATTGCCCATTTTATGCCATGTAAGTGCCAGTTTGTAGGGTAGATGGTAGCCGTTTACTGTGTTGATGATATTGGTCTTACTTAACGAAGCTTCAACCCATGCTTGAGTGATAGCTGTAAAGGTAGATCAATGGTGTGTATAGTAAGGAAACTCCTCGGAGGGTATGAGGGAGTTGAGACTTGGGGTAGCGAAGGTGTGTGGTGCCAATAAGTCTATGGTTAGTCTTTGTTTAAGGGAAGATTCCCTTGTGACAATACCAATGCATTTGTGTTTGGTGCCATGCTGTAAATGGTGGAGATTGGAAAACCCAAGTAAAAACCCCTCTGCAAATCTTGGCTATGAGTGTGTTTACAGCCGACAGTTCTGTTGTGCTGACTGTAAGTGAGGGCATGCTATATTCCTTGAGAGTTTATTTATGATACCTGTATGGGAGCCCTTTGAAGCTCCAGAGCCTTAGTAACTCTACTACAAGTCTGGAAGGGTGATGAGTCAGTAGTGTTGAAAATGCATTGGTGTGTACAGATGGAGAGTACGTTATTTGTAAGTTGTATTGGGACACATGGTTTGTCATGTGCCCTGAATGATTTGAACATATATGCAACAGTCTATATGCAATGCAACTACTAATACCAATTGTCTATGGTAGTTCAGAGGTGCTGGTACCTGGAGCCTGAGAGTGCTCACCCGTTTGTTTGGGAGAAAATCCCTTCTGTATGGGTACCTGCACAAATAAGCATCTCTACATATTCCAAATGCCAACACAACCAAGGGATGGTCAGTTCCCGATTTACCTAGAATCCCTGGGTCTGACCATCATAGATACATCATCATACATATATATGCCTTGTTTCCCCAATGTGCCGGGATCATATGTGCAGGGTTAACGTCTTGTACCAAGTAACCGAGTTTCGGTTGGTGCTGGTTGTACAGTAGCGTGAGGCCCAGCCTTGTGAGGGCTGTGACTGACTCGAAATTGCCAGTCTGTCGTAAATTTTTTGGCTCATGAGTTTATGAGTGAGGCTAGCATGGCCTAGGTGTCACCTGAGTTGGTGTTGCTGGGCCTTCCCCTGCCTCCGTGTTGTCCATTGATGTATGGAGGAGTTTGAATAACTCTGCTTTCCTTGCTGTGGCAGGGTAGGGTATTTGTCGCCTCCTTAGGTCGGAGCCACATCTCCTCTGCTTGAAGGTGTATCACTTCTAGCCGGGGTGCCAGGAAGAGGTGATTCTTCACCATCTTTTTGAGAAATACTTAAATAACAATAAAGATTGCAATTATTATTTGTACCCAGGGGTCTTGTACTGGCTTGCTAGCTAAGCCGTAAGGCGAAACGATTAGGCTTGGTGTTTTTTGGTGACTGGTGAGGGAAATTTTTTTTGTGGCCACCGAACGTTGTGGCAGGATGTTGGCCTCTCGGTGACAGTAACCAGAAAATAGGAGGGGGAGTGACAGGTGAGGCCCTCTCTATGATACAATGCGAGGCGGCTAGCTCACGAGTGGCCCGAGGGGTGTATGCCTCCGAGTGTGAGGAAGGGTGTTGGCCTCGCGGGACCACTAACCGAAGCGTAAAGCAGAGAAACAGGGGGTAATACCTATTGGGCCATAGAACCCTAATTGCCAGTACATTACTACTATTCCAGGGAAGGTAAGAGATGAAGGTGTATCACTTCTAGCCGTGGTGCTAGGAAGAGGTGATTCTTTACCATCTTTTTGAGAAATACTTAAATAACAATAAAGATTGCAATTATATATTTGTACCCAGGGGTCTTGTACCGGCTTGCTAGCTAAGCCGTAAGGCGAAACGATTAGGCTTGGTGTTTTTTGGTGACTGGTGAGGCCCTGCTAGTTGCCAAGTGGCTCGAGAGGCTCTATCTATGCTTGGCGCGAGGGGATTTTGTGTGGCCACCGAACGTTGTGGCAGGATGTTGGCCTCTCGGTGACAGTAACCAGAAAAATAGGAAGGGGAGTGACAGGTGAGGCCCTCTCTATGATACAATGCGAGGCGGCTAGCTCACGAGTGGCCCGAGGGGTGTATGCCTCCGAGTGTGAGGCGGGGTGTTGGCCTCGCGGGACCACTAACCGAAGCATAATGCAGAGAAAAAAGGGGGTAATACCTATTGGGCCCTAGAACCCTAATTGCCGGTACACTATTACTATTCCAGGGAAGGTAAGAGATGGATAACTACGTGAGCAGGTGTACGTACCTGGTAGTATGGTATTGAACCTGACAATCCTTATAGGTTTTTTAGTAGTAACTGTAACCTGAATGGATAAAATCGTATGGCATAAGGAAATATGGCATAGACCAAGCTTATCTTAAAACATACAGTATATGTGAAAGTAAAGTGCCGTGATATGTAAATATTAAACATCATATCCATACTGGTTAAATATGTATCAATCTTAACCCATTAAGTGCCGTATGTATGTGAACCATATTACCAGTTACGTATATACAGATGCGTGTGCTACTGTGTAATAATATGTGTATTTATAACAGATATTGATATACTGCTTGCTATGTGAATTGTTGTATGCCTTATTGAATGGCAAGTGAACATGGAGTTGCAAAATGCAAGTGCACTGGAGATCTGCTGAGTGCCCTATAGGTGGCAGTGTAGTTGATACTGATTGGTATGTGAAATGTTGTTTGTCTGTTGACCTATAGGGGTCAGTGTTTTGGTGTTTGTAAAACCCCATGAAAATTGTCAATGTACTTGACAGACCTGTAGGTGGCAGTGTTGATAGAACCACTGTTAGTCTTAATGTGAAATGTAAATTATTGTGAATTAAACCTGAAGTTGAGCCCGTGTTGGAGTTTAATTCATGGTTTATGGTTATGTTTAAAACAATCTTATGTGTAATTTATATTGGCTGGTAATTGTATATGACATGTGAAGACAGTTTTGCTGTTGACCAGTAGGGGTCAGAAATGCTGATTGTATGGTAAAATACCCTTTAACCCCTGAAGGATACATGACATGTGTGACATATCATTTATTCCAGAGTTTGGTCCTTAAGGGGTTAATCCAAATGCAAGGTTAACGTGAGATTTTGAGAGTGACCTGTAGGGGTCAGTGTGGTTTATGTGAAACATTGTTTGTGAGCTATGCCCCAGCATTATAGTTGTGAAACAAACAGTGCCCGTTTGACAATATACAATAAGTGAACATAATAGCTTAATAACAATCATTGTAACAAACCAAAGTTCTGTTCACGGGTTGTAAACACACGAAATGTGTGTGTAGTACAATAGTAAATGCATGAACTAGTACCCGTTTGGTAGAAAATTGCACGAATCGTGAGCCTGGTATGTCAGGGAAACAAAACGAAACGAGCAGTGAGATTCGAAATGCACGCACAGAATTGCCTAGTATGTTTAGGCAATTGAAACAGAATGTGTTCCCTTTTGGGAGTATGCTAATGCTCGAAATGAGCCAGTGACAGATATAAACAAGTGAGTTTAAACGAATGATATGCATGAACATGCAATGGTTTTAGGACAGATTTAGACCAAATGCAGCCGTAAAGTGAGGACCTGACCCGTGCATGGTGCCGTGGGACTGATGCCTGGCGTAACGGGTAGGTCGACTTACGGTTTGTGAGTCACTTGGACACCATCCACAGCAATAGATTGAAGAAAGAAGGTGGTAGGCCGGAAAAGCCTGTGGCTGAATTCCTGACACAGCTCAGCTTAGAAAACCTCATGGAGTAATCAGGTAAAATGGCGTCTGGATGACCCGGAAGTGGAAATCATTCTGATGCTGACCTCAAGCGATATGAGTCAGGTAAGGGGTGTCCCTTATATAGGGGAGTGAATTAATTTAAGCCCCTCCCACAAATACAGGCCAAATGGCCTTAAAACATATATATATGTATATGTGTATGTATATGTATGTATATATATATATGTATGTATATATAAATATGTATATGTATGTATATATATGTATATAGAGAGAGAGATGTGGCTTTAAGAGTGGAGCATTTAAAAAAAATCTAATTATTAAGTGCTTATTTAATTAAAAACACAAGATACCTCTAGAATGTAAGCTCACTGAGTGAGCCCCTCTGTTCCTGTGCGTCCGACTTGTCTTGTTACAATTACGTGTCTGTTAGTCCACCCATTGTATAGCGCTACAGAATTTGCTGGCGCCATATAAATAATAAAATACTATGCCAATCTCACTTGTTGCGGTAGCATCTACCTATCTATGATATTTTGCTCAAAAAAACCCAAAAAAACAACGTTGCGCCCACCATAGGTGGACCCAATTCTCTCAGGCAGGGTGTCTCATATACAGTAACCACAAGACCAGACACAGGTGCCCTAACCACACAATCCCAATATCCCCTCCCCTGCCCCCTCCATCCCTAAACCTCTAGCTATGGCAACAATATCGGTGCTCTCCCACAATGCTAGGGGACTGAATACCCCCGAAAAACGACACATAGCCCTCACAGACTACCACAAGCACAAAGCGGAAGTGGTATTCATACAAGAGACTCATTTTCGTAAAGACTCTGCCCCCTCTTTAAAATCTAGACACCATACTAAGGGATATTTTAGCAATTACACAGACTCCAAATCTCGGGGGGTAGCAATACTCCTTTCACCACACTTACCATTCACATACAAAGAACATATGTCAGACGACAATGGAAGATATATATTTTTAAAAGGCCTAATGGGATCAACTCCAATTACACTGGCCAACGTCTACCTCCCCAATAGAAAACAATTCCAGGCCTTATGCAAAATAATCAAGAAACTAGAAACTTTCACTGAGGGCATGCTGATCCTAGGGGGCGACCTCAACACTTCACTAGATGGCGCACTAGACACTACATCCCTGGCCCAGACTTACCAAATCTCCACACGGGTACTTATCCAAAACTCTTCGATTCATACCAGCTCTTTGACTGCTGGCGAGTTCTACACCCTACCGAACGAGAATACTCATACTATTCATACTCCTCAGGCTCGTACTCCCAGATTGATTTGTTTCTCATGCCACACAGATTCCTGAACTTGGTCAGTTCATGCAAGTATAGCCCAATCACATGGTCCGACCATGCGCCAATCTCTCTCTGTCACGATCCCCTCCCTCCACCCCACCAGGACGCAATGGAAACTGAACGACACTTTACTCAATCACCCAGACATACGAAACCTAATAGAGGAATCCCTAGGCCAATACTTTGAGCTCAACGTACACCCAGACTCCACATTCCCCGTAATCTGGGAAGCACATAAGAGTACAATAAGAGGTACATTCATCCAGGCAGCCTCTAGACTCAAGAAACAAAGGGAATCTCGCACACTCAGCCTCACCAAGGAAATCAGGAACTTGGAGGAGACACATAAAAACAACCTCAAACTCGCCACATACAAGGCACTGGTAGAAAATAGGACTGAGCTAAACACGATCCTTAACGTCAACACTAAACACGCCCTAGCCAAAACGAGAAGCGCATACTACGCACAAGGGGGTAAATGTGGACACCTTCTGGCTCACGCCTTAAAGAAGCAAAGGGAACACACATTCATAGCAGCCATTCGAAACAAAGAGGGAACACTATCACACTCAATGACAGACATTCTCAAAGAATTTAAAGAATTTTACTCCTTGCTATACAATCTGAGACAGACCCCTCCAGATGCAGCAGACATCCAAAACTTTCTCTCCCACAGGATACACAATACCCTACCACATAATATCCGGGACTCGCTAGAGCATCCCATCTCAAAAGACGAATGTCTACAAGTGATAAAACACCTACCATTAGGGAAGAGCCCAGGCCCTGATGGGCTGACAGCCAAATATTACAAGACATTCGCTTCTTTATTAGTGCCCCACTTTCAAAACTCTTTCAACGCGCTACTTAACACAAACACCCTCCCCCCACAAGCCTTAAACGCAACAATCACACTACTTCCTAAACCAATACCTCACCTAATGGCTGAGATGGACTCATACAGCAAGATTTCCAATTTCAAGGCAAATCTCAGTAAATGCGAGATACTGCCACTACACGTTACCCCTCAAGATAAGGCCTCTCTACAACAAGACCACCCATTTATCTGGGCTCCCCACAGTATAAAATACCTAGGAATTCACTTAACCAAAGAGGCATCCCACCTGTTCGGGAGCAACTTCCCGGACTTGATGAAAAGCATAAACGCGGATCTCAATGCCTGGAACAAACCTCAATTTGGTTGGTTCTGCAGGCTGAACATCCTAAAAATGAATGTTCTACCGAGAATACTATATGTCCTGCAGGTACTGCCAATCATGCTGCCGAAGTCATGGTTTGCGCAAGTTCGAAAAACACTTACAACGTACATTTGGGTGCACAAAAACCCACGGCTCGCATACTCACTCCTCACGAGATCAAAAGAAGGAGGCCTGGGCCTCCCCGAAATAGAGAGATATCACCAAGCTATCCCCCTGACTAGATTATATGACTGGACATGCCCACACTCCGCTACACAATGGATAAATATAGAGGATACCTTTCTCAGAGCACCCATCTACACAATACCATGGCACAAATCCGGACAGTCGCTCATACGACACGCCCCCCATCCTACCATCTCACCAACCCTACGTATGTGGGCGAAAATGAGAACACATTAATCGATATCCCCATACCCCTCACCACTTTATCCACTCACCCATAATCCTTTATTCCAACTGGGAGAGGATGGTAAGGCATTCAAACATTACCATAACTCAGTCTATCTACCGCTAGAAGCCATCATTGACGACACGAGTCACCAAATCAAACCCCTGCATGCCATCACAGATAGACAAAACGCAATACAACTTTTCCAATATCGACAGCTCACTCACTTTGTGCGTGCAGGTCCGCTAGCCCACAAATCATTCCGCACACATACACAATTTGAACAAATATGCAAAAACCACACCTTAAAGAAAAAACACATCTCAGTGATGTACACAACAATTGCAACGACACAACCCCACCACCCACCGGTGTTCACTTCGTCATGAGAAAAAGAACTAAACATTTCATTCCCACCTGAAACATGGCGTACTATCTTTAAACAAATTCATAGATCAGCTCGAAACACCACAATCCAAGAGAGTAACTACAAAAGAACAGCGAGACGGCATTTTACCCTGACAAAGCTAAAATCCCTCTTTCCCTCCCACTCACCCCACTGCTGGAGATGCCAGGCACCTGAAGGTAACACAGCACATATCTGGTGGAGTTGCTCAGTAATCAGTCGTTACTGGAAACACATTCATGGAATACTACAATCGGCCCTGAACACCCATATCCCATTCACCCCTGAACTCTTTATCTTTCTAATTCATACCTAATTCATACCTAAACTGACAACAGACCTCCTAATTCCCTTAATATCTGCAGCGAACCAACTCATACCAGCTCTGTGGAAACACCCCAACGCACCTTCCATTCGCGAATGGATACAAAAAGTCGAAGCGACAAGAGACTTAGAGGAAACTTGCCACTCCCTTGCAGGTACATTTCTCCATCACAAAACCGTTTGGCAACCCTGGTGTGACTACCTCAAAAACAGCTTAATATAACCAATAAGACATTGACCCAACTAGGCTCAGCCTTCCAATACCTGGTCCACCAAGTACCACCCCCCCCACTCCCCACCCACACCCCACCTCACACCCAGACGCATGGGAAGTTACCACGGTAGTCAAGGTACCTTCAGATGTCATATCTAATCTGCACTACGATACATAACCAATGAGGTATACCGGAGACTCCAAGGACCCGATAGTGGCCCAATCCCGCACCCTATAAAGAACTAGAATATGCAACATATGTTTTTCTGCCGTAACACTGTAAAGAGCTGCAATTTTAAAGCTACCCATTGTTTTGTCATACGTTGATTCGTTGTTTAGTACATTAGACCTTTCTTTTTCGACAATTTATTGTAAAGGTGCAGAATTTCAATAAAAACTTTTAAAAAAAAAAAGGGCGTAAACCAACATGTGACCCAGCTACTTAAACGCTTTTGCCCATACATGTGTTGAACCGTACACTGCTTAAGGTTGTCTTTCCTGTTCACCAAATTACAAAAACGTGCTGAGTTAACTTATGCCACGAAAATGTTTTACTATGTTATATTTGACTGCGTCTGTTACAGCTGTTGTGGCTACACAGACACTGTTGTAAATTCTTGCACGACAAAAATAAAGAATTTAAAAAAATAAAAATAAAAATGAACCACAGATAAACAATTGTGATAGTGTTATACACAGTGAAAAACACAAGTGATTTAAAAGGGAACCAATTGCTTTCAAGGATGACACTAGATGTCATATTTAATAGCTTGAAAGTAGACTGTATCATGTAATGATTGTAACCAAAAGTTATCCAGAAAGTGTTGCCAGGTTAAACAGTATCACTTAATAGTATTGTTTCCTTATGAATTCTAGGCTATATTGGTGCACAGTAGCTATAATGAAAAATAGTTAATGGGATAGCGCTTAACCAGTTGTAAGCCAGATTATAAATCCACAAGTACTATTCAACATGACAAGAAGCCTCCTAAAAAATATACAATCTAGTATAATTTAGAATAGATGCCGGGGGTAAAAAATATATATACCAGATAATATATCACAGTAATACTGCATTCGTATCTAATATACAGCCGCCGCAGTGATAGACAGGGGATCGGGAGGGGAATAAGGAGTAATGAGGTCTAGCATGGGAAAATGCCCAGTAACGTTGCTTAAGCTTGCTTGCTAGATAACCTACACCAATCCACCTCCTCCACCTGCCTTACTGCTTCGTGGCGGTCCCCATCAGCCTCTAAACTAGTAGTGAATAAAGAAAGAAAGTTACATGAAAGCAAAATAAATTGAATTCTTGATGAAGGCACATTTGAGTGCCGAAATGTGTGTCGAGCGGATGCTACTCATTCTTTTATTCAGGGATTCCAATTTATTTTACTTTCATGTAACTTTCTTTATTCACTATTCGTTTAGATGCTGAGGGGGACTGCCACGAAGCACTAAGGTGGGTGAAAGGGGTGGATTGGTGTAGGTTATCTAGCAAGATATCTACTGACTTACAATTACAAGGCAGTAATACAAGGGCACCTTATTGCTCTGGCTTCCAAACACAAGAAACACAGGGAAGCCCAGGTCCTGGCCCTTACACGAGACATTAGACAACTAGAACTATCACATAAAAGTACGAGTTCCCTGGACATATATAAACAACTCATAGACAAACGTTCTAGGTTACAACAAATACTGAACTTCCAGATAAAACGCAAACTACTACTATCCAAACATTCATATTTTACCCAAGGTGGGAAGTGCAGGCTCAGGTTGGTCAAAGTTTTACAATAGACAAACAAACTTTCACAGGGACAACATCCCATCTCTTGCCAGAGATACTGCAGGCCTTTCACACCTTTTACTCTAATCTTTACAACCTCAGACAATCTCCACCATCCCAGTCCAACATAAACCACTTTCTGTCAAAACAACTCACTCAGAGGATTCCACTGAACATTACGCTGGTTTTTGATGCCCCCCTCACACCGGACGAATTCCACCTGGTGGTAAAACATCTACTGCTGGGCAAAAGCCCAGGACCAGATGGCTTCACAGCCAAATATTATAAAATTTTCTCCTCTATATTTGTAGGCTCATTCATGAACACCTTCAACTAAATCAAACAATCCAGCACTCTCCAGGACACAGCTTTAGAGGCCCACATAACTCTGAAGGGCCCAACGGAATGCAGAAGCTACAGGCCGATATCCTTAATCAATATTGACCCGAAGCTCTTCACAAAGATCCTGGCCACCCTGATCAGGCGGGGTTTCTACCCAGGAGGAGGTCAAAAACAACACCACTAAACTCCTGAGCCTTATACACCTCTCGGGGAGGGAAGCCTTGCAGAGCCTTATCCTCACCATTGATGCAGAAAAGGCATTTGACAGGGTGGACTGGTCCCTGCTAACCAGGACCCTCCAAGCCATGGGTTGGAGCCATTTACTCCAAACAGGAGCCAGAATCAGGGTCAATGGCCAATTATTGGACTCAGTGTACATTACTAATGGCACGAGACAGGTGTGTCCCCTGTCCCCTCTTATTTTCATTTTATCCATGGAACCCCTTCTCCAAGGAATTAGGGACCACCCGGGCATTAAGGGTTTTGTCACCCAGGGCCAAGAACACAGTCTCTGCCTTTGCAGATGACTTGCTCTTCACAATCACAGATCCGATCGCATCACTCAGAAATAGACACGTATGCCGTATGCGAGATCCTACCACTCAATATTTCTAGCACCACCAAAGACACTATAATACAACTATTCCCCCTCAGCTGGTCACCAGCTGCAGTAAAATATCTAGGGATACATATACCTAAAATGTTACCGCAGGCATACGACTTGATTTTCCCACAATTACTGGCATCCATTGCCACAGACCTTAAAGCCTGGAACAGGCCATAGTTTGGGTGGCTCTGTAGAATAAACATTCTGAAGATGAATGTGCTTCCCAAATTACTCTACTTACTACAGACCCTGCACATCAGGATACCTCCTGTCTTCTTCATGCAGGTGAAACGCCTTTTCTCATCCTTCCTGTGGGCTAATAAACGCCTAGACTAAAGTATACTTATTTATCCAGGCAGAAAACACAGGGAGGCCTTGTTCTGCCTGACCTAGAAATCTACCACCAAGCAATCACACTCACCAGAATATATGAGTGGGAACAGCCTTAAAATCCCAAACAATGGGTGCAATTGGAAGCTACCTCATTCACGGCCCTTATTCACACGATACCGTGGCAGTAGAAGGGAAAACTCTACCTAGCACCAGGACACGCGCCACATCCCACTGTAATACCAACCTTGCTGCTGTCGAAGATCAGACAGATCTCAAACATAGTAATGCATCCCTTTCCTTTGTTCCCACTCATTTATAAGCCCGTTATTCCCTCCGGGATGTAAGCAAGAAGTATTCCAGAAGATGGCACCAGACACAAGTTACCTATCTCTTGAATCACTATTGACAGACGAGGGTATAAAACCCTTTGACGAACTCCTACCACGGGACCAGCAAACCAAATTGCTTCGGGTTCAGACATAAGCAAATCACTCACTATATCCAAGCTAACCCTATACACCCACCCAATATGAAACATTATGCTCCACACATAGTTTAAAAACTAAACATCTATCCACCTTCTACAAACTTATCCAGAACAGACCAGATGACTGCCTCCAAGACTTTGCCAAACAGTGGGAAAAAAACTGGGGGTGGGGGTAACCCTACAGGACAGAGAATAAACTCGCATTTTCACGAACATCTTCAAATCATCCCTGAGTACCAACACCCATGAGGGAAACTACAAAGGAATCTCAAGGTGGCACTACACACCGACTAGGGTTAACCGATTCTTTCCCAACTCGCTTAACACGTGCTGGAGATGCAAACAACCAATAGGCACGCCAGGGCATATCTGGTGGACATGCTCCACTATACAAAAGTATTGGGGAAAAATGAAATTCCTCATTCACGCGATCACCGGCGTACAGCTCCCACCCCCCACCCCCGGGTTTATGTTGTTCATGCTCTTGCCCAAACATGCCCAAACATGCCAGACTGCTGCTAAACCATCTTCTCACAGCCGCAAACAGTCTAATCCCCATTAAAAGGAAATTACCTACGAACCTCTCCATTAGAGAGTGGACTCCATCAGGCTAATAGAGGAACTATTTTACTCCTTCTCAAACAGGTATGATGTTTGAGCACTTAGAGACCATGGTTGACCTTTTTAACTACTCTCCCACCACAAGGGGACCATCCTAAATGGGGTCAACTAGTCAAGACTCCATAGAGCCCCCTCCCCCCCAACAGTCTACCTACTTGACAAGTCAGGATTGAATGACTGCAGCAATCCTGCCCCCCCTCCCCTCCACTAGAGAAGCTCAGTTGCCATATTTAATCCTAGCGGTTGCCACTTACCCTGAAATATCTGGGGACATTGCGCAATATGGTTGAGGTACATACAGGTTGGCATGGCCCTTCACTCGAACCTCTAGCATAGTCCACAACGGGGATCGAATACCTCAGAAATACTATACCCACCTGAACATTTGAGGTCCCTCCCTCATGGGAAATTAGCAGGTGTTGGGGATCTGCACACCTATCCAATAAACATTTGGGAACACTCACTAGCATTGAGGGGAGATGAAGGGACATGGGATTGTGTGCTGCATGAGCTCACTCTTAGGCACCCAACACCATGTTAGGACAAAACCAGTTAGAGATTGAGAACTGCACATCTAGAAATAAACAAAAGTATGAGCTACAGAGAAAAAAAGATGGCACTCAAACATCAAAGATTCAAGGAATGTATGTACCAATGTATGTGTAACCCTAACAGTGTACACAAACAGTACATAATATATGTATATTATATATATGATCTAAGTATATATATATGATCCAAGTATATGTTCTTTACACTGTATTTTAACTGTATTTTAATTTATTACAGGCAACAGGGGGACATATGGATTGTTGCCTGTCTCTCATGGCTTGTGAGTGTTTAGGTTTTTATCTCGAGATGGTGGTATTAGTGTTTTTGTACCTCAGCCAAGGTTCCCAAGTGGAGGAGTACAATAAGATTTACAAGTTAGAGAGGCTGTTATTTCCTCCATCACCCCAATAGATTCCACCTTCTGTAGCCATTCTCGTATAGAAGGGGCACGAGTGGCTTTCCAATGTACCGGGATGAGGAGGTTGGCTGCTGTCAGCAAGTGGGTCATTAATACCCACTGTGGTTTGGGGGTAGGATCGGGGAATAACAAGAACAACATAGTTTCAGGGGTGTGTGCCAGGCCCTTCCCTGTTATGGCGTTGATCATTTCCCTCACTCTCCTCCAATAAGATTGTATGGCCAAACATTGCCAGCATATGTGTGCTGTTGTCCCCCCTGGTTGTCCACATCTCCAGCACGTATCAGGCGTGTGTAGGAAGATATGTTGTAGCTTAGCTGGTGAATAGTGCCAATGGGATATTCTCTTATAATTGATTTCCTGTATAGAGCTGCTTACTGAGGACCTGTGTATGCCTTGGAATATAGTAACCCATTCCCCCTGAGTGATACTGATGTTAAATTCCCTATTCCGGATGAAGTGTATTGAGGTATTTGTCACTTGAGCTCTTCTTGTAGCTTCCTGTAAAATATTGATGAGTGTTTTCGTTTTAAGGTTTGGGATTCACAGTATATTTTATATGTTGTGAGTATTCGGGACCCTTTGAGCAGTGGGTTTGTGGAACGTATGTAGTGGTTCAGTTGTGCGTACTTAAATGCTTGCAATGTTGTGGGGTGTTCCGTCCCAATAAGAGACCTAAGTGGTTTAACTGAGCTGCCCTCAAGAATGGTGTGCAGTCTTAGATAGGATGCCTTCTGGGGTACCCGTATGAAGTCGAATGAGTTGGCATGTATCCCCGACTGGAACATTGGGTTTCCTGTCAGTGGAAATAGGGTAGATAGGTATGGGAATATAGAGGACATGTGTTTCACGCGCTTCCAGATGCGGAGCATGGGGACAATGGTGGGGTGATGAGACTGTTGAGGGGGGAGGAATGTTTGTCCGGTTTTATGCCACGGGATCCTGTGGATTGGGGTTCGGAAGAAGTTTTCCAATTCTACCAGTTGTTCCTTTGGGTGTGGGTTGGCTCATTCATATATCCTAGTGAGCATGATCGCTTTATGGTAAAGGCCTATGTTTGGCATTCTCAGTCCGCCTTGGCTTTTGGGTCTCGTGAGTATATTAAAAGTGATCCTAGGGTGCTTGTTTGCCCATATACATTTGGTGAATATGTGTTTGAGTTTGGTGAAGAATGATTTGTGGATCTGAATTGGAATAGTCTGTAGGAGGTACAGCAGTTTCGGGAGAGTGTTCATTTTTAAAATGTTAATGCGACACAGCCATTCAAATTGGGGCTTGTGCCACTTGGCCAAGTCCATTTCCATCTTGTGGAGGAGTGGGACGAAATTCATGGTATAAGTGTCAGTGAGGTTGCGTGGTAGGTGAATTCCCAAATACGTAATGTCTTTTGCTGCCCACGTGAAGGCGTACAACCCCTTCATTAGTGTCTGAGATCGTTGGTCTATTTCTAGGGGTAGAATCTCACTTTTGGTGAAATTGACCTAGAAATTTGAAACATTAAAAGGGGGGTCAAGGATGTGATAGGAAATGTCAGCGTAAAAAGAAGATCCTCAGTGAATGCTGTTATCTTGTATTCCTTGTCTCCAGCCTGGAAACCTGCAATGTCCCCATTGTCCTGTATTCCTTGAAGGAATGGTTCCATCGTTAGGATGAAGAGGAGCCGTTCTGGATTTTCACTGAGGCTGACAGTTGTCCATTAATTTTCTGTTTAACGGTCAGGTTGGAGTAAATAGCATTAAGCCAGTTCGCCCAGTTGGGCCCGAAGCCCATTGCCTGTAACGTGGTTTTCAGTAGGGACCAGTCTACTCCGTTGAATGCTTTTTTAGCATCGACCGACAGCAAAAGACTAGGTAGGGAGTATGAACTTGATAGGTGGATGAGATTAAGAAGCTTTGTCATGTTGTGTTTAGCTTCACGTTCTGGGATGAAGCCTGCTTGGTCTGAGTGTACGAGTTTTGTCAACAGGGGGCATAGATGGTTTGCGAGTATTTTAGTGAAGATCTTGAGATCTAAATTAATCAAGGAAATTGGGCGATAACTGCCACAACTGGTGGGGTCTTTCTCCTGTTTTGGTAGTAACGTAATATGGGATTCACAAGCGGAGGTCGGTATTACCGGGGTGACAGTAAGGGAGTTAAAGGCCTTTAGAAAGGGGTCTGGTAGTACTGCCATAAATGTTTTATAATATTTGGCCATAAAACCATCTGGACCTGGTCTTTTTCTCAGGGGTAGGGAGCCTACAACTTGGTGAAGTCTTCTTTCGTCAAGGTACAGTCTAGGGTTTGCAACATATAACTGGGGATTTTATTACGCACCCTTGTGGATAGGAAGTGTTCTATGTCTGTCGCCGAAAGGGGTGAGCTCCTCAGGTTGTATAGTTCCGAGTAGAATTTATGGAAAGCCCCTGTCTGGGTGTTTAACTTTGGCTATGAATGTTTAAAGCAGAGGCTAAAAGGCGTCCGCATTTGCCTCCTGAGTAGAAGTGTGTTTAAGAGCTGTTGTAGTTCCTTTCGCTTCGCCAGCAGGGCCTTGTAAGTCAGAAAGGAGTCCCTGTGGTGATGGGCTGCCTCCAAAGTCAGTAGGTCCTCTGTAAGGGATGTAATTTGACCTTCCCTGATTTTTTGTTTGTTTGGATGCGATAGCTATGATTAATCCCCTAAGTACACATTTGTGCGCCTCCCAAGTTATCGGAGAGGAAATAGATGGGGAGGTGTTTTCATCAAAGTAGCATTGGATTGAGCTCTGGAGTTGTTTGATTACGGTCTGGTCATTTAATAACAGGTCATTCAGTTTCCATTGGAGCGTTTTTAAGGGTATGGAGGGGATTTGAACGACAAGAGACAGGGGCGCATGGTAAGACCATGATATAGGACCATAGGAGCATGATGTTACTACGTGTAGAAAGCTGTGTGGCAAAAAGAACATATTTAACCATGAATATGTGCGTGTCGCTGGGGAGTGGTAGGAGTAATCTTTTATAGTGGGATGGCACTCATATAGCTGTGGCCGATCTAGGAGGTGGGAGAAATGTCTACGCATTGGGTTTTGCCAAGTGGGTATTACAGACGTGGTGTCTAGGGCCGAATCCAGTGATAGATTACAGTCGCCCCCCCCCATTATTAGCATACCCTCCACAAATGTCTCTGCCCACTGCAAACACTTTTTAAGGGTTTTGCATTGGCCTGTGTTGGATATATAGAGGTTTACAAAAGTGACAATAGTGTGTCCTATGGTTCCCTTTACTAACAGTCTCCCAGAGTCGTCTGTTTTTTGATCTATGAATGTGAAAGGCACTTGGTCCGAAATTATTATGGCCACCCCTCTGGCTTTTTTCTCTGCGAAATGGCCAAAGTAGCCAGTAGGGTACCTACCATTTCTCAAGTTCAAAGCCCTATCTTTTTAAAGTGGGTTTCCTGATGGAATTAAATGTCAGCCTGCAATCTGTATAGCTCTTAGAGGGTCAAGGAGCGTTTTTCAGGGGAATTTAATCCATTCACATTGAGAGTAACTATGCGTAGGGTAGCCATTCTTCAGCAGTTACAATCTAGCTGCCAGGCCCTCTACTGGCCCCCAGCACAGCGCAGCACCACATACTTATATAAGCAAATATCAAAACAAATACAGGTATAAAACAGTTATATACAAACAATAATCAGTGAGTTTTAATGAAAATGTGTAGCACTGAGCACCAGGGTCAGGTGCGTGGAAAAACCTTCAGTAGCTGTCTTGCGTGAGGTCAATCGGTCACCCCGAGAACCTATATGTTACGGCAGGATAGGTCAGTAAGACCTAAGCATATTAGATAAGTGGTAGATGCGTATGTTAGTATACGCCTATATGTATATGTTGGGGGGGAATTGACCAGGAGCTGTCGGTCGATCACTAGTGGAAGAGGGGGAATACAGTTGGTTGCTTTCCTATCTGGTGTGAATCTTGCTTGTAATATGGTGTATATCGTTGTGGGTGAGTTTTGATATGGGGCCCTAGACCCGGGATAACCGGGCCTTGCATTCCAGTCTTCAAGTGCTCTCATGGTGTCAATTCCATAACCTTGGGCATTGGTGCAGGCGTAGCACACAGTGCCTATTATGTCTTTCTAATGTACACTTATTGACCCATAGGTATAACCAAGCGTAGTTGAGGTGTCCCATATGGTGCAATTGGGCCATACCAGTCACTGACGTGTGTCACTGACGTGTATCATGGGAAGGTCCAGAGCTCACTGGAACACTGTAACATCTTGTATAGTATGGATGCTGTGCAGGTTTCCTTTAAATGTGGCGCTTAGTATGAATGGTAATCCCCATCTGTATCTGACGTTTCTTACCGTCAGTTGGTCTGTGATGGGTTTTAGAGATCGCCTGGCTTGCAACGTGAGCCATGATAGGTCTAGATAGACGTTAATTGAGTCATTATGTAACAGCAATGGTTGAGTTGAATTACGTAGAGCTGCCAGAATATCCTCTTTGCACCTGTAATATTGAAGCCTGCATATTATATCTCTGGATCTGTCAGTTGAGAGGCCTCTGGGTCGCAAAGCTCTGTGGGCCCTGTACAGCAGTATAGGTGAATCAGGTGCTCAGTCCAAAATTAAATTAAAGAGTTCAGTGAGCACTTTGAGGATGTCCTCTTGATCTCTTTCAGGGAGTCCCTTTATCCTCCCCCTATTATCTAAACCATCCATAGAGTGTTGCATAGCTTCCAGCAGGGAAGTGTGGGCTTTCAAAGTATCCTGGAGGGATTTCATCTGTGTGTGTATCACATCCTTGTCATCCTACAGTGCCCCTATTCTGTCTCCCATTTGGCTGATGTCGGCGCCAATGGCGTCTAGCTTGCCCTGGACAGACATCTCTAGGTTACCTAGCATATTTGCCAGGTCTTGTTTGGATGGCATATTGTGGAGGAGATCTCTCACCTCCATTTCTGCAGGCGTGCTGGACGTTTCCGAATCTCCCGGATTTGATGGCGGTGTGGTGGGGTGAGGCGAATCCAACGCTATATTTGGGCCTACCAGGCCGGATTGCTGCTCCGCGGTGTCGTGGAAATATTTGGTCAGGACTCAAGATTTACCTGCTGGCGTCTTTCCAGATGTTTGAGGAGTAGATGGAGAACTTTTAGTGTGTCCCATGGTGAGATTTTTTTGCCCGATGTACGCGGATTCGGATATGTGTAGCTCATTTAGTTTGCGGCCATTCTGTTCCGTGGTCTGCTCCGCCCCTCCAAACCATTTTCTTTGTGAATTGTGGTAGACTGAATAAAGTGCTGGTACTGGATCGGAGGTTATAGGAGGTGCGAACAGCCAGGGAACGCATTTTGCTCAGGCAGGGTAGGAGCTTTCCAGAAAAGCTCTTAAACACAAGGCTGGAAAGATGAAGGGTGTGTCTAGATTCCAGCCTGTTTAGTTATTTTAACATTGTAGCACAAAGGGGCAGAAAGTTATACAATGTAAGTTTATGAAGGGGGATTTGCGGTGCAGGTGCATTTACTACATCCCCATAATCAATGACTGGCATTAGTAATTGCTGTACAATCAGTTTTGTTTTTTTAAGCAGTATGTTTCTGTACAGGGCAGTTTTGGATAAAGTTTTGATGAAAGATTTTGGGGTCTAGCAACATACCTAAGTACTATAACTACTAAGTGCGCTTAATCTCAGACTTGTAGGAGTTTACACCAAGTATTTATGGTTTTCAAGGTAGGACAGCAAAGGGTAGTGGGCACCCTGAGGGGTATGGGAATAACAGGTCAACCTGTTGGTTAGAGAGATTCAGGCTTCAATGTGATGTGACCCCTTATCAAAGGAGGTTGCAGGGGGGAGGAGGGGGAAGGGCAGAAAGACAGGTGTAGAGCTAAATGCCTATTACTTGGGACAGTGTCTCCTTCTGTAAGGCAATGGGGCAGGTGAATTTGGGTGCCGTATCATAAGAGTAGCGAGTTATAACAGAGTTATAACCAAATTGAATAAAACTGTTCCTTATCAAACAAAAGAGTTAAAAACAATTAAATGAGCCCTAACTGCATGACATGCATTCAGTTATGAGTCAGGTTCCTTGGTGTTGGTCCACATGACCCCGATGGGTAAAAGGGACGATGTGCGAGGGGTCTCAAACATGGGAACCAGCTTGGATGTTTGAAACCTTGGTGGGGCCCTTCAGTTCCTACGTTCCCAATAGGGCAGCAGATTCAGCAAGCAGGGTGAGCCTGTGTGTTGATCCGTTGTGTCACCACCAGTGACCTGGGAGCCATCCACCTGTATATCACTCCAGCCGACCTCAGTTGGCATGTGATCAAAGCGAGGGATCTGCACCATTGAAGTGTGGATTGAGTGAGGTCCTGAAAGAAGTTGAGGTTAGAGCTCTCAAAAGAGTACGGCATCTTGCCCCAAAGAGCCAGCATGAGGACCCTCTTATCATGCGCAAGGGTGCATCGGATAATGATGTCTCACCCAGAGGTGGTCATTGCTTTGCCAGAGGTAGGTAGGCGAAAGATCCCATCGTAGGAGAACCTTTTGGCCTGGTTTGGCGGTAAGAGGGACGCTACCAGGCATCCCACATAGTGAGGGAGCTCATCTTGTGTGATGTCAACGGGTATGCCTCTGATTTTTATGTTGATTCGCCAAGACTGGTCATCAAGGGCTGCAGAGTATGTGGAATGGCCTGCTTTTTGGCCCGTATGGTGTGTAGTGAAGTCTTAAGGGAAGACACTTCTTGTCTGAGCTCTGCAATGTCTCCCTCGGAAGCCCTGACTGTCATTGACTACCTGCATGTCAGCCTTCAGAGGTGCCACGTCTGCTGCCAGCAGTTTATTGATGTCCAGCAACAAGTTTTAAATATCTTCCTTGGTGGAAGAGGTTTTGCCATCAGGACTCTGTAGGAGTCTGCTCAGCATGTAGCGGTTCGGACCACGGGGGGATTTCTGTATGTGTGTGGCCTTGGGGTGGGGCAAGGGTCTCCTGATGTTCTAGCACTGCCATTTTGGGCTGGGTCTGCCTTTGAAGCAGCTCACGATATCCCTAGTTCCCTAGATCGCCGTCCCATAACTGCGCGTGCCTCAGACCAGTGCGTGTCGGAGTTCCGGTGCCGACTTTCCATGCGGTGACAGGTTGGGTAGGAGTCCGTTCCAGCCGAGGTTAAGGGTCGGGTAGCAGGCCCCAGATCTCTGCATTTGCCGCTTTTTATCTTGGGGGTCTGGAAAAACGGCATATGGCATGCGGTGAGGTGCCCTCTGGTTACTCTCACTCGATATTTGAGCTTGCAGGTACAGGGACCCGATATATTGCATTCTTTTATGGGTTTTTTTTCCCCCTGAGCTGCGGGATATGGCGTCAGCTCTGTCTCAAGGTTAGGCTCTGCCCCCCAGCCACAAAGAGTTTTAACTATGTTTTGGAGTGAAAGTAACATGTTAAGCTATATTGCACTCATTCATATTTAAAATTATTTTGCCTATGGCATTTATTTAGCAAATACACTCTTCTGTCTTTAATGCAGCATGTTTATTTATACTGATTCAGACAGTGTAGGCAACAAAAAAAAAAAAAACAACAAAAAACAAACAAACAAACAGGCAATTAGAATTTTTTTTAATTGTTTGAAATAAATGTCTTTGCATATTTTATATTGTATGAGAATTACTTCAATTTAGATATAAAACATTGTAATGTTCCTGGGATTTTTAGAACATCTAAACATCTTCCTTGATGATGTAAACTGTTGTCTTCCTGAAAGGGTCATTAATATTATAAAACTCACTGAACACACTTAGTCAAATTTCAAGCACAGTTTCAAAACCCATCCTCACTCGGCAAGAAACATGACACTAGATTTTGAAATTAGCATGTTGGTGAAGTTTCTGTATAATTCGCAGTGGCAAAGTTGGAGTCATTAACAAGGATTATATGGCAAACATTTTATCCTATTCAATATACATTTTTTATTATTTGTAAGAGGAGGATAAAATAGCACAATGCTTTGCTTTTACTGTTACACTGGCTTAAGTGGTATAAGAAATAAAATTAATAATATGAAAAGTATTTTTTTTCTGCAAAAGAAAGTCAATTAAATATAGGTTTGCACATTTCATTTAGCAAAAAAGGAACCAAGAACTCATGCCATTTGGAAATGCAGCAAGTAATAAAGAACCGCAGAAGGTAAGAGATGAATTCTTCGGTAAATCAGTAATAGACCTAAAGGGCATATGCCTGTAGGGAATATATTGGCATAAAAGAGCTTTAAGAGAGGCCATTCATGCTGACAAAGGGAGATTTCAATTGCTCCCTTTACAATAGCTTGAAAGGATGGGCTCGGGGCGTTCTGAAACAAAGTGGAAATCATACTGTTATGAACAGCTCTAATAAGCTTTTAACTATTTTTACATTATAGCATTACCTCTAACTTTTTCTTTATACAGAAAAAGATTTAGACCTACATTAAAGTGTGATTTATTCTTTTCCATGGCGAATTTGAAAAGAAGTAGAAAATAAAACAAAACTCAAAGACAGCAATTCCGACATAAAGAGGGGATAAAAAGTAATAAATCAAGAATACACTTGAATGAATTATCAGATTAATAGCAGAATTAAAGCATTGAATGCTACTTTTTTATACAGCTAAATCAATAATGGGACCAGGATTTGTTTTGGAATATTTTATTATAATAATTATTTTTAATTAAAACATCTCAAAACTTATAATTAACTTTGTGCATGAATTCATGCAAATTCAGATTTGAATTCTTCTATGTTTAAAAAAAAAAAAAAGCAAAACTGAAAATCAGTGGAACTCCCTAGCAATGTTCTTAAGATGATGAATTAGTGTTTTAAATCTGTAACTTTCATATTGTATTGAAATTATGCATTGCAAAGGTTTATAATATTATGAAATAAGTTGAATATTAAATAATACTTATTTATCTGGAGGCCTGTTGGCTGGTTGTGAAAAAGAACAAAGAATGGTTACTTCATTTGGGAAAGAATGAGAAATAACAATTTGATTCATAGGGACAGCATATATATTGCTCAAAGCATCATCTTCAAAGTTGGTTATTAAAAATAGCTCAGAGATACATTGATTCAAAGGTACCTACATTGATAAGTAAAACTCACCCTTTTCACCTTCACAAGGTGGGGGAAGGAACATTAACCCCTTAAGGACGCAGGCAATTGTACACATTCTGATCAAAATAAAATCAAAACAAAATCTGGAATTTGTCTATGTTTGCTCAACCATAATTCATCTCTTTCATATTAAGTGCACCGACACTTATTATATATCATTTTGTTCAGGAGAAACAGGGCTTTAATTTCATATCAAATATTATATATGAAACATAATTACAATTTATCTCTATGAGAAGATGTTAATTAGCCAGTGCGGCATTTGGCTCTGCCCCGTACCACCTCCTTGGCTGAGATCATCCTAATTGACCATCTCGCCCAATCCAATGCATTCCCATAGGAAATTCTGATTGAGCTCAGCAAAGGAAGGAGATCAGGGGTGGAGCCAGCACTGGTGGACCCATGCAGCCCTGGAATAAAGGTGAATGTATTACCTTTTTAAGGGGGTGGGGGTGGCTACACCCTACTTAGTGTTTTTAACACTATAGGGTCAGGAATACATGTTTGTACTCCTGGTCCTATAGTGTTCCTTTAAGTGCTAAAATATTGGAACACGGTGTGCAGAAGACTGTCTACTAGTCAAGGTCATAAAAACAGTAAATGGATAATTTCAGCATATAGCTGCACAACTAAAGGAACAACAACGTATGTGGGAGACAATGCCCAAAATAAAATGTAGTGCATTTTGTACAGCAATAATTTATTAAATTTCAGTAAGGCTGTACTATGTAACCGCAATCTGCTTCCTGTTGATGTATCTTTTGACCTTTGAATCATGTCATGTGACCTCATTTGGAGTCAAAGGTCAAACATTACATAATTTTAGGAGCCAAATTATTCAATTTGCCAGTTGTTTGAACCCTTATTTACACCTTTGGTGAGAGTGTGCCCATGTAAGCCCACTTTGGCACTCAGTTTTCCAGCTAAACTCCAGATAACTGCACAAAGATATACCACTAAACCCCTGGATTTGGCTACTCTCCAATACATATAATGACACTACCAAAGCTCAAATTAAATTGGTATGCAAAATTGCACTAGCCATCAAGAGAACCATCATAAAGCAGTGGGGAAATTCGAACATGCCTTTCATTGAGCAGGATTAAACTGGCAGCGGAGGTTGACAAATTCTAGGCTGTTGTCCATGATGCCATGAAACACTTTTATAAAATGTGTATTTTAAAATATGGGTCTCTTGACTGAAAGGTTTATGTTGGCAAGATGACCTAATATTTACTCTTGCATTCCTTTCACCTGCCCTCCTCCCTTACCCTCTCTCCCTTCTTTCTGAATCTTGTATTTATTATCTCTATGATATACTCCACCCCCCCCCCCTTCCTTTAGACTTCTGTTCATTTCCCATATATTATTTGTCTTAAATACTGTAAGCCACAAAGTTGGACTAGTTTACAGCAGTGCTCACTTTTTACATTCTATAACATCAATTTTATTACAACGTGTACACTGAGATGTATTACGTATGGTTTCCAATGATAAAGAGCTGCATTGCATGTGTGTATGTATATATATATATATATAGGTATATGGTCATGCACTAACTGTCCCTTAATGGTTGAGTTTGTGGGGATGCTATCCACCCCCACCTCTGAAAAGCTGGTTATATACTCTATAAAAACTCCCTAATGCAAATGTGTAAGGCATAGGGGTAGCCTAAAGCTTTGTCAGAGATGTTTCTGTATTACAGACATGTACCCACCCAAAACCAACTAGATACACATTTGTTATGGAAGATGCTTGATCTAGTTAGTCATACCAACTTGTGTCATGCAAGCTGTTGTCACTGCTAAAATTATATTTAATAAGCTTTAACAATCTTATTTTCCACATAAGATGTACATTAATGCTTTCAAGAATTGTGTTTATATGCTGCATGATGAAATGTATGTCTTTTTGCCATTACAAAATTGTTTATATGGTTACCATATATCTCTAGGAAATTGAAAATCTATAAATAAAGAATATATAAAAAACAAAAACTAAACACCGTTGTATCCACTAAGTGTTCATGCTATTAGGGTAACTCTGAGCCAGGGTAAAGCCGCATATATTAATCAGGAATCTTACAAATATATGATTTAGTATTTATTCAAAGTATTGTTAAATTATGACCTACTTGGAGTTAGAATTAAATTGTGCAATAATCTCTCATCCAGAGGTATGGGTGCACCTGGTGACTCTTGTTATCCTAGAATGTGCTGATTACTTGTGGGCTAGGTCAGGTCCAAAAGCAAATTATGGTGCATTAAGGAACGTGTGTCAAGAGTTTGCCAGTCAGATACAGAAATTGCTACCGTTGAATCATATTGTAATCTAAACAGATTGTTGCAAATCTTTATATGTGCTCACCTTATAACATATTGATGACAGTCTTTATAAAAAAAAAATAAAAAAAATTTAAATTACCTGTTAGTAGTAATGTCTCTTTTTTAAAAGTAAGTAAAAAAAGTACAATTTGTCTTTATAAATAATTTACATACACATTCTGGATCTATTGAGAAATTGAGACCAATAGTAGCTCATAGATATCCATTAATATCTAATATCATAGATATCCATTAATATTGACCTATTGGTAGGTTGTAGAGACTATGTAATACTCTACAGTTGTAAGTGGAAAGCGACTGAAATCTATTATATTCGTACACTTAACAGATGTTAATGTGAGCCCATTGGCATTATAATTGATGTAACTAATGAACTTAGCAATATCATCAGTGTCCCCTATCCAGATAATGAAAAAACATAGACTTAATGAGAGAGATTATTTGAGACTCTTCTCAGTATCCCATTTTCTTTTTGGATACCGTCATCCCTAAGGATTTAAACGGGAAGCTTTATATTTTGTTATTTGATTGCCTTATATGGTTTTAATTGACAAATCAGCTTTACATATTACTTCTATTGTGTATTACAGTATTTTTTGCTGTTGACTGTTTACTTCTACTATTAATATTTTTATTATCATCCATTTATCAACCTTTATTTATGTATTATGAGAATATATATTTTACATTTCTGCTCTGCGCCACAACACGGAGTTGAACTATTTTGACATTTGTGGTTATTTGAACTGATGTTTTTTGAGGTGCAGCACAGGAAAATGTCTCTGCATTTGTGGTTCCCAGCTTGGCAATCCACCATATTTAATGTAATGTCTGACTGTGGATTCAGATTTGGATTTTAGAAAAAAAATAGCAGTTAGAGTTGATACATCTGTTCTCGTTTACTTTATTTCCATCTGAATTTTAATCTGTTACAATACCATGTAAAAACTGCAAATATTTAGTAATTTCTATCCAAATAGGGTTATATCAATTTGCCCTAATCTAAAATATTGGAAGACCACGTACTTTAGTTGTACATATTTAATTTCAAAATACACAAGTAGGTTTCCATGAACACACAAAATATTACACATTCATTTACTAAACATATGATGACTAGTCACCTGCTTCAAGTAAAAAAAACAGAAAAACAACTTGTGGTAATTGAAATAACTGACACATTTATGGTATGTGTGCTGATCCTTGTTTGTGTATTTTGTTTAACTTGAGCTTATTTCAACAGTATTAAATAATGCAACTCCCAGGTTTTATCTCCCAATTTCAGTATATAAAGTTAACAAAAAAATGTTGGTTCACAGTTGAAAAACAACTGTTGCAGTTATTTCACATGGATATGATATTGATGATCTTCCTTAAGGATTTCTGGCATAATTTGTTATTGATTCTTTTTTTTTTCTTATTGATTCTGTTTTTTTCTCTTTGTAAATTCATTTTTTTAGCTAAACTACCAGAAGGTTGTTCAAATTAATCTGCCTATGTTTTTTTTAATTTTATTTATACTCAGCAAGGAGTCTTGAGTCTGCCAGTCTTAATTTGCATAGGATAATTTAGGAAGCTGTTTTGCAGATTTATTAGGGGAAACTTTTATGGGCATGAAAACACCCCTTTTAATCCATCAGAAGATTGAACCTTTTGAAAATGCATATGGGTCCCTATTTAGAAACACAAAAAGACTTAACTGCAGCCTGCTCAATCAGAGAAGGTGCAAAGGTCCTGAAAACTATATGCAATTAGTTATTTAGATGTTTTGCGTACATTTAATATTTATCTTTTCTGATGTCATTGCATAAATTAGAATTTTACAAGCACAAAGATCTCAATTCATTTCACTACAATACTACATAGACTAGTATTAATACTCTCGATGAAAAGAAATAATAGGGAGTTGTGATTCTACATACAATAACACTATAAAAGTGTCAAATGATCTGCTGCCAACCAAAAAGTCATATTAGATTAACTTTTTTTTTTTTTACTTAGATTAAATTTCTTTAGTGAAACTAATAGATTTATATCATATTTAGCATTACAGTGTGTTAGCAATATTTTATTGTGAAAAAATAAAGTTAGAAATTATAATTTTCATTTTATACACTTAAGTCAATCTTTTGTTATTGTACGTGTTTTATTCAAGACAGTTTTTTAACATTAACCCCTTAAGGACTGGGCTAATTGTACAAGTTGTGATCAAAACGTAAACAGAACCTGGAATTTGCGCTATATGTGGTTCAACCATAATTCACCTCTTTCATATTAAATGCAACCACACTTATTATATATCATTTTGTTGAGGAGAAATATGGCTTTTATTTCATATCAAATAATTATATATGAAACATAATTTAATATAAATAAAAAAAGTATGAGAAATTAACAAATGTTATTTTTCAAGTTCTGCATGACATTTTAACTTTGAAATTTCTCACAACTACAACAGTACCTCTCACCCTCCCAGCCCCCACCCCATGTACACGTTTTATGGGTTTTTGGAAATTTAAAGGGGTCAACTGTAGGGCATTCCTTTTTCCATGTTTGCACATTGAAATTTGCCAGATTGGTTTGTTGGGCCTATGTTGCCTTCGAGACCGTATGGCATCCCAGGAATGAAAATTAACCTCGTCATGGGATACCATTTGTAAAAGTAGACAACCCATGGTATTCAAAATGGGGTATGTCCAGTCTTTTTTAGAAGCCTCTTAGTCAAAAACCCTGGCCAAAATTAGCATTTACATTAGTTTTCTTTTGCATGTTTCACAAATAAACAGCCCTTTCACCAATGATATCATTATAATAAATGTTACTGTTCTAAAACACTCATATCTGTGTAGAGTAATGTCTCACGAGTACAACAGTACCCCTCAAGTACAGGTTTTATAATGTTTTGGAAAATTACAGGATCAATATAGGGCTTGCTGTATTTTAGTTTGCCAGATTGGTTTGTTGGGCCTATGTTGCCTTTTGAGACCATATGGTATTCCAGGAATATGAATTAACCCCATCATGGCATACCATTTGCAAATGTAGACAGCCTAGGGTATTGAAAATGGGGTATGTCCTGTCTTTTTTAGTAGCCACTTAGTCACAAACGCTTGCCAAAGGTTAATGTTCATATTTGTTTTTTGCATTTTTTTTCTCACAAAAACTGCACTTTTACTAGTGATATCATCGTGATAAGTTTTACTGTTTTGAAACACTCATATTTATGTTCAGCGTAGTCTCCCGAATATAACAATACCCCCCCCCATATAAAGGTTTTATGGTGTTTTGGAAAGCTACAGAGTTACATAAAGGGCTTGCCAATTAAATTCTCTGGACTGTCAGGGTTGTCAGGCAGGCCCCTTGAATTATAATTAATAAAATTAATTAATTATGTAGAATTAATAGTTAAATACATGTGCATAGCTAAAAAAAACTAATTCAGAGAGCACTCCAGATCTCAAAATCTGTGGAAAAACGTTGTTTATTGTATTTAAAAAAATGAACTGTGCATAATCAAATCAACGTTTTGACCCCCTAAGGGTCTTTATCAAGAGGGGGGTCGAAACGTCGATTTGAATATGCACAGTTAATTTTTTTGAAATACAATAAACAACATTTTTCCACGGATTTAGAGACCTGGGGTGCTCCCTGAATTAGTTTTTTTAGCTATATATCTACGCAGGATTTGCACCTAGGCATTGATATGTACATTATCACTTGAGGGAAGAGTGCCAAGCATTACATAGATGCTGCCTAGGGCGCCACTTAGGAGGGGGCGCCCTGCGCCCTCATTGCCGGCCCTTCTAATGCTGCAGCCGCCTGAGCGCTCTATAGAGAGCCTCAGGCGGCTGCAGCACTGCCTCTCTCCCCTTTTTCTCCTCACCCACCCTCCCCTTCCCTGTGTAGCGTGGCCGAGCGGAGAGGAGCTAGGCCACACTATACAGGGAAGGGAAGGTGAGGAGAAGGGGAGGTGAGGAGAACACAGGAAGGGGGGTGAAGAGAACGGGGATGGGGGGAGTCCACTAAGGAGGAGGGGGAGAGAGAATGTGTGGGGAGAACGTGAGGAGAACGTGTGGGGGGAAGAGTCCACCAAGGGAGGGGGGGGAGAGGAGAACATGGGAGGGAGGGTGAGGAGAACGGGGGGGAGAGTTCACTAAGGAGGGAGGGGTGTGAGAAGAATGTGGGAGGGAGGGGGTTGAGGAGAACTTGGGGGTTGTGAGAACGTGGGTGAGGGAGAACATGGGAGTGAGGCTGAGGAAAATGAGGGGGTGGATTAGTCCACCAAGGGAGGAAAGGGGATTTGAGGAGAACATGGAATGAAGGGGTGGGTGAGCAGAACGTGGGGGTGAGACCACTAACGGAGGGAGGGGGGGTGGAGGAGAGACCACTAGAGGAGAAAGGGTAAGAAGAGACCACTAGGGGAGGGTGGGGGAGAGGAGAGACCACTAAGGGTGGGGGGGAGGGAGGAAAAACCTCTAATGGAAAGGGGGGGAGAGGAGAGACGACTAATGGAAAGGGGGGAGGAGGAGAGACCACTAGGGGGGGGGCAGAGTAGAGCAGAGACCACTAAGGGGGAGATGAGAGAACACTAATGGAATGACGGGGAGAAAAGGAGAGACCACTAAGGGAGGGGGGGGGGAGAGTAGAGACCACTAAGGGACAGAAGGAAGAGCTCTATAGGACAGAGGGCAGCTCATGGAGCTCTTTCACACTACGCACACACAAACACAATGCATCCCTACACACACAGAAACAACATGCTTCCCTTACACAAAGAGAAACAAACAATACATCCATTACACACACAATGCAACCCTTACACACAAAGACAATGCATCCTTTGCACACATACACAGAAACACACAATGCATCCCTTACACACACATGCAAACACACACTGCTTCTCTTACACACACAGGGCCGGCGCTTCATATAAGGTGAACTAGGCAGCCGCCTAGGGCGCCATATAGGAGGGGGCTGTCACGTATTCATCCGCTTATAGAAATGCGGTTAATGACATTTACTGTCCACACAGGAAAAGTTGTGCCGAGCAGCAACCTAATCCACAGAAGGGTTAATGCTGAGCAGCAATTATGCAAATGAAACCTGGTAACTGACTTTGGGGTCAAAGGCCGGTTACAGCCTATCAAACTAAAGGAGGGGTATTTAGGCCCAGTTCTCAGCCTGCTCAGTGCCCTGTCATGGTTTCCCTTGTGGTTGTCTGAGAGCGCGTTCCTGTTTATAGTTTTCTACCTGGTTTTTGACTTTGGCTTTGTTTATTGACTTCTCTATATTCTGGTATCCTGACTCCTGGCTTTCCTCATCGCTGTGTCCCTTTCTGTGTTCCCTGACTTCGGCTAGTATTTTTGACTATTCTTTGTATGTTAAATCCGGCCATTCTAAGGACCGGTAATACGTTACGTATTTGTCATCCGTGCTGTACAGTTTTACGTGCTGGATCAAACAGTAATCCTGACATTACGACATGGCCATAGATCCTGTAGAACTGTGTCAGCACATAGCTGCTTGCGAGAGGAAATTAGAGGAGAATGATCACCGCATGGATCAATTCACTCAGGCTTTAAGTACGCTTCTCGCTAGAACGGAGCATCTGCAGCGTCTCCTCCTATAGCACCTCTACCCTGTGTACCTCCACCCACTGTTAATAGGACTCCTAGCATCTCCTTATCACCATCCCTACAGTTTGATGGCAATATCCAGGAATGCGTAACGTGGTGGCGTATGATTTATGGTAAGGGTTGACTGATAGGAGCGCGACGTGAGATCCTGAAGTGAGGGATCTGAATGGTTAGACTACGACTGAGGCGAGTTTACGTTATAGAGAGAGGCTGATTGAGGCCTTGGGGTAGTGAATGCCTTAACGAATAAGGACGTAAGTACCTGGTAGTGTGGCTGAGTACCGGGTTGGGTAGGTTGGTAATTTCTCGCATGATGGCAGTATGACTGTATTCCTGGTTAAGAAAAAAGGAGAGAATTTAACACACCCAGTTTTCTTAATCAGGTGGAGTACCATTTTGAGGCCTCACCACGGTCATTCCCCATGGACAGAGCAAGAATTGGTTATCTAATGAATCAATTAAAGGGCAAGGCCCTTGCCTGGGCTAATCCGTTGTGGGAAAGTAATCGGAGCATAGCTCATAATTACCAGGAATTCCTTGCCGAATTCAAGCTCACGTTTGAGCCATTGGGTAGAGAGGATGACGCCTCCACTGCCCTAATGCACATCAGACAAGGTAACCGGTCTATCTCGGATTATGCTATTGAATTCCGTACCTTAGCTTCCGAGGTAGACTGGACTAACAATGGGTTAATCTCAGCATTCAAAAAGGGTCTCTCAGAGACTATACTAGATGAGATAGCCGCTAAAGAATTACCTAAGAGTCTTAACGAATTTATTACGTTTGTCATGCATATTGATAATAGGTTAAGACTCAGAGAAGTCACCAGAAGCAAGACCAGACGTACGGTTATGTCCCTAGCACCTCAATTCTGTAAACCTGTTTTGTCTAACCTCCCTGTACAGTCCGAACCCGAACCTATGCAGTTGGGGGTCACTAGACTGTCAGAGGCCGAAAAACAGTATAGGAGAAGGGAGGGGTTATGCCTATATTGCGGTAGAAAGGGACATATGATAACTAATTGTCCAGTGCGTCCGGAAAACTTCCGCACCTAAGAACCTTAAGGGAACAGATCTTAGGTGTGATGGAGTTGTCCTCTAACAAAAACAAAAGTAGATTCCTCCTTGAGGTATCTATTTCCCTTGATAACAAGAAGTTTTCTTGCAGTGCCCTAATGGACTAATGGACCTAATTTTATTAATGTCCAGTTTATTAGGGGTAATGAGATACCGGTCAGGGAGGGACCTACGCCGCTAGCTGTAGAGGCTATTGATGGTAGACCACTCACACAACAGCTTATAACCCACGAAACTGTCCCTATTACGATCTCCATTGGGGCCTCCCATAGGGAGGAGATGACGTTTCAGGTTATTACTTCTCCATCATGTCCTATCATATTAGGGTTTCCGTGGCTGAGTAAGCACAATCCCTATATTGACTGGGCTAATGGGGAGATCTTAGAATGGGGTAAAGAGTGTATGGGGAGATGTATAAAACCAGTACTAAAGAGATATACTATTGACCTTCCCACTACCACTCCCCAAACTCCTGGAGTTCCCATACAATACCGAGAACTTCAGGAGGTGTTTAACAAGGCTCAATCCGATGTATTGCCTCCCCACAAAGCATATGACTGTGCCATTAACCTGTTTCCAGGCGCTATGCCACCTAAGGGGGCAGTTTATGCCTTATCTCCCCAGGAGAGTAAAATAATGGAGGAATACATCAAAGAATCCTTGAGCAAAGGGCACATAAGAAAGTCATCCTCACCAGCTGGTGCAGGATTCTTTTTTGTTGAGAAAAAGGGTGGTGAGTTACGCCCTTGCATAGACTACAGGGCACTTAATAAAATCACTGTAAAAAATGCATACCCTATCCCACTCATTTCCGAATTGTTCGATAGACTTCAGGGAGCGAAAGTATTTACTAAGCTTGACCTTAGGAGCGCTTACAATTTGGTTAGAATTAAAGAGAATCATGAGTGGAAGACCGCATTTAATACCAGTAGTGGACACTATGAATATCTGGTAATGCCATTTGGGTTATGCAACGCCCCGGCCGTATTCCAAGACTTTATAAATAATGTACTCAGGGAATTCATTTACTCATTTGTCTTGGTTTATTTGGACGATATTTTGGTGTATTCCCCTGATCTTCAAACTCACAACTCCCATGTGAAACAGGTTCTGCAGACGTTGTTGAAAAATAAACTTTATTGTAAATTAGAAAAGTGCATATTTGACCAGCCTGAAGTCCACTTTTTGGGTTACAACATCTCTGCATCGGGATTTCAAATGGATCCTAAAAAACTAGAGGCTGTACTACACTGGCCATTACCCTCTGGTTTAAAAGCCATTCAAAGGTTTATTGGTTTAGCCAACTATTACAGAAGATTCATCAAGGGATTTTCTTCTGTAATAGCCCCAATCACAAATATGACTCGCAAAGGGGTTAGTAGCACGGTATGGTCCAAAGAGGCTGTGAATGCTTTTGAGACTCTTAAACAAAGATTTGCCTCTGCGGACATACTAAAACATCCTGACACCAGTAAACCTTTTATATTGGAGGTTGATGCATCCGAGACAGGGGTAGGGGCTGTTCTCTCTCAGAGAGAAAGCCAGGGAACACCATTGCATCCTTGTGGCTACTTCTCCAGAAAGATGTCTCCTGCTGAGCAAACTATGATATTGGCAATAGAGAACTGTTGGCCATTATTCTTGCCCTCAAGGAGTGGCGACATCTTTTGGAGGGTTCCAAGGACCCCCTGTTGATCATAACCAACCACAAAAATCTGGCATATATAGGGGATGCCAAACGTTTGTCTTCCAGACAGGCTAGATGGTCACTGTTCCTTTCACGTTTTAACTTTCTCATTACTTATAGACCTGGTTCTAAAAATACCAAGGCTGATGCCTTGTCCAGGCAATTTGATAATGAGTCAGCTCCAGAACAGGTGACATCTCCTATTATTCCACCAGAGTGTATTATTGCTACTACTGTCGGACATACTAAAACATCCCGACACTAGTAAACCTTTTACATTGGAGGTTGATGCATCCGAGACAGAGGTAGGGGCTGTTCTCTCTCAGAGAGAAAGCCAGGGAACACCATTGCATCCTTGTGGCTACTTCTCCAGAAAGATGTCTCCTGCTGAGCGCAACTATGATGTTGGCAATAGAGAACTGTTGGCCATTATTCTTGCCCTCAAGGAGTATTTTGGTGTATTCCCCTGATCTTCAAACTCACCACTCCCATGTGAAACAGGTTCTGGACGTTGTTGAAAAATAAACTCATTTTTGACCAGCCTGAAGTCCACTTTTTGGGTTACCCTCTGCATGTTTCAAATGGATCCTAAAAAACTAGAGGCTGTACTACACTGGCCATTACCCTCTGGTTTAAAAATTCAAAGGTTTATTGGTTTTGCCAACTATTACAGAAGATTCATCAAGGGATTTTCTTCTGTAATAGCCCCAATCACAAATATGACTCGCAAAGGGGTTAGTAGCACGGTATGGTCCAAAGAGGCTGTGAATGCTTTTGCTCTTAAACAAAGATTTGCCTCTGCGGACATACTAAAACATCCCGACACTAGTAAACCTTTTACATTGGAGGTTGATGCATCCGAGACAGAGGTAGGGGCTGTTCTCTCTCAGAGAGAAAGCCAGGGAACACCATTGCATCCTTGTGGCTACTTCTCCAGAAAGATGTCTCCTGCTGAGCGCAACTAGACAATAGAGAACTGTTGTTTATTCTTGCCCTCAAGGAGTGGCGACATCTTTTGGAGGGTTCCAAGGACCCCCTGTTGATGCCACAAAAATCTGGCATATATAGGGGATGCCAGTCTTCCAGACAGGCTAGATGGTCACTGTTCCTTTCACGTTTTAACTGACCTGGTTCTAAAAATACCAAGGCTGATGCCTTGTCCAGGCAATTTGATAATGAGTCAGCTCCAGAACAGGTGACATCTCCTATTATTCCACCAGAGTGTATTATTGCTACTACTGTCCTCTCACTGTCTTCTCCACTGCTTGGTACCATACTGGAGACCCAGCCTCAGGCGCCCAGTGGTAAACCGTGTGATAAACTGTTCGTTCCCCTATGTGAAAGTGTTAATATCATGAAAGTGTTCCATGACAATATAACTGCTGGACACCCGGGCATCAATAAGTCCACTGCCACGATCACTAGATCATTTTGGTGGGATTCACTCAGGAAAGATGTTAAGGAGTATGTGCAGGCATGTTCTGTGTGTGCAGTTTCTAAGGTGACTCATGCACTTCCTTGTGGCCTGTTGCAGCCTCTTCCTGTTCCTGAGATTCCATGGTCCCACTTATCCATGGACTTTATTGTTGAGCTTCCTAGCTCTGCTGGATTCACTACTATTCTCATGGTTGTAGACCGATTTTCTAAGATGGCTCACTTCATTCCTCTCAAGAAGTTGCCATCTTCGCAAGATTTGGTCCTAATTTTCATACATGAAATTGTCCGTTTGCATGGCATCCCCCACAATATTGTGTCTGATAGGGGCTCTCAGTTTGTGTCCAGGTTCTGGAGGGCGTTCAGTAAACAATTGGGATTGATCTCTCCTTCTCCTCCTCCTACCATCCACAGACCAATGGTACAGCTGAGAGGGCTAACCAGTCATTAGAAGTTTATTTGCGTTGTTTTATTAATAGCACACAAGACAATTGGTCCGAACTACTCCTGTGGGCCGAGTTCGCTAGAAACCATGCTGTTCATGACTCCTCTGGGCACAGTCCATTTTTGTCAATAATGGTAGGCATCCTACGGTTCTCCCTGCGGTATTTTCTGATACTGCCATTCCTGCTCTGGATGAGTGTCTGGCCTCCATTCGGGATACCTGGGTTAAGGTTCAAACTGCTCTAGGGGCTGCTGCTGAACGCTTCAAACATTTTGCTGATAAGCGTAGGAGTGCCAACCCGGTGTACCAAGTGGGGGACCGGGTTTAGTTGTCATCTCGCAACATCAAGCTTAAGGTCCCTAGCATGAAGTTTGCCCCCAGATTCCTTGGTCCCTATAGAGTGCTTTGTAGGATCAATCCAGTGTCTTACTCTCTGGCTCTTCCTGCATCTTTAGGGATTCCCAACACTTTTCATGTGTCTTTACTCAAACCTCTTGTCTGCAATAGATATACTGTTCCTTGTGTTCCTCCCCCTCCGGTGGTGGTGGGTGGTCAGGAAGAGTATGAGGTATCTTCTATCGTGGATTCTAGGTTTTCTCGTGGCACTTTACAGTACTTGGTTGTTTGGAAAGGTTATGATCCTGCTGATCGTTCTTGGGTTTCGGCTCCTGACCTGCATGTGGGCCGTAAGATCCACGCTTTTCACGCTAAATTTCCTCTCAAACCTGGTCCTGTCCGCCCGGTGGGCGTTCTTCAGGTGGGGGTAATGTCACGTATTCATCCGCTTATAGAAATGTGGTTAATGACATTTACTGTCCACACAGGAAAAGTTGTGCCAAGCAGCAACCTAATCCACAGAAGATTTAATGCTGAACAGTAATTGTGCAAATGAAACCTGGTGTCATGTATTCATCCGCTTATAGAAAAGTGGTTAATGACATTTACTGTCCACACAGGAAAAGCTGTGCCGAGCAGCAACCTAATCCACAGAAGGGTTAATGCTGAGCAGCAATTATGCAAATGAAACCTGGTAACTGACTTTGGGGTCAAAGGCCGGTTACAGCCTATCAGAACTAAAGGAGGGGTATATAGGCCCAGTTCTCAGCCTGCTCAGTGCCCTGTTGTGGTTTCCCTTGTGGTTGTCCGAGAGCGCGTTCCTGTTTATAGTTTTCTACGTGGTTTTTTACTTTTGCTTTGTTTATTGACTTCTCTATATTCTGGTATCCTTACTCCTGGCTTTCCTCATCGCTGTGTCCCTTTCTGTGTTCCCTGACCTCGGCTAGTATTTTTGACTATTCTTTGTTTGCCACGACGGGCCGGTGGGGAGATCAAAGCTCTCTCTCACCGGCCCACATGCGGCCGCCGGCGGGGAGGAAGGGAGCCAGCCAGCCAGCCAGGCTGGAGAGAGGACCCGGCGGAGCTCTAATTTGCAGCTCCGCCGGGCTCCTCTCGCGAGATCCGGCGCGTTGCCATGGCAACGACCGGATCTCGCGAGAGTTCACTTACCCACGAGGACCACCAGGGAACCCCGCCACCCCGCCTGCCAGGTGCCAGCGTGCCGGTCCCCCCCCTCCCTCTCCCAGGCTAAAGGTAAGAAGGGAGGGGGGGGAATAATACCTGTTTTTTTGTTTTATTTATTTTTTTTATTTACCCCCCCCCCACACACACAATAACATTTATACAGCACTCTCACACCCATCACACACAGCACTCTCACACCCATCACACACAGCACTCACACCCATCACACACAACACTCTCACCCATCACACACAGCACTCTCACACCCATCACACACAGCACTCTCTCACACAACACTCTCACACCCATCACACTCTCAGCACTCTCACAGCACTCTCACACACACAGCACTTTCACACACACAGCACTCTCTCACAGCACCCTCACACCCATCACACTCACAGCACTCTCACAGAGCACTCTCTCACAGAGCACTCTCTCACAGAGCACTCTCACACGGCACTCTCACACGGCACTCTCACACACCGCACCCTCACATACGGCACTCTCCCACGGCACTCTCACACCCATCACTCACACCGCACCCCTCACACACACACCGCACCCTCATACACACAGAACCCCCCCAACACACTGCACCACACACATACTTTCAAATATATATATATATATATATATATACACACACTACACTCTTAAAGGACCACTCTAGCCACCCAGACCACTTCAGCTTAATGAAGTGGTCTTGGTGCCAGGTCCTTCTAGGGTTAACCCATTGTTCTATAAACATAGCAGTTTCAGAGAAACTGCTATGTTTATCAATGGGTTAAGCCTTCCCCCAAAGCCTCTAGCAGCTGTCTCATTGACAGCCGCTAGAGGCGCTTGCGTGCTTTTCACTGTGAAAATCACAGTGAGAGCACGCAAGCGTCCATAGGAAAGCATTATAAATGCTTTTCTATGCGACCGGCTGAATGCGCGCGCAGCTCTTGCCGTGCGTGCGCATTCAGCCGACGGGGCGGATCGGAGGAGGAGAGCTCCCCGTCCGGCGCTGGAAAAAGGTAAGTTTTAACCCCTTTCCAGAGCCGTGCGGGAGGGGGTTCCTGAGCCACATATGCATCACATTACACCACAAACACAACACGACTAAAACCGACCTTATTACACAATACCACACCACGACCAGCTCACACACACGCAATACCACAAGCAGGCTCCAAACACATGCACAGTACTCTTTCCTGGCCTTTTTGTCTCCTGGTATCCATTTATAGAGACACCAGAGACAAGTTGCAAGGAAACACAGTGCAAGCATGTTATTAAATTTGCTTGCACTGTGCAGAACAAATACAGGACTTTTTCTCATGCTAGAGCTCTTCAGCAGAGCTCTGCGCATGGTCTGCCCTGGAAGAGCATTGAACCAACATGCTCACTGAGAGGGGGCGTGTTTGTCATTGGTGATGACAAAACACACCTCCTCTGCCCCGCCCCCTTTTTAGTGGGCCGCTGTGTTAAAAAAATGCCCGGGCCGAATTTTTCTCCCAGACCGGCCCTGATCCACATTAAATGTCAGTTGCCACAATTCTGACCATTTTTCTAGTTTACCTAAATCATTTGTCATTTGACTTATCCCTCCTGGAACATCAACCCTGTTACATATCTTAGTATCATCAGCAAAAAGACATACCTTACCATCAAGACCTTCTGCAATATCACTAATAAAAATATTAAAGAGAATGGGTCAAGTACAGATCCCTGAGGTACCCCACTAGTGACAAGTCCAAGCTTCGAATATATTCCATTAACTACAACCCTCTGTTGCCTGTCACTCAGCCACTGCCTTACCCATTCAACAATATTTGAATCCAAACTTAAAGATTGCAGTTTATTGATAAGCCTTCTGTGTGCAACTGTGTCAAAAGCCTTACTGAAATCTGGGTAAGCAATGTCTACTGCACCACCCTGATCTATAATTTTAGTTACCCAATCAAAAAAATCAATAAGATTAGTTTGGCATGATCTCCCTGAAGTAAATCATCTGGCCATACACTACACACACTAGCACAACATAACAATACTATAACACTGGCATACACCACAAGCACACATGGCATACATACACATAGCACATGGCATACACACACATGGCATACACACTGGCACACACTGGCATAAACACACTGGCATACATACATACGCATACACACACTGGCATACATACACAAATACACTGGCATACATTGGCATACACACATACATACACTGGCATACACACACATACACTGGCATACACACACTGGCATACACACATACACTAGCATACACATACACTGGCATACATACACAAATACACTGGCATACATTGGCATACACGCATACACTGGCATACACACATACACTGGCATACACACACACATACACTGGCATACACATACACTGGCATACATACACTGGCATGCACACACACACACACTGGCATACAAACACTGGCATTCATACTGGCATACATACACACTGGCAGACATACACACTGGCAGACATATACACTGGCATGCATACACTGGCATACATACACACACTGGCATACACACACACACTGGCATACAAACACAGGCATACATACACACACTGGCATACACATACACTGGCATACATACACACACTGGCATTCACACATACTGGCATTCACACACACTGGCATAGACACACAAGTGCAAACCATCCAACTTGAAGGAGCTGGAGCAGTTTTGCAAGGAGGAATGGGCAAAAATCCCAGTGGTAAAATGTGGCAAGCTCATAGAGACTTATCCAACATGACTTAGTGCTGTGATTGCCACAAAAGGTGGCTCTACAAAGTATTGACTTTTTCTGTTATTTTGTCCTATTTGTTGTTTGCTTCACAATAAAAAAAAAAATCTTCAAAGTTGTGGACATGTTCTTTAAATTAAATAATGCAAATCCTCAAACAATCCATGTTAAAGGACCACTATAGCGCCAGGAAAACATACTCGTTTTCCTGGCACTATAGTGCCGTGAGGGTGTCCCCACCCTCAGGGACCCCCTCCCTCCGGGCTCTGGGGAGAGGAAGAGGTTAAAATCTTACCTTTCTCCAGCGCTGGACGGGGAGCTCTCTGCCTCCTCTCTGCCTCCTCTCCGCCTCTTCGGCTGAATGCGCATGCAAAAGAGGGGGGGAAGAGGGGGGGAACGGGGGGGAAGAGGGGAGCTTGGGGAACAGGGGGGGAAATGGGGGGGAAGAGGGGGGAAAGAGATAGGGGGGAGAGGGAGGGGGGGGAAAGATATGGGGAGAAAGAGGGGGGAACAGAGATATGGGGAGGGGGGAGACAGACAGAGAGGGAAGAATGAGACACTGGGAGAAAGAGGGGGAATAGAGAGATAGGGAGGGGGAGAAAGAGACACAGGGGGAGAAAGAGATGGGGAGGGGGAGAAAGAGACAGAGAGGAAGAGAGATGTGGGGGAGAGAGAGAGAGACAGGGAAAGGGGGGAGAAAAACAGTGGAAGAGAGGGAGAAAGAGGCAGAGGGGTAAGAGAGACTGGGAAGGAGGGGGGGAGAAAGAAACATACAGAGGGACGGGGGGAGACAAAAAGGCACACAGAAGGGCTGTATATATCACTGGTGGATCCAGGGGGGCAACAGGGCAATTGCCCCCCCTCCCCTGTCCGCAGGCACCGTGCGGGCAGGGGAGGAGGAAGAGAGGACCTGGGAGCTCACCCTGCAGCTCCTCTGGGTCCTTCTTGCACGAGCACAGAGCGTTGCCGCGATTACCATGGCAACGTTACGCTCTTGCGAGAGTCAACTCTAGCCCTGGAGCTACGGTCTAGTGTTCACTCTCAACACTGTGACCCCCAGGGATTCCTGGTGGTCGCAGTGGTGAGAGTGAACTCTAGCCCCATAAACACACTGCCCCCACACACACACCATACACATTCACACACTGCCCCCATACACACCATACACATTTACACACATTGCCTCACACACACACATACACTGCCCACCCATATACACCCAGCCCCCCATACTAACATTGCCACACACGTACACAGCCCACACACCCTACACATTCACACACTACACCCCCCACACACACTGAACCTTTCACACACATTGCACCACTGCTCCTATTCCCTACTACAGCCCCATATCCCAGCAGATCCCAGGTAAGTTGTCAAACTGTTCTTAAATGGTTTGACTACTTACTCTGGAGCAGTAGTGGTTATTGCGCATGGATTATTTATTTAAATAATCTACAAGTGCCCCAGTAGCCAGCCAGCCAACCCACAGGCTGGCCAGTAGCCAACCAGTTAGCCAGCCCACAGGCCAGTAGCCAGCCAGCCAACCCACAGGCTGGCCAGTAGCCAGCCAGTTAGCCAGCCCACAGGCCAGTAGCCAGCCCACAGGCCTACAGCAAGCCACAGGCTTACAGCCAGCAAGCCACAGGCTTACAGCCAGCAAGCCACAGGCTTACAGCCAGCAAGCCCACAGCCTGCCAGCAAGCCCACAGCCTGCCAGCCAGCCAGCAAGCCCACAGCCTGCCGGAGGTAGCCAGCAAGCCCACAGCCTGCCGGCAGTAGCCAGCAAGCCCACAGCCTGCCGGCAGTAGCCAGCAAGCCCACAGCCTGCCGGCAGTAGCCAGCAAGCCCACAGCCTGCCGGCAGTAGCCAGCAAGCCCACAGCCTGCCGGCAGTAGCCAGCAAGCCCACAGCCTGCCGGCAGTAGCCAGCAAGCCCACAGCCTGCCGGCAGTAGCCAGCAAGCCCACAGCCTGCCAGCCGCAGCAAGCAAGCCCACAGACTGCCAGCCAGCAACAGTAATTAAGGTAAGAGGAGCCAACTTGGCCTAGGTATCAGTGAGCTATGTTGTGTTGCTATATTGTGAATAGGAACCAGAGTGTTGGAGAGACCACCCTCCAGGCCCCATTAGACTCCATTGTAGTCTCTAATGGGGCCTGGAGGAGATTCTTTCTAACACACTCTCTAAAGGACACTGAGATAGCCTCTGCTAGAAATCCCCTCCATGGCCCATTAGCCCTCAATTGTAGTCTCTACTGGGGCCTGGAGGCGACTGTTTCCAGCAGGGGATATCTAATGGACGCTGAGATGGCCTCTGTTAGAAAGACCCCCTTCCAAGCCTATTAGACGCCATTGTAGTCTCTAATGGGGCCTTGAGGGGATTCTTTCTAACACACTCTCTAAAGGACACTGAGATAGCCTCCGCTAGAAAGAGGGCCAATTAGCCCTCAATTGTAGTCTCTGCTGGGGCCTCGAAGGGCTTATTGCCCTTTTGTTCCTTGTGTCTAAATATTGTGTAGGGTGTGGCTGGAGGCGGTGCATGGAGGCGGGACAAGGGTGGCTCTTGCTGCAGAGTATGGGTGGGGCCTGTAAGGGGGCCCTTGATTTATTTTGCCCGGGGGCCCTGAGGGTTCTCAGTCCGCCCCTGCATATAGAGCATGTAGAGAACACACACTGAGGCTGAGTCTTGAGACCAACTCATATATAGACAATATAGTGTATACATATACTTTGGCTGTGTCCTCATAGTAATGCATGCATAGAGCATATAGTGCATACATATACTGAGGCTGTGTCCACATAGAAACTAATACATAGAGCATATACTGGACACACACACTAAAACTGTGTCTTCAGACCAATTCATACGTAGAGCATATAGTGGAAACATACTAATGCTGTACCACAAACCAGTTCATGTACGATACTGATGCCCAGTAGTCTCATATGTGGTATATTTTCTTCCACTCTCTGAAAAAGCATGCTTACTTGCTATAATGCACAGATAACAGCAATCAATGCCACATGTGTTGATAGAAACAAGTGTCTGTGCGGACTTAGAGTTAGGTTTTAACCTGTCATACACATGTGTATACTTTAATCAGGCACCCAGGAAAGTTCTCTTACCTTGGATATTTCTGTCTTCAGGACTGTGGAATTCCAGCAGACTTTATACAGCCAGGATATCCATTATTAGCACTCTTTTGCACAGGGTCGCCACCAGAAATTTTGGGGCCCCTAACTGAGCTCAGGGTCTTGGCCCCCGCCTCCAAAACCGCCCACAGAGACCGCCTCCAAGTCCCACCCACAGGAATACACACACAGACACAAACACATTTACTGATACAAAAGGACACAGATACACACACACACACTAATACATACTTACAGACACACATACTGATACGCATATAGGCATACATACTAACACACACATACTGAGACATACACACATATACAGACACACAGGCGTACATAGTGACAGACACATACTAACATACATACAGACACACATGCATAAGGACATACAGACACAGACACATTCATAATGACAGACAGACAGACATACATTCATACTGGCATACAGACACTGACATCTATACACATATACATACACAGACATACATTCATACTGGCATACATACACACATTCATAATGACATGCAGACATACATACACTGACATTCATAAACACATGCATACAGACAGACATACATGCATACAGACAGACATACAGACCACACCTTGAATATGCTGTGCAATTTTGGGCGCCTGTTCTAAAGAAGGATATCATGGCACTGGAGAGGGTCCAGAGACGAGCTACAAAATTGATAAAAGGAATGGAGCATTTTAGTTATGAAGAAAGGTTACAAAAATTTAATCTGTTTCGTTTAGAAAAACGGCGCATGAGAGGGGATATGATAACTATATACAAATATATTCGGGGCCAGTACAAACCTTTATCTGGAAATCTATTCATAAACAGGGTTATACATAGGACACGAGGTCACACATTTAGGCTGGAAGAAAGGAGATTTCATCTAAGGCAAAGAAAAGGTTTTTTTACAGTAAGAACAATAAGGATATGGAATTCTCTGCCTGAAGAGGTGGTTTTGTCAGAGTCCATACAGATGTTTAAACTGAAATTGGATAAATACTTACAAAAACATAACATACAGGGATATAATTTCTAATTAGTGGGGTAATAGCTGATTGATCCAAGGAGACATCTGACTGCTATTTTGGGGTCAAGAAGGAATTTTTTCCTAGTTTGTGGCAAAATTGGAAGTGCTTCAGACCAGGTTTTTTGCCTTCTTTTGGATCAACAGCAACAACATTTGTGAGGAAGGCTGAACTTGATGGACGCAAGTCTCTTTTCAGCTATGAAACTATGTAACTATATATATACATGCATAGACATACAGACAGACATACATAGACATACAGACAGACAGACAGACATACATTGGGCAGACTAGATGGGCCGAATGGTTCTTATCTGCCGTCACATTCTATGTTTCTAGACAGACAGACATACATAGACATACAGAGCTCATTTTCCAGCCAGCCTCCTGTCTCTTACCTTGTCTTTGCAGGAGGGTGGCTGGGGCTGATGGGAGTAGTCGGATGGCTCTCCTTCTTCACTGCCGGGTGCGCGCTCCTCCCGTGCGGAGTGAGCTGGGAGGAAGTGACCACTTCCTCCCAGCAGCACTTGCGCTGCGGCGGCATTTCTTATTTTTTTTTTAAAGTTGTCACCCTCTGATGGTGGCCCTGCTTTTGCACAATGCATACTTGCATTATTAGCACTCTTTTGCACAATGCCTCCTTCCATTATTAACACTCTTTTGCACAATGCATCCTTTCATGTATAAACTTACCTAAATGCTCACCACACAAACCTCCTAAATGTGACCTATTTGTTAGAAGAAAGCCTAATGTAAGCAGCTGGGAGGGACTGAAAGAACAGACATCCAGGTGCCAATACTAGTTTTAATCTAAATGACTAATGCACTTACCTGAACAGCTGCAGGAATGCGTTTCAGCAGCAAAATGGGGATTTGAACAATTGACAGCCTAAACTGTTTAAACCAGGCTTCCCCAAACTCCGGCCCTCCAGATGTTGCTGAACTACAACTCCAATGATTCTCAGCCTATTTCATTCATAGAATTATGGGAGTTGTAGTTCAGCAACATCTGGAGGACCGGAGTTTGAGGAAGCCTGGTTTAAACTATAGGCTTCCATCTCTACCCCATATGTCGTTCGTCATCACCAGTGGGAGAAGGTTTAAACCAAACTCCAAACAAGGTGGAATACATAGAAGTGGAATAACCAGGTAGTTACCTTAAGGAAGTGCTGTTTACTGGGTCTTCAAGGATAAAGGCTTAGACTCGGCTGGGCCTCATGTATGCAGTGGACAGCTGTCATCACCTCAGGGAGAGAGATAGGTCAGACCCCTGGTTGCTGAAGGAGTTACCCAGGCTGGCAACTCTTGCAGATGTGCTGTTTGCTGGGTCTTCAGGGATAAGAGGCTGAAACCTGGCCTGGCTTCCTATAGGCAGTAGATCACATTTATCCCGTAAACTAGCTGGCGACTCAGAGATATGCTGTTGCTGGGTCTTCAGGGAGAAGAGGCTGAACCCTGGCATGCAGTGGACCATTTTCATCCCCTGAAGGAGGGGTTGGGTCCAACCCCCACTCACTATAGAGCTTGGCAGCTGCTTCTAAGTGCTGCTACAAAGTGTATTTGGAGATATTCTGGAGAGTTTTATTAATTCTACAGCTGTCTAAGATTTTTGTAAGATTTTTCTTTTTACTTTTACAGGCAAGAGTCATATGGGAAAATGTTTTAGATTTAACAAGGTTTGCTTTCCTGTTGATAATTGGTAAGGCGTATTATTCAATCAGTTAGGTGTTTGCTATCGTTTGCAAATAAGCACAGGGCTACACCCACTCAGGTGTTACATTCTTAGCGGGTGGTACCTTTAGGAGTGTATAAAAGGGTTATAGATATTAGCTTGGCTAATAGAGCTTGGCAGTTGCTTCAAATTGGATTTGGAGATATTCTAGAGATAAACTGGAGGTAGTCTGAGGTAATAAAGTAAGTTTTGTTTGATTTAAACTCCTCATCTCATTAAAATGGCAGACTTGGTTCAGTGTAATAGCTGTTGTGCATTTGTTTCACATTTGGTTGTTGGTCAGGTTTGGTTGTTGTCTAATCTGTAGACAGTTCTCTATATTGCAGCAGGAGATTGCATTTTTGAAGTGGGGAGGAGTGTTCCTGTATGTGAAGGATAGCATAAAAACTAGCCTAATAAAAGTTAGTGAGGTGAACATAGTGTCCGTTTGGGTTACGTTAGAATTTGGTAATCACACAGTAACTCATGTAGGTGTGATTTACAGGTTCCATGGACAAATAGAAGAGTTAGATAATTTACTAGTTGAGGAAATAGCTAAAATGACAATGAAGGGGGAAGTTATCATCATGGGTGACTTTAACTGGAAATCCAAAATCCTTGTGCCAGGAGCACACACATTCTACTGGGATTGACTCTAAAACAACTCATTGAGGAACCAACTCGTAAGGAGGCCATACTAGATTTAGTGTCTGCAAATGGAGATTTGCTATCAGATATCCCTGGCAAATCCATGACAGCATCACAATAGGGTTAGCTCTGCCCACTTGGCTGTTTAGGACAGGAAATAAAAGTATAAATACTCCTCCTACCAGACCGGTATTTTTTCCTGTCCTTTTGGCTGTGGACATGGTAAATTGCATTAACTTTTCTAGTTTTTGTTTTAGTTTACCTCTTCTTACTCATGAGGGTTCAGCCTTACTCTCTTGGAAAGGACATAAGGATTCTCCTGATATAACTACTTGTTAGGGACCAGGAACCAGACAAAGACAGAACTAGATGCAAAAACACCTTTTATTAATAAATAGAAAAATAAAGTAATACCCAAAAGCAAAGTCCAGGAGGGAAGAAGGGGTCAGGCACTAAAGCGGGTAGTCAGACGAGCCAGGATCAGGAGAACGGAGAGCAGCGAAGTCAGGAACAAACAGGAACTCACAGGCATAAGGAGACTTCTGGGGAACAGGAAACCACGCAAGGGCAAGGAGGTGCTGGGATTTGCTGCTTAAATAGGCTGCCTGATTAGCAGCAGGGCTGGTCACTACTATCAGGTGAGTAACCGTGGCAACATACTGGAGCTGATCATTAATCTCAGCTGAAAACTCAGACAGCAAAGAAACCCTGACACTACTATCCGATGTAAGCTTTGTTATAGCAGTAAATATATGCCATATGTCGTTACTATTTGAATAATTCTGCAAGAATAAATAGCGGTAATTTATGAGTATATTGTGATGTCAAACTATATCTGCTGTGATCCTAAGGGTAGCGGCTATTTATGAGTGACTCATGCATTAAAACATTACCGCAGTGATTTTTTCTTAACTATGATAATTCTGCAGTGATCCTCATATGATATAAATCCACAGTGATCCTCTTGATTATTATGTGTGACACGTGCATTATAACATTCAGTCTAGTGATCCTATTGGTAGCGGTGCACGGTGTATACACATACTTCATGATTATATAAATCCGCAGTGACCCTCTGGGTAGCGGTAAATCTGCAGTGTACATATATATAGTATTGGATATCGGCCGCTGTGATCCTGGGGGTAGCGGTGTAATATTGGTACCTGCAAATAGCGGGAAACATATAAGTCACTGGATGAAGGACATATTTCTGGTGTTTGGAAGGAGGACCTCCTTAAAATATGGTACTCAAGGAGAAACATATTTGGTGTGATCCTTGCAGTAGCAGTGTTTATATGGAACATGTTCTCATGAATTCAAGTCCACACTGGCCCTTGTTTTTTAACATGAGATGTGGCATTGAATTCCATCAGGCTTAACTACAGAGACTATCCACACTGGGCCTTGTTTTAACAAGATATGTGGCAAGTGATTCCTATCAGGCCTTAATTCCAAGAGTGTCCACACCTGGCCTTGTCTGTAACAAGAAAGGTGACTGTGTTTTCCAGCAGGCATTACTTCAGAGAAAAATCCACCCTGGTCCTTGTTTTTTCAAAATGTGTAGGTATGTTGTCCAGCAGGACTTAACTCAGAGAATATCTGCACTGGCCCTTGTTTTTACAAGATATGTGGGAGTATTTTCCAGCAGACCTTAATTCAGAAAATATCTACACTGGCCTTTTTGTCTACACTGGATCAAGATATGTTGCAGTGATTTCCAGCCTGCCTTACTTCAGAGAATGGAAAATGTTCTTTATTCTGGGCACTCCTATCCAGTGCGTAGTCCACTGCTGCCTCGGTTTTTAATAATTATGTGGATTGATTTATTCTCTCTTGTGGTGGTCACAAGTAAATCAGGCCCTTATAAGGCATTATATTACTGGTTGTTGTGACACTGACTCAGCATGTAGGTAAGCAGATTTAAAGGAGTGTGGAAGGATTTGTGTTTTTCATCTCAGAATTAAATCTAAATTTTGTTCTCTTAAGCTTTCCTATATCTCAATGTATATCCATTATATACTGATGTAAAGGGTCTGTCCAGTCCTTATTGAAGTTAAGGTATTTTACTTCATTATACTTTGGAAGTATCATTTATGAATACCTTCATGAGTATTTCTGGTCTCCAATTTAGAATGGAAGATAACCTTTATTTGGGATTCTCATTAGATTATCTGTGTGTCTAT
>OW240914.1:254116701-254169122 GCA_933207985.1 Pelobates cultripes
GGTTAACCCCACTATGAGTGTTCCCCTATAGCTTCCATTTTTTTTTTTTTCTTCTAGAAAATACATAATACCGTTTATACAAGCCAAGTCAGGGAAACCAGAATTCAGAATAACCAGGGAAAAGCCAAGATCAGGATACCAGGAAATCAGATTCACAAAGATAAAGCACTCTCAGGAAACTAGGAACAGGAAACCACGACAGGGCAAGAGACTGGGATGAGCTAGGGATTTAAATATCCCTCTCTAAGGTCTGATAGGTCAGAGGGCGACTTCTGACCCCAAAACGTGCGTGCGTGTTGACGTCGTGACGTCACGCGCACGTCAGAATAAACTTCGGGGGCGGAGCTATGATTAGGCGCGACCACAGGTCGCATATCCATGTCCAGTATTTTGTTCTTTTCTTCTTTGACTCATTCATGTTGGATAATGTTCCAGAACTGTCATGTTATGCTTATGTTCTTGTCTGAAATTCTGGTTTCATTCTGTACATAGATTTCACATATTCCATTCATATTTTTAATCACAAATAATGTAATTGATTCTGATGGGCTTGAAGTTTTATGTCCTATGCTGCTGGCCAGGCTTTAAGGGTTAATTACAAAAAAGATGGGTAAATGGCGCTAAAAACAGAATATAATATGAAATAGATGTATCCCAATGCGACTAAAACCAAACCAGTGTTAAGTTACATTTAAACACTTACATACATGGAATTGGATACTAAGGAAGGAGGTTTGCACACACGATGGATAAATACGGTTTAATTCTATAACATATAAGAAACCTTCATAGGGCAATATATATACGTAAAATGCTAAATAAAAGCATAGCTAGGAGCACTCACAATCTAGAGAGCCATATAAGTCGGCTCTGAATTGTAGTAGTGTGTAAGTAACTCCAATGTAGTAGCTGTAGTAGAGATGAGGGTCCCCCAGTGAAGGAAATTTCTCCATCTGGAGGAAGATTCAGGAACCAAAATAAATTTAAAAGTAGCTCTCTATTAAGAAATTAAAATAAGCATAGACAATAGCACAACGCGTTTCAACCACTCTCTTGATCTTCCTCAGATGCAATTACCAGTGCTCCTAGTTATGCTTTTATTTTGCATTTTATGTATATATATTGCCCTATGAAGGTTTCTTATATATATTACAGATTTAAACCGTATTTATTCATCGTGTGCGCAAACCTCCTTCCTTTGTATCCAATTTAAGGGTTAATTGCCACCAGTGGCGTACATATGACCCATGGGGCCCCGGTGCGAAAATTGATCCTTGGGCCCCCCCCCAGCGCGCGGGCCGGGCCGAAACACATGGCGGTGGGCACCTGGTCGCAGGGGTTACAGGGCTGCGACCCCTGCGACCGCGGTATGTACGCCACTGCATGCAGATGCACACACACTTAAAGGACCACTACAGACACCCAGATCACATCAGCTCAATGAAGTGGTCTGGGTGTCAGGTCCCTCTAGTTTTAACGCTGCAGCTGAAAACATAGCAGTTTCAGAGAAACTGCTATGTTTCACTGAGGGTTAATCCAGCCTCTAGTGACTGTCTCACTGACAGCCGCTAGAGGAGCACACTGAATGTCCATAGGAAAGCATTGAGTAATGCTTTCCTATGGGCGGTTTGAATGCGTGCGCGGTTGCATTCGGAGCTGAGAGGCTGAGGGATCCCCAGCGCCAAGAGAGTCCAGCGCAGGAGAAAGGTAAGTGCTGAAGACACACACACTCTCACTTACAGACGCATACACACTAGCTAACAGACACACACATTTACTGACATACACTCTCATTGACAAACAAACTCACTAACAGACATCAAACAGACTCACTAACACACACACACTCAGTAAGACACACACAGTAACACACTCACTGACACTCACTAGCAGACACACACTAACACTCACTCTCACTCTAACACTCACTAGCAGATACTCACGCTCACACTCACTCTAACACTCACTCTAACACTCACTCTAACACTAACACTCACACACACACTCTCTAACACTAACACTCATACATTTTTTTTTTTTTAAATCCCCCCAACCTCCTTACCTTTTGAAGTGCTGGGGGGATTCCCAGGCGGGCGCACGAGGGAGCACTCAGTGCTTCCCCTTCAGCTCCCTCGCGCGCCGCGTAGGGATGCCGGAGCCGGAAGATGACGTCATCTTCCGGCTTCGGTATCAGTGCGGTGTGCAAGGGAGCTGAAGAGGAAGCACTGAGTGCTCCTTGGTGTGCCCGCCTGCCCGACCGGCCACCCGCCTGCCGGGTGTCAGCAGGGCCAGCCTCGGGGGGCCCTGGGGTGGCCGGCTCCTGGGCCCCCCAGGGGAAGAGGCTGGCCCTGTGGGTACATACCGGGTTGCAGGGGCGGCCGGGCCCCCTGGTGGGCCGGGCCAGGTCGCAGCCGCGACCCCTGTGACCCTGGTATGTACGCCACTGATTGCCACTGCAGGCTTGGAAGGTCTGTGGCATGCTTACCAGAGGTGAATTTCTCCTTGCTAGATCTAAATATTCTATTTCCAGTGACAAGTGGAAATGTTGAACCGTGGGCTAGGTTAATTATTTTAAATGTATCTTTTTAGTGAAGCCTTCACAGTGGTAATAATCATGTTTCACTATTTATACTCTGTAGTAAATCGTAGCGGACGATATGTATTAGTTTTCCTATGGCCTCTGAGCACAATCTTGTGAGTTCTATTCCGTATTACCTTTTCCACTGGGATGTTATTTGTTTTGTTCCTCTTGCTACTGCTCACATATCTGCAGATGAGTCGAAGGTGGGCTACAATGGACCCTGAAGATCGTTCTACCATCTCTGGTAAGTCCTATATAATTTACTTGTATCTGCACAAAATCTGCTATTATTTATAACAAAGGAATATTTAAAGCAACAGTATATTTTCCAGTGCTGCTTGTTTTAAGTTGTCATACTGTTTTGCAATTTAATATATGGTATTATCCTGCCTGGTTATCCTATATTGTGGTTTTGGTTTCCAGATAATTTTTCATATTATGCTTTGGATAGATACAGTATCTGATCAGACGATGTGTCTGTTTATGCACTTATTATTTAACTACCTATTTCATCATGTTTGGTTGTGTTTTTAACCACAGTTTGCAAGTTATCTGATACTTCTGGTAACCGTATCTTGTCTTACTATTCATTATTAGAGTTGAGCGAACCCGGACTGTAAAGTTCGGGTTCGTACCGAACATTAGGTTTTTTGGACCCCGAACCCGAACATATCACTGTATGTTCGGGTTAGAGTTCGGTGTTCGGCGATTTAATGGTGCGTTTTGAAAGGCTGCAGGGCAGCCAATCAACAAGCGTTTGACTCGTGTGCCCTTAGAAGCCATCACAGCCATGCCTACTAATGGCATGGCTGTGATTGGCCAGTGCAGCATGTGACCCAGCCTCTCTATATAAGTTGGAGTCGCGTAGTGCTGCACACACCTGCGGTCTTATTAGTGTAGGGAGATAATGCTGCCGCTGATAGGGACAGCTTAGGAAAGAATTCTGCAAACTAGTACATTAGTGGGGTGGGGTGCACTTCATATCTGAGAGTCAAATAGAAGCTTCAAATACCGCGGTTACATCAGTGTTTTAAAAAGTCTATTTTTTTTGGTGCTAAATAGTACATTAGTGGGGTGCACTTCATATCTGAGAGTCAAATAGAATCGTCAAATACTGCTGTCACATTGCAGTTTTAAAACTTTACTTTTTAGCACCCAAATAATGTTCATTAGTGGGGTGCACTTCATATCTGAGAGTCAAATAGAAGCGTCAAATACTGCTGTCACATTGCAGTTTTAAAAATTAAAATTATTTGGGTGCTAAATTGCTAAATAGTATTTTAGTGGGGTGCACTTCATATCTGAGAGTCAAATCGAAGCGTCTAGTAGTGTGCTTACAGCGCAGTTGTAAAAATTCTAACTTTCTGGATGCTAATCTGATAAATAGTACATTTTGGGGCCTGCTCTTCATATCTGAGAGTAAAATAGAAGCATCTAATAGTGCGCTTGCAGCGCAGTTCTAAAAATTCTAATTGTTTTGCTGCTAATCTGCTGCTTACATTGGAGTTTTAAACAGTCAATTTAAAAAAAAAAAAATGTTGTGCTAAATAGTATATTTGAGGTGTTCACTTCATATCTGAGAGTCAAATCGAAACGTAACTGATTCGAATTTACTACATCGGTCACTTGTAATATTGTTTCACACCTACAACACTTGTTACACAGATCTAGATAGAAAACAGATTTATATTTTCTACACTAGAAATTACCAGATAACAAGCTGCTATATTTAAACCAGTTATCAATAGCTAAGAGGTACTTAAACAATATTGTAATTCTGGGGCAATACCCTCACAAGTCAAATTGAGAGGTCAGCTTATAGGGAAAACTGGTGACTGGATACAATTCTAAAACAATTTCCATGTGTCTTTTGCATGTATATGACTTATATGTATATGACTTTACATGCTGGAAAAATCACAGGTGCCAACTGCTGTGGCTTTCTGCAGTGTGCATACCGGCAAGGAGGGCAGGGTTGAGGAGTGGGTGGAAGATGATGTGGAGGATGATGAGGTCCTAGACCCAACATGGAATCAAGGTCATGCGAGTGACGTGTGCAGTTTGGAGGAAGAGGCGCTGGTCGCACAGAGGCACCAGCACAGCATAAGAGGGAGCAGGGTGCAAAAGCGGAGCGGCCGCCGTCGGCATGTATTAGCTCGACAATGACCAGTTATCCAAACAATACATGTAGTGATCAAAGGATCCATAATAGAGTTGAGCGAACCCAAACTGCAAAGTTCGGGTTCGTACCAGATATAACGATCCATTCGTAGTTTCACAGTCAGGTGGGCAGTCCGGTGACCAGGACCCAGACACTGTCTGGGCGGCGGTTGGATGACCGGGACCCAGTATGCCTGATGTTGAAGTTAGGAATCACAGTGTGGAATGGATTAGCAGGGTTTGGTGCAGTGTAACCGCATGCCCCCTGGTGTTGAGCACCAGCGTTTGTGCGGCCATATACCAGGACCCTGATGCAGCTTCAGTAAAAAGAGTACTGGATACCACAAGCCCTCACCAGACTGGTCCACAACTTGGAACAGGATGTGACATTCACTGTAGCAGCTGTGCACGCTTTTGGTGTTCTCACCCTGCTGCTGCTCGCCTGTCTGCACTGCAGCGTAACTTCAGTCTTCCCGCTCACCACCTCATGAGACTCTGCAAGCAGCAGCAGGCGATAGTGGAGTTTCAGCTGCAGCACGCACGTGTCAGTGGCTCTGCACCAGACTCCAATTGATCAGAGTTAAAGGATTTCAAGTGGACTCATTACAATAACAGGGCCTCTAAAGAGTCTTGTATTGTTATTTGTCGTCACTACCTTCCCGCGTCGGAAGTGGGTCATTTCCGCACCTGCTGCCTTCCTTGCATGTGGTAGCCGTTTCTCAGGGTCCCTGTACGGAATGGAACCCTGATTCCCCGTTACCCGTGGTCACCATGGTAGGTGCAGAAACTGGAATCCAAAGTTTATATGGATGACATCCAGATGCAAAGTCGCCGCCACAGGGATGTGCGATTTGGCCCGAGATTCTCTAGAGTCAACAAAGTGCCCGCGCAACTATAATGTCAACAGCTAGTCTGCGGAACAGAGTTGTCTTTTTTATATGTCCCAATATTTTGGGGGCTACCCCAATTAAAATAAAAAAAATATATATATATAAACAGTGTTGGCTACCTCCTCCACCGCCGCTTCCACCTACACCGCCACGGTCACCGCCTCCTCAACCTATGGGTCACGTAGTATAAACTATGTACACAATAGCAGAGGCTTGTGAAGGCCTTTTCTCCATGCATCGGGAGTTAAGCTCAGTTTGAACAATGAAAGAGAATACCCTGCACTCCAACCCTCTCTCAAATGGATAATTTTGGTGATCCTCCTGGCAGCCATGCTTTAGATTTTGATTTATGTTCTTCCAAAGCTAAAATCAAAGATTCCATTTTTGTGGCTCAGCTGTATTTTTAATTTTTATGTTATTTTAAGTGATTTCCCTATCCACATTTGTTTGCAGGGCACTTGACCTACTCTTATCCCCATTTTACTTGCTTTTGCAGCTCTCTAGCTCTTTCCAGGAGTTTTTTAGAGGCATTTTTGTGCCCAAAAGTTCGAGTCACCATTGACTTCAATGGGGTTCGGGGTCAAATTCGAGCCCGCACCCCGACTTTTTTCCAAAGTTCGGCCGAACCCGCCGGACCCGAACATCCTGGTGTCCGCTCAACTCTATTCATTATGTTTTTGGGGCAATTCAGGTATAAAGAGTATCCTGATATTTGTAATGCTTCGATACCTTGAACTTAGTGTCATAATAAGGTGTGTCTCAAACAATTTCATTCTAACACTGTTCTTAATGATTTTTTTTCTGTTCTCAGATGTCACTATATATAGTCTTCTACCTCTTACAATACTACAATACTACATTGTAGCATCCAGCCAGTGCCTCACGCCTTGAGAGAATGTTTTAATTTCTTTATGGGAGATTATGTTAGTCTCTGATCTCTGAGAAACTGTAAGAATTAGCAGCTTCTCTGATGCTATAAGTGTCCTCAGACTTGAAACTATTCCTGTTTCACCTGGCCTATTCACTCACTGTTGGTTTGTGCCACAGTTCATCGGCCAACTTATATCTAATACCTTTATTGATTTTACCATTCAGTTTGCAATTATAAGGATGCCAATGTTTATTCGGGTTAGAAGTTTGATTCCCTGTTACTTCTTTCGAACACTATTTTGGGCACCTTCTGCAGTTGTCTTTGACTGGGGGGAGGTGTTTTTCTTACTGCACATGATAATCAGGGCCGGAACGGGAATTAAAAGCAGCCCTGGAAAAAAATTATTTACCAGCCCCATAATGCGTCGTGCCAGCATAGTGTGCAGATACAGAGTTAGAAAAGATAACTTAAAATTAAAAATAATTACTCCAACGTAAAAAAAAAAAGCACTCATTGGCTTCAAAATAAACAAAAGTGCAGATTTATTTTAAGCAGACGTGCCTTTGCATGTAATCAATGTTTCAGTCCAACTACCTTGACATATCAAGGAAAGCTTGGTAATGGGACTGAAATGGTGAATGTAGGTAGGGTACAACTGTAAACAAAATGACGTTATCTTGTTTATTTTAAAGTCCTGTGGGTGCGCTCTTCACTTTAACCCCTTAAGGGGGTTGTCATGATTCCCTTTTATTCCAGAAGTTTGGTCCTTAAGGGGTTAAACATGTTTTTGTGCTGGAGTATGCACCAAGCAACAAGACTGGGCCAATATCTGCTCATTACATATGGTACATATTAATGACATTTCTCTGTGTATTATGCATATATAAATCTACATTAATATATGTGTAAATAAATAGGCATAAATATATATATCCAAAGTTGATATGGATGACGTCCACATGCAAAGTCGCTGCCATGAGGATGTGCGATTTGGCCCGAGGTTCTCTAGAGTCAACAAAGTGCCTGCGCAACTATAATGTCAACAGCTAGTCTGCGGAACAGAGTTGTCTTTTTTATATGTCCCAATATTTAAGGATATATATATATATCTTCCACTCTCTTTCTCCCCCCTTTCCCTGTGTGTGTGTGTCTCTCTCTCTCTCTCTCTCCCTCCCTCACATCTCTCTTCTCCTGTCTCTTTCTCCCCCCTCCACCATCTCTCTATTCCCCCTCTTTCTCACTTTTCCCCCTTTGTCTCTTTCTCCCTCCTTTCCCTGTGTGTCTCTCTATTCTCACACTGTCTTTCTTCCCTCTTCCCTTGCATCTAAACTTTTCCCCCTCTCTGTTTTATTTTCCCCCCCTCCCATTGTTTCTCTCTATTCCCTTCCCCCACCCTCCCATTTACCTAGAGAAGTCAGAGGGGGCCGGCCGCGTTCCACACCGGAGCCAATGCTGGAGCTGCCGGGCCGGCGGCACTCTGCTGTCACTAATGCTGAGGACTGAAGGAGAAGGGAGGAGCATGTCTATCATGCTCCCTTGTGGTTCCCACAATTCCCAGCACAGTACTGTGCTGGGAATTGTGGGAACCGTGAGAGAGCATGATAGACATGCTCCTCCCTTCTCCTTCAGTCCTCCGCATTAGTGACCATAGACATCAGCAAAGTGCCGCCGGCCCGGCAGCTCCAGCATTGGCTCCGGCGTGGAACGCACCCGGCCCCCTCAGAGTGTGCCACCGGACCGGCCATCCAGTGGCACCTACCTGCGTATCCCCCAGATGCTGCGGCGCACCGGGAAATTTCCCGGTATCCCGGTGGGCCAGTCCGGCCATGATGATAATCTAAGATTAATTTCGTGGCCTGGTTTATTTCTCCTGCTCATTTGTTGGAATATTTTTCAGATCTGTATAATTAGACGCTGTTGTCCAGGAATGGACAAGTGTTGCATTCCTGGATATTGTAAATTGCTGATTTCAGTGTGTTTTGGCAATCTAAAAACTGGTGGTTATAGTCCTATGACATCTATGGTCCCACTTACAGTCATCTGGCTATACCAGAGTTGTGTAACAGTTTTTCTGTTATCTATTCACAGATTTCACAATTTGGATACTCAAAGAAAGTGGCCTTATTTTACATTTTGGGAAGTTTCCCATAAACTCTGCAGTCCAGAGTTTGCTTTTTCTTACCTGATTTTACAAATATTGGTGGGTGCTTGTTTATTTCCCTCCCATCAGATGTTGAGCATGGGTATTACCCTATTGTGATGCTGCCATGGATTAGCCAGGAATAAGGAAAATTTTTACCATAGTTACTGTAATTTCCTTTTCCTGGATATATCCATGGCAGCATTGCATCCCTTCCTTATGTATCATTTTTTTAAAAAAATTTTAAATTTATTTTTAAGGAGCTTTGAACTAGACTGGAGATCCGGTCTGGTAGGAGTAGTATTTATACTTTTATTTCCTGTCCTAAACAGCCAAGTGGGCGGAGCTAACCCTATTGTGATGCTGTCATGGATATATCCAGGAAAAGAAAATTACGGTAAGTATGGTGACATTTTCCTTATTACTGTGGTTGAAAGTTTAGGATCCAGTGATCACCAATCAGTGTGGTTTAATATAAGAACAGTGACTGAGTCACACCACACAAAAACAAAATTTTTAGACTTTAGAAAAACAGACTTTTCTAAAATTAGAATATGCGTAAAGGAGTCCTTGTCAGACTGGAGCAGTTTAAATAGAGTCCAGGAGAAATGTGATTATTTAAAAGTTGCACTGCTGAAGGCAACAGAAAATTGCATTAGGCTTGTCCGTAAAAGCCAAAAATTTAAGAAACCACTGTGGTACTCCGCAGGTGTGGCCAAAATAGTAAAAAAAAAACTAAAAGTTAGCATTTATTATTATAAAAAAACCCATAGTGAGGAAGACAGAATGATCTATAATATTAGACAGAAAGAGGCTGAGCAAGTTATACAAGCTTTCAAATCACACACAGAAGAGAAAATAGCACAGTCAATAAAGGGGGATAAAACATATGTTTTAGATACATAAATGAGAAAAGGAAAGTAAAACAAGGATTAGTTAGATTAAAAACAAAAGAATGAAGGTATGTAGAAAAGGATAAAGATCTAGCTGATTGCCTCAATGAATATTTTTGTTCACTACTTACAGATGAAAATGAAAGAAAGGGACCTCAGTTAGGAAAAAGGACAAATGAGGTATTTGTTACATGTGAGTTTACAGAGGAAGAGGTACTATTTCAACTGTCAAATAAGTCGATGGGGCCTGATCCGATACACCCAAAGTTATTAAAAGAACTTAGTGGTGTACTAGCAAAACCATTAACAGATTTATTTAACCAATCATTGTTATTAGGAGTAGTCCCAGAAGATTGGAAATTAGTGATCGTTGTACCCATTCACAAGAAAGGTAGTAGGGAGGAGTCGGGCAACTATAGGCCAGTAAGCCTTACTTCAGTAGTTGGGAAAGTGATGGAAACCATGTTAGAATAGGATTGTTGAACATCTAAAATCACGTGGATTTCAAGATCAGAGATAACATGGGTTTACTTCAGGGAGATCATGCCAAACTAATCTAATTTATTTTTTTGATTGGGTAACTAAAATAATAGATCAGGGTGGTGCAGTAGACATTGCTTACCTAGATTTCAGTAAGGCTTTTGACACTGTTGCACATAGAAGGCTCATCAATAAACTGCAATCTTTAAATATTGTTGAATAGCTTAGGCAGTGGCTAAACGACAGGCAACAGAAGGTTGTAGTCAACGGAGTATATTCAAAGCAAGGTCTAGTTACCAGTGGGGTATCTCAGGGATCTGTACTTGGACCCATTCTCTTTAATATTTTAAGGTCTTGATGGTAAGGTATGTCTTTTTGCTGATACTAAAATTTGCAACAGGGTTTATGTTCCAGGAAGGATAAGCCAAATGGCAAATAATTTAGAAAAATGGTCAGAGCTGTGGCAACTGACATTTAATGTGGATAAGTGCAAGATAATGCACATTGGACGTAAAAACCCGAGGGCGGCGTATAGGATATTTGATACCCTACTAACCTCAACATCTGAGGAAAGGGATTTAGGAGTAATTATTTCAGATGACTTAAAGGTAGGAAGACAATGTAATAGAGCAGCTGGAAATGCTAGCAGAATGCTTGGTTGTATAGGGAGAGGTATTAACAGTAGAAAGAGAGAAGTGCTCATGCCATTGTACAGAACATTGGTGAGACCTCACTTGGAGTAATGTATGCATTACTGGAGACCGTATCTTCAGAAGGATATTGATACTTTAGAGAGAGTTCAGAGAAGGGCTACTAAACTGGTTCATGAATTGTGGGATAAAACTTACCAGGAAAGGTTAAAGGTATAGCTTAGAGGAAAGATGAGATAGGGGGGATATGATAGAAACATTTAAATACATAAAGGGAATCAACACTGTAAAGGAGGAGACTATATTTAAAAGAACTACTACCACAACAAGAGGACATAGTCTTAAATTAGAAGGGCAAAGTTTTAAAAATAATTTAAGGATGTATTACTTTACTGACAGGGTAGTAGATGCATGGAATAGCCTTCCAGCTGAAGTGGTAGAGGTTAACACAGTGAGGGAGTTTAAGCATGCATGGAATGGGCATAAGGCTATCCTTGACTTAAGATAAGGCCAGGGACTAATTTAAAAGTATTTTGAAATATTGGGCAGACTAGATGGGCCGAATGGTTCTTATCTGCCATCACATTCTTTGTGTCTGTTTCTAAAGGGGGTATCCAGGCTAGCCACTTTTACAATAGCGTTGCTTTGTCTTCAGGGCTTAGAGGCCCTGGCAGGGCTACAAAAATATTGCCTGGTGAGCATAAAGGAAAAATCTAGGCCTGCATAAGCAGATTCCTTCCAAACTGCTGTGAAGGACAGGAAAAAGACTGCCTGGTGGCAAGGGGGAGGATCTATTTATACCAGTTTCAGAGTTCTATTTCCTGTCCTTTCTGTTGTGAGGGGAGGAGCTAACCATAAGTAAATGCTGTCATGATTGATCAGAAAATGCAAATCTTCATATGTTGTTACAACTAATCATCTTATTTTAGAAAATCTCAAATTTTGGATCACCCTAATTAAATTTCACACAAGGAAATAAAATACAGAAACAATTTAGTCACAGAAACAATACAGAAACATTTAGTGAGCAAATTTTTAACTCTATCCTAACTTTTAAGTTTCTGTTTCACTTTAAATTACATTAAATTGCTTTACAACACCAATCCTACATATTTTAATCATTGTAACTGGAATGCAACCACAAACTAGAATATAGGAAGCAATTACCTCACAACAACTTCTGTATATAACCAGCACAAATTTAGATGTTAGTGATTATGCGTCTCTATTGGTTATTATTATATCTTAACCCACCTAAGCAACGGTACACCTTTATACTTTTATATATTCCTATTCTTGAGGTGACAAACTATATCTCTAAAATCGGTTGTTTGGGTATATTTTCTAGAACAGCCATTCAGAGGGGATTTGTTATACAATATTTGGTATTTTTAATGCATTTATTTCTGTTGTTCATGTTGTGATATATTTACCAAACTTAATAATACCTCCTATTTAAAAGAAACCATAAATAAAGCTACTATAACTGTATAAATAAGAGCTTTATAAATACTCATAGCAAAAGCCATGAAATATATGACAAGACAATATAAATTATTTTAGGGAGCTTTGAAAAAATGTTGAGTGTCTACCCTGACTTATTTGTATTTTTTTTTTCTAAAATACACAACATTGTATTTGTCTACAATGAATTTAAAAAGTATGTTATATCAATATGAATACAAACCTGTATACAGAGGAACATTGTGGACTTTATGTGCAGGCATGGAGAGTGCCAAGCTCACATCAAAAGCTTTTCATAGGATAGCATTGAAGCAAATGTTTTTCTATGAGCTGCTGTGTCACATGATCAAGCTTTATTCATGTGTTTAACACTTCAAGGTAAATGCTTTACTTTGAGGAGTTAAACATACAGAAACACTTGAGATCAAGTGGTCTGGGTGACTTTAGTAGTCCTTTAGTTTTCAGTTTTCTACCCAGTGGCCCAATTTGTCTATTAAGACTTCCTGCTAAGTAAAATGCTCTGTCTGTATTATCTGAGATGTGAGTTCCTACACCCTATTATAAGATACTTTATAAATAAGCACAACAGCACATTTTTACCCAAATGAATACAAATGTAATAGTTGCAACAAAGAAAATATTCTCACTTACAAAAGCTGACTTCAAGTCATCTGATATAACATCAACAACTGACAGGCACTTCTAGAGGCACATGATTTTCCTTGTAATGTGAAGAAAAATAAACATACTTAAAGGATATTTTTATTATTCTGCTGCAAGTTGTGCTCTACCTTAATAAAGGAAACACAAGTATATTATGGTTCTTTATTGTAAACATTATAGAGTGTGGAACACAATCCACAGAAGGGTTCAGATGTGCGATATTCACATTCATTTAACTGAAAAGCTATTTAAACTGAAACACCATTGTTGTATAGTTCTGTGGCTGACTCTCCTGCTGGTCTCTCCAGATTTATTGGCAAAAAAAGCCTGTCCATGCACACTACAGCAAAACACTTTTAATGGTCCACATTAATCCAGACTAAAAGCATAAGTATAAATCTTCTGTTCAATGCCGTATATAATGTGGTTACTGTAAATTGAGAAGCTAACAAACGCAAGAGGAATTTGATTGATTCATTGTTGTCTTACAAAGTAATCTTACATGGCTTCTTTTTGAATTTATATTGCATACACATTTTAACACAGCATAATTTATGTAATCAGGAGCAAAATATTTATTGATGTTCAGTGTAGAGGGACTTTATAGTCCATACAATTTAAAGGGTTTCATAAAACAACGGTTTTGGTTAGAGTAATCTTTTTGTGGTCATGAACTCTCTCTTCAGACCAATCCCCCTTGCCTTACGACACTTCCTTATGCCAAAGGAGGTGGAAGAACTGGGAAGGTAGACTGAGGGAAGGACAGACAATGGAATGAAGGTTAGATGGAGGAGCCTACACAGAAGGTAAAGAGCATCACAGAACAGAGTTATGGATCTGGCCAGTGGAGGTTCAGCCATATGGATATTTGGGGCAGTTCTCTACCAGTTTTTATGTGGTGAAAAATATATATTTGCAGTAGTTTAGAATCACTGAGATTCTTTTTTTTAGACGTAAGACAAAAAAATGGTGTAAAATTAAAGTCTCTTTAATTCTGTGGGTCCCCTCCTCCTTATTGGTAGCTGTTTGGAGAAGCTTACTTGAAAGCATCTAGACATGTCAAAAATAGGTCTGGTTTGCAATCTACCTTATTTCAGCAGGTTTTGCACATGCCTCGTCTCCTTTAAGAAGGAATTTCCATTGAGTTGCCATTCAGCCATCAGAGACAGCTGCCCATGCAGGGAGGCATGATATGAGCCTCTCTATTCAACGCCATCATTGGATAATGACATGAGGGGGTTGAGTTACAGTACCAACTCTACATCCTCTGTCCCCACTACAGCCCCTAGCAACCTAGTATAGCCCCTAACTCTTTAATTATAGCCTATATCACCCCAATACCAGTGACCCTCCAGAGATCAGGTTCTGGATCTGCCCCTATCTGTTCTGAGTCTCACATGTAAATGCTGCTGCTGACTCTGTTCTGACTTCAAGTTAATTCAGATTTATTTTCAAATATCCCCCTATCGGGGTTGTTGGGTGTAGTAAGGTACTTGTGGCAGACCTCTCTGCCTCTCGATTTGTTATTTTAGACTATTTTGTCTTTGTTCGCCAGTCCCCGGTTGTTCGTGTGTGTTCTCTGATTACATTCCCTAAAAGACGAATGAACTACTGAATGGCGGGCCACCAAGCAGGGAAGTGTGCTGCTCGTTAACCTTTTTGACCTTTATTAACATTGTGGTTAACCGCAGCCACTTCCAACTCCCGAACGGTCGGCTGGGTGGTCGTCGTTCGAATGAACGAACACGTGGCGACAGCCATCTTGTACAGTCAAACTAATTTCTGACACTGTTTCCCATGAACACTGCTGAGACCACCAACCATCCATCTCTTCATTCCAGTTCATACGAACGCTGTGCCGTTCGATATATTGATAATCCATGAATGGAACTGTCCCAGATAGCTAAACCCATGGAGCTTATGCTTTCTGCTGAACGCACAATGACGATTTGACTGTATGGATGGGATCTGAGCGCTGTTCGGTTATATTGAGCGCTCAGATCCAAGCTATCTGGGGATATGTCGAATGTGGGGGTTCCGTTCTGTAAAATAAGACATATATTTTTATGTGTTTTTCTGTTGTTGTAAAATGGGTGATATTCTCTATACACACATTTACTGACAGACAGACACACACACACACACTCACTCACACACATGCTAACTCACAAACACACTGACTCACAGACACAGACTGACAAACACTAACACACACACAGATTCACTGACAGACATAAACACACACACTCATTGATACGCACACTAACAAACACACAATGACTGATGCACACACACACACACCCTGACAGACACAGACACTGACAGACACACATATATATATATATACACACATTCACTGACAGACAGACACACACACATTTTCCCCCAACACTCATAGATTATTATCTTTTTAATTTTCATTAAAATCCACCCAGCCTTTGGGAGAGCTGGGTAGATATTTTACCTGTGTTCCAGTGGGGCTGCCGGGCTGGCTGATGGCTGGGCTGTTGAGGATGCTGGGCAAGCAGGCATGCGTGCAGGCAGGTAGTTGCGCATGCAGGCACGCAAAGCAGGCAGCGAGGGAACTGAGCTCTTCTTGTGCAGTATAATACCAGGAGCTGAAGAGACATGTTACTGCAAGACATGCGAGTAAGCTAAGCAGGAAGAGCTTACAGATTAGTGCTCCCTCGCTGCCCGCCTGGGACAGAACTGGCATTTGCCTGGGCATTTGGGGTGCATTTTGCTGCCTCCTGCAAAGCGCTGCTCAAGGCAAATGCCTTGTTAGCCTTGCGGTAAATACAGCGCTGCCTTACCTAATAGTTTAATTCTATATGTTGGTGGAAATTACATGTATTGTATTAAAAGGTTGCTTTGTTTTGGAATGTAAGGAGGAACTTTTGGTGATCCCAAGCTGAGGTAGCAACAGGAGCACTTAGGAGAAAGTTCTACAATGAACTATGTTACAAAAAAATAATTAGAATAACTTTATTGAGGGTATCTACTAAAAATTATGATCCCAGATAAAAGAGACTATAGTAAATAAAACTTACTACACCATAACCACTAAAAACTTATATAATCGTATGGGGAGTGGTGGACTCAAACACCAAACATAGAGAAAAGGGGAGCTGTAAAGATAGAAATCTGTAGCCTCAATGATTTGACAGAGCAGCCTAGATTGATAACCTGTCCTAAATAAAGACAGATATTGGTGATCTTAATAATCAAATCCAAATTAGGGAATGCTGTTATGTTCTCAACTTGGTGGTCAAATAGATGAAAATACAGAATATGTCTGTATCTATCAAGTGGCCAGCTAGAGTAAGATACTGAAACAGTATCAAAGAGATAATAACTTCAAAAATGGAGACAGAAACAGAGTATCTCATCTGCCTAGAAACGAGTGACTGGTGGTCATGCACACAGCTATTGCCTGCAGAAAAGCCAAGTTTGCAATATAAATATAAGAATGCTGACTGCTGCCACTGCTAGTATAAGGCAATCCCATCTGTTCCTGTGAAAGAAAAAAGATTCTACTCTCACAATCTGCTGATAATCGTCTACGGCTACTAACAGCTAATATGACCGAATCTAAATGGTAGAGAGTCCATATCCCCCACCCTGTGGTCACATCTAGGTGATGGAAGATAAAACAAAAAAGAAAAAGGACCTAACGTACGTTTCGGCGCTCCCAAAGCGCCTTTGTCAAAGGTGCTTTGGGAGCGCCGAAACGTACGTTAGGTCCTTTTTCTTTTTTGTTTTATCTTCTTTTTATTTACTATAGTCTCTTTTATCTGGGATCATAATTTTTAGTAGATACCCTCAATAAAGTTATTCTAATTATTATTTTGTAACATAGTTCATTGTAGAACTTTCTCCTAAGTGCTCCTGTTGCTACCTCAGCTTGGGATCACCAACTTCTTTATTATATTGTATATAAACAAGGGTTACCCCCTAGAAAGTTCGACTCACACACTCTAGTTGGTTTTTTTGGCACCTAGGTGCCTTCCCTTCTTTCTACTTTTTTACGAGGAACTTTTACAAATTGACAGGAAAAAGCAAAAATTTTACATTAGTTTGTTTGTATTATTATTATTATTATTATTATTAATAAAGTGCCTTTGTTTTATCAGAGTTCACCATAGGATGGAGCAAGCCACAAGGGCTAGAACAGTACCTGAGATTCTTACCTATAGCAAAACAAATTAAAATAAAAGTTTGCCTATCAGTTGGCTACTAAAATCTATTCATTACATGTTTTCCTAAGTAATATTAAGTCTTTGGCTTCTAAAACATTATCTTTAATTGTTTCTCAAACTATGGGTATTAATAAATAAATTAACTACAAAAAAAAACCAATGCTCCACTTATAACCATTACAGGCAACATTTAGTGATAATAAAGTCTGGTGTACTACAGAGAAGGGTAATGATCAGTTGTGATATTTCCAAGTTAACAATGGCTTATTCTATCTGAAAACTTCCTGTTTTTACTTTAAAAGCCATGATAGGTTAAGAGTGGGTCAAGGCAAAATATAGGTAGGGTCAAGTTAGTATCGTACCATTTACAATCCTGACATCTCTGTTCAAAACAACATAATTAAAGTCTAGTACAAAATTGCGTAAAAGCTTTTCTACACTACAATAGCACATCTTAAATTCTGATGCTGCTGCCCCAAGCAGGTGCAAGTAGACCTAGGTTATCTTTCACTGAAAAATAAAACACATCTGTTTATCTCTAAGGTAGCCTGTATTACGTTTCCCTGATTTTTATCTGCTACGAGTTCCTTCAGGAAAAAGAAAACAGTGATTCCACTTGGTGGTCATGAATGTGTACAGCTGTTCTTGTCTTTTGATTGACAAATGCTTTAGCAAAGGCCATGCATCTGATACGTCTCTGTGAACATCCAAGCATTTGAACAAGTGCTTCCCATTTTGTATGTGACAGGGAGAGTGCCGCAGGTGATGATCCGCAACAATTCAGGTATCATGGGCCCTCCTTCTATAGTAACACTTGGCCTAATTAGCTGCCACTTGACTTATCAAGAGGGCATTGTTAGAACGAAAACCTAGAATGCTCAGGATACATACATCTAGGCTGACTGCAAACAGAAGGAAGAAAAGATATTTATCAGCTGAAAGAATTAATTAAATACTAATTAGCTTTTTCTCTAAATCACTTGAAAGTAGGAGAAACTTAAAACAAGAGTATGTGAGTACTTTTGTTTGTGAATTATTGTCTAGTCTTCAATTGAAAGGGTCTAGCAAAATTATATATAGAAAACCTATAACTTTTATTCATTTTCTTATATAACTTATTTTCATTGTCATTTTAATTGTAATGAGTAGAGTGATTTATTTTTAACTTACTTCTGTTATGTGTGCACAAAAAAAACCATTTAAATTGTCCTTTGTGAAATATGTAAAAGAACATATACTGCTTGATGTTTTGATATTGATAGTCATTGCAGTTATTTAATGTGTATTAAGTGTAGCCCAGATTCAAAGATTTGTAAAACTAGAGGAAAGGTTCACACTAAAACTGAGTTTTTATGAAATCTGGGTTGCTTTGCAACTAACTATAACTTGATGTTTTACAAAATGCTCATTAAATAATCAAATTTAGGCTACGTTCTGCCAATAAATCACTATAAATGTAGTTGTTGTAATCCTGAATGATTTTATTATGAGTTCTTATTTTTAAGAATATTCAAAATAAACATAGAAAGCATAAAAAAAATAAAGTGATTGATAACTCATCATATTTCTAATTTAATTAGGAATTGTTAGCCAATAAAAATACATTATTTTTGCTTATTTTAGTTAAAGCAATACATGTCTGTGCACATCAAATACTGTTCTACCTAATATTTACAAACACAGTGACTTAATTTTCTATAACTATGCATTCATCAAGAAAAATGTGTTTCTCTTATATTGCCTTCAAGGATAACAGTGATTGAATTATGTGCAGATATTTATTCTGTCTCTATAAACTGCCATTCTATTTTGTAAATGCCAATTAAGAAGATATGTAAGAATAATGATTTAAAAAAAAAAAAATTTAGTTTTGTGTGTTTTTTGCTAAATTAACATTGCATTCTTCCATTGTTAGACCAATAAATCGTATAAAGTATTAAAACTGTGATGACTTTTTAAGATCTATCACTGTTATAAGGGATTAAACAAAATCAACTTGGAATTCATCCAAGTGGAAAAAAAAGACACCTGCAACCACAATGAAAAAGAATAAAAGACCACCCTATTATCTAGAACAGGAAGTGGTCAGAGAAGTAGGGATGGAAACAGAATAACCCTGAGAAAATGTGGTGACACTATAGCTATTAAATTAAATATAGATGCTTCATTTGGTGGGGAAATTCTCTAACACATTTTTCTTGGATCGATCTATCTATCTATCTATCTATCACCATTTCTCTATATAATAGAGAAATTGATCAAAAGACAAGACAGACTGAATGATAGATAGAGAGATAGATCTAAGAAATAGTGTGTTGTTTTTTTTCATACGTTCGCCATGACATCCACAAGTATATTGCAATGTTCTGTATATTGGATAGGAGTCAACTTATGTTGTACCTGTTGTGCAAAGTATGTATTTACAAAATTCCAAGTTTTTAGCCAGACTACACACGTTCTTCATGTCCTGCTAAGATTTCTATTGAATTAAAATATTTAGGAAACAGCTCAGTTTACTATGACCATAATACCTAATTTATGATCCACCTATTTATTCTTAAATGCTATGACCAAATAATTTTATAATGTAATACATCTAGTAAGGTGTCCTGCATGTTAAGTTAAAAAAAAAAAAAAAATATATATATATATATATATATATATATATATATATATATATATATATATATATATATATATATATATATATATATATATATATAATTCATTCATTTTATTTAATAATGCCACCAAAGTAAATTTAACATTTTAGGTTAATAGCTGAACTGGACAATTTTTTTAAGTCTGCTCATGAAATTTAATAAGTTTGAACCCATACATTTGTTAGAAATTTGACGTTCACAAATGAATAGATTCAGTTTTACGTGTGTGTCATAAAGAAAACAACAATATATGTGAACACAACCCCAGTGAAAATAATAAAATATAGGAGCAAACCAAAACTTCCCTTATCTTAAGGTGAAGTATCCAGATGAATCCCCGAAGACTTCCTCTTGTCTTCAATAGATATACACAGAAAAATAGGGGACAATCTGCTAAATACAAATAAAAAACATAGCATATAACTGTGTGGAGACTGGTATTGATGTGTGATCACAAATGGTCACTCACAATTTTGAAGAGTTAAGATAGCCTTAAATGATGTCTTTATGGAGTTAGAGCAGCTTTAAATGGTGTTATTCAATATCCAGTATGTTGTCTCTCCTCACATATTCATCAGCAAATAGATATGTGTGTCTCAAAAAGAGAAAATGTACAAAAATGTAGTGCACTTCCAGAATATGTTAAATATATTTAATGACTTACATTTAGGTATAAAACAAACAGCATGTCACCATACACGTCCTACGCGTTTTGTCCTGAAATTGGACTTCCTCAGGGACTTGGTGTAATAAAGTGCAATCAGAAATAGCAGCAATAATAACAATATCCCCCCCACATTCCTTTATATACACCCCCATTTAGTGTTTAAGATCTTTCAGCTGGTGTTCGATTTTCTTTTCGGCGGTATGGGACCGAGTGACGTCATCGCGTGCGCCGCGTGCGTTCCACCTTGCGTTCCACAGACCCGTTCCACAGACTTACGTGTGTATCATGACAGGTTCTGCTGGTTTATGGGATCACGCACTTGCACTGTATAGTTTACTTTTTTTCCTGTACTCTGTTTACAGTTGACATTGAGTCATAAAACAATTTCACTATCGATGGAGTCACAGGAAACAGACTCTGTGTCTCTTAGGAATGCAGATGTCTATGAATGCTCAGTCATGATGCACAGGTCATCCCTATGGAGGATGCATTGATATATGACATTACATCTTGCAACGTGTAGACTCTATTTGTCATATTCCTATATTGCATGCTACATATAAGCATGATCATCCACAATGAGATCTGTGAGTTTCAGGCTAATCATGTATACTTGTCCTACAGGCCAAAAGCTGACATGCCCTTTAATGCACACAGATTCAAACTCAGACATATACACATTCCCAGACATATACACAGATACTCTCTCCCATACACACTTAAACACAGATATAAATTCTTATAGAAACATAGAATGTGACGGCAGATAAGAACCATTCGGCCCATCTAGTCTGCCCAATTTTCTAAATACTTTCATTAGTTCCTGGCCTTATCTTATAGTTAGGATAGCCTTATGCCTATCCCACACATGCTTAAACTCCTTTACTGTGTTAACCTCTACCACTTCAACTGGAAGGCTTTTCTACACATACTTATTCTTCAACAAACACAGGCATGCATTATGTGAAGAAAATAGGTATTTTCTTCTGTTCTGGCTTTTCTGCAGTATTTTGTTCATGTTGGATCTATTAGTTCGGTAGTTTAAAACTACCGAACACCGACCACCCTCCTGGCTCATTAACTTCAAAAGAACTGTCTATTAAGCATTCTCTGGGTGGCCGCTGTTCATATAGCCGAATGCCACGTGGAACAGAAAACGGAGGCCATCTTGTTTTCACGAAAGTAGGCAGCGGGACTTGGTCATAGAGTGTCTGGAACTAAAATCGGACACTCATCCTCCCGAACCACCGCTGAAACTACCGAACGCCTGCTTCCTTTAGTTGCCGAACAGCCAGGAGAGCGCCATTCGGTTGTTTGGTTCATATGAACAAGGGGAGCAATCGTTCCTATGAGCCAGGAAGATCCATTCGGGACTTTTATTAGTTTTATGCCTTTTACTGAATTGACCGACCGCACACGCTGAATTCGTGGAACTGTTTTGGGCAGACGCCTCATGTGTGGTCGCTAACTTATGACTTCCATACTTTTTAAGAACCCCTGAACCGATCTGGGTAAAATTTGGATATGTTGGTCCCCCAGATCGGGGCTATCAGGGGATATGTAATTTGTGGGGATACCTTGTGTGGAAAGGGGTGTTCTAATTTTTGGGAGAATTGTGTGCCCTCTGCCTGGAGATAATTGGGTTATTCCTTAACTTATCTCAATATCTCCCAGGCAGAGAGAGGGCGGGGGTTACTGTAAATCTGTATGTTGATTGGTTATTGTCTTTGTTTGCTGTGGGAGGTCCTCTTGCAGGGGGATTCTCATAAAAGCCAGTGTGGTCTCAATAAAAATCATTCCTGTTACACCCTTCATGAAGTCTAGTCTATATTGATGACTGGCAGTAGGTAGTTGAAAAGCAGCCAGAATGGTCAAAAAGGTGTTCAGGAGAGGAAAGTCGTTGAATGCTTGCCAGACTAGCCTCAGCCCCGAAGCCCATACTTGATGATCCCTCAGATTCTAGTGATTCTGTGCTGCACGGGCACACCTTTGCTGCCCGTTTATACCCTGACCTGGACAACTTGCCCCCTTACAGTGTGCACCCAGACCCAAAAAGCCCATACCCAGTGCTGTGCATAGCTTAGAATACCTTCTGTCAGCAGAGGCCTTCTTTACACTTCCCTGTCTCCCTGTTCCATCGACCATTGCTGTTCCCCGTATATACCCCGACATGCCCCTGCCTTCTCCTTGTATATTTGCCTTCCAATGGGAAGATACCCCTACTGGAATTAAGATACAACTTACTTGGATTAGGTTCCCTCAAGGTTTCAGAAACTCCCCCACCCTATGTAGAGAAGCACTCACTCAAGATCTGCATGATTTCACATCTGAGGAAGGCCACTGCATCCTCCTGCAATATGTGGATGACCTCCTCATTGCTGCTACCTCCCGAGACGAGTGTCTACAAACTACCAACCAACTGCTGTGATTTCTGTGGGAAGCAGGATACACGGTATCCAGAAGAAAAGTCCAAATATGCTGCACAGCAGTCAAGTACCTAAGATTCCATATTTCAGAGGGAAGCCGTATTTTCAGCCCAGAATGCAAAGAAGCTGTTTGCCCCATCCCAGCAACTACCAATTGCCGGAAAGTGTGTGAAATCTTGGGTGCTGCTGGATTATGTCACATGTAGATACCTCATTTTGCAATCATCGCTAAGCCTCTCTGAGGCCTCTCTCTGCGAACAAGAGCAACTGATGGCCTTCAGAACCCTGAAGAAGGCCTTGGTCCAAGCCCCAGCCCTTGGACTTCATGCTGGCTGACGACACTGCAAAACATGTTGTTATGAGAGACTCTGTCCCTCAGTCAACCCTTGCCCTGCTGTTCCTGGTGCCCATCTCTGACTGGTCACATATATATATATATATACAGAATTTTCTGGCACTAAATAAATAAATAATATAATAATAATAATAACTGCTGAACACATATGGCTGGAAACAGAACCAGGTCATTTCCTGAAGTGGTATCACTTAGAAGATGGAGGAATAGTTGTACCCACGGCACTGCCATGAACACGGCTCTCCATGTGCCCACCCATGTAGGAAAATCATCCTTGGAGGCTACACTTCTACCTATCAGGCGTGTCTACAGTAACAGAAGCAGAGTTCAGAGGATGCATGGAATGAGCCAAAAATAACCCCCCGACAAGGACCAAGCCAACAACCAAGGATTCAAACTGTTTGAGGATTAATGTTAAGGACCAGGAACCAAACAGAGACAGAACGTAGATGCAAAACACCTTTATTAATAAATAGCAACAAATGAAATAAACCAAAAGCAAAGTCCACGAGGCAAGCATGGATCAGGCACCAAAGAGGATAGTCAGATGAGCTGGAATCAGCGGAATCAGGAGAACGGAGTGCAGCAGAGTCAGGAACAAGGCCAGAAGTCAGGAACCAGGAATACACAGGAAACACAGGATACAGAAAGTCTTATGGGAAACGGGAAACCACGCAAGGGCAAGGAGGTACTGGAACTTGCTGCTTAAATACGCTGCAAAACAAGGTGAGTAACCATGGAAACGGTAATGAAGGAGCTGATCGTTAACAAGCAGCTGAATAACTCAGACACAGGGAGAGGAAGGGTTGCTGTTTAAAACAGCAGAAAAACCCTGACAGTACCTCCCCTTCAATGACCTCCTTCACCCCCACGGGTGGATCCAGGTTTCCTGGGAAAGCCGGCATGAAAGGAACGTAGGAGAGATGGGGCATGGATATCTGAGGCTGGAACCCAGGAGCATTCCTCTGGACCGTACCCTTTCTAGTGCACCATGTATTGGATCTGTACTCTGAACAGTCATGAATCAATGATTCTGCATATTTCTTATTCTTCATGGTTATCAACCAGAACAGGAGGTGGACGTGGGACTGAGGCGTTATAGAGATTGCACATCTTGGGTTTCAGGAAGGAAACATGAAATACGTTAGAGATTTGCATGCATGGATGAAGGTCAAGTGCATAGGCTACAGGGTTAACCCTTCGAAGTATATGAAATGGCCCAACGAAGCAGGGTGCCAGTTTTTGTGAGGGAACACTGAGCTGTAGGTTGCGGGAAGACATCCAGGTCCTCTTTCCAACCTGATAGGTAGGCGTCTGCGGTCGGCCTGGAGTTTGTAGTTCTGCATTGCGCATCGCAAGTGTAATGGAGTTCTCTGCCTTGTGGCATGAACGTATCAGGCAACATGGATGGTTGAAACCAACAGTTCACCAAGAACGGGGATAGCCTGGAAGAGGCATTAATAGCACTATTGTGGGCGAACTTAGTCCAGGGTAGCAGATCAGACCAGTTGTTCTGGTGGTCTGAAATATAGCAATGCAGAAACTGCTCCAATGCTTGGTTAGTTCGTTCCGCGGCACCATTGGATTGCTGGTGGTAGACCGAGGAGAAGGAAAGCTAAATTCCCATTTGTGTGTGTGGCGAAACTAACCTTGCCACTGGGTTATGGAGAAGCCTGATTGCAAGCCCCCTGCCTCGTGATTATGGCCCCTCTCATCAGCCCATGCTAGACAACCCATGGCGATTTGACTGTGTTTGTGGGATCTGAGCGCTGTTTGGATATATTGAGCGCTCAGATCCAAGCCATCTGGGGATAGGTTGAATGTGTGGGTTCTGTTCAGTATGATAGGAATTATGTATTTTTATGTGTTTTTACTGTTGTTGTGAAGAGTTATTTTCTGTATGCTGGAGATAATTGGCTTACCACACCCAAGCCATGCTTGCAGGCGGTCACAAAGGGACTTCCAACTAACTTTTGACCCACTGGACCAATATGTATTTGGAGTATGCTGATTCTGAAAATTTACGTTTTTTATGTGAAGGTGATGTATACTTTTAAAGTTATGAATATTGTGTAAAACTGTGTATTTTCCTGCCTGTGATAATAACGTTAGCCCATTGTGTTCAGTAATTATATCACAGGCAGAGGGGAGGATTCTGCTGGAATGAATGGGAGTGTTTTACTGTGTATTACGTGTTTATTGGTTGTTTTACAAAATGGTACTAATGTTTAAGAATGTGTATATAAGAACAATAAACCCACAGCTCTGTTTGTTCCTGCTTGACCCTCAACACGGAGCCTTGTCTCGTTCTTGCGGGGGGATTTATTGTATGCTGTTCCAGTTCGACTGCTAGGAATGTAAACCTTTCGTATGGTTTTTCCTATTCGGCTGTTTACAACATTCATATGGTTTCCTGTTTGGCGGATTGGTGTCTTTGGTAGCTGCCTAAATATCTGGAAGGGGAATATTCTCTAAATGGCTTTTAACCCCTTTTATGCCTGGGGGTGCCGTTACAGTGGACAAAAGCTCTCCAAAATCTGGACACAAACTGATTATTACCTTGGGTAACCCATGCAAACGAAAGACCTCCCGAGCAAAAATTTATGCAAGTTCTTGAGAAGTTGGTAGTTTCTTCAAGGGAATGCAATGCAACATCTTAGAGAATCGGTCAACAACCATGAGAATGACCGTATTTCCATGAGAGATAAAATCTACAATAAAATCAAGTGAGTCTAGGAATAACAGGAATATAATATAAGAATATCATCAAGATAAACCACCACATATTGCTGCAGCATATCTCGCAGGACATCATTTATAAATTCCTGGAAAACTGCCGGAGAATTGCAAAGACCAAAGGGCATTACTAGGTATTCATAATGCTCGCTCCTGGTGTTAAATGCAGTTTTCCATTTGTTGCCCTCTTTTATCCTGATGAGATTATATGCCCCTCTCAAATAAAGTTTAGTGAAGACTAACTCGGTGATCAAGGGAATGGGATAGGTATTCTTAATAGTGATACAATTGAGACCCCTGTAATCTATACAGGGTCTTAACTCGCCACTCTTCTTTTTCACAAAGAAAAATCCGGCCCTGGCAGGAGAAGATGACTTGTGAATAAATCCTCTTGACAAAGCATCGGTAACATACCCCTCCATGGCTTGATTTTCTACTACAGACAGTGGATAAATCCAGCCACGAGGTGGAATGGCATCAGGTTGTAGTTCGATAGCACAGTCATAAGGACGGTGTGGCGACAGAACGCTGGCCTGACCCTTGTCAAATGCATCTTTAAATTCCTGGTATTCAGCAGGCAACAAAGAGGCAGAAGATGCGCACAAAACTTTGACCAATTTCCTGAGACAAGGAAATGTACATTGCTGGGACCAAGATACTATCTCAGATTTGCGCCAATCGAATGTGGGGTTATGCTTCTGTAGCCATGGGTATCCCAAAACAACTGGGTAATATGGAGAGGAAATCACTTGGAGTTGGATCATATCATGGTGTAGAGCCTCTATAGCCAAAGATAAGGGTACAGTTTCATGTGTTACGAGGCTAGGCTGTAGTGGTCTGCCATCTATGGCTTTGAAAGCTAGTGGAGAGGTGAAGGTATGCCGTGCTCTGATGCAAAGGCATTTACTATAAAGAAGCCTGCAGCCCCAGAACCGAGTAATGCCTGGATATTAACGGATGACTCAGGTCAGGAGAGGACAATAGGAGCCAAGGGTTTGTCTTCATAGATCTCTGAGATGCGGAAAGGCCACCCAAGGTCTGTCCCTGACAGTACCTTGGGTGCATGCATTTTCCTTGATGAATCGGGCAAGACTTTAACAGGTGACTCTGGTGTCCGCAGTATAGGCAAAGACCTTCCCTCCTCCGAAAGAAAGATATCATGGTACTAGAAAAAGTGCAGAGACGAGCTACAAAATTGATAAAAGGAATGGAGCATTTTAGTTATGAAGAAAGGTTAAAAAATTAAAATCTCTCTTTAGTTTGGAAAAACGGTGCCTGAGAGGGGATATAATATTATACAAATCTATTCAGGGCCAATACAAACCATTATCTGGAAATCTATTCATAAACAGGGCTATATATAGCACACGAGGTCACAAATTTAGGCTTGAAGAAATGAGATTTCATCTAAGGCAAAGAAAAGGTTTTTTTTACAGTAAGAGCAATAAGGATATGGAATTCTTTGCCTGAAGAGGTGGTTTTGTCAGAGTCTAAACAGAGGTTTAAACTGCAATTGGATAAATACTTGCAAAAACATAACATACAGGGATATAATTCTAATTAGTGGGGTAATAGCTGCTCGATCCAAGGAGACATCTGACTGCTATTTTGGGGTCAAGAAGGAATTTTTTCCTAGTTTGTTGCAAAATTGGAAGTGCTTCAGACTGGGTTTTTTGCCTTCTTTTGGATCAACAGCAAAAACATGTGAGGAAGGCTGAACTTGATGGACACAAGTCTCTTTTCGGCTATGTAACTATGTAAAGGCCCTCTCCTCGACAAAGAACAGCCTCGGCTCCACACCGCCAGAGGACTCAGGACAGGAGGCATGGGAGGTGGGGAAGAAAAGCTTGGTGCTAAATATACAGGATGCCTCTGCAGGCGCTCCCCGACTGAGGTTCTCTCTCGGAGTCTGATATCAATGAGGAGGACAAAGGATATCAGTTCCTTGAGAACTTTAGATAATTCTCTGGCTGCAATCTCATCCTTAATAGCATTGGAGAGCCCATGTGAAAAGGCAACCACGAGAGTCTCGTTGTTCCAGCCACCTTCTGCTGCCAGGGTACGGAATTCACTTGCACACTTGACAATCGATCTTGTGCCCTGTGCATTAGACATGAGTTGTTTGGTGGCAGAGGTGGAGCAAGCTGGAATATCAAATACGCTTTTAAAGGATGCCACAAATTCAGGGTAATTGTAAATAATGGGTTTCTCTGCCTCCCAGAGAGGATTTGCCCAAGCTAGGGCTTTATCAGACAACAAAACGATCATGAACCCAACTTTGCTTCTGTCTGTAGGAAATGCCCTGGGGACCATTTCAAGGTATCCTCTAACCATGTTAAAAAATCATCTGCACTGAGCTGGGTTGCCCCCAAAAAGCTGATGAAGCTGGACAGACCCAGTCATTCCTCTAGCCGCAGGTTCAGAGGCTACAACCAGTGCTAGAACAGGAAGTGAGGCAGAGGCGACCACAATCGCAGGCTGACCGGGTTTTGGATCCAGATGTGCTGTACGAATCAGGAGGATCTGAAGTGCATGCACACACTGGTCCAAACGGTGGTCCTGCTGGTCCAACCAAGTAAATAGGTTAGGTATAGGTGAATTGCCTGTTCCATCTGTATTCATGGCCCTTGCGTCAAGTTAAGGACCAGGAACCAGACAGAGACCGTATGTAGATGCAAAACACCTTTATTAAATAAATAGCAACAAATGAAGTAAACCAAAAGCAAAATCAAGGAGGCAAGCAGAGATCAGGCACCAAAGAGGGTAGTCAGACGAGCTGGAATCAGCGGAATCAAGAGAACGGAGAGCAGCGGAGTCAGAAACAAGGCCAGAAGTCAAGAACCAGGAATCACAGGAGACAGGAAGTCTTCTGGGAAACGGGAAACCATGCAAGGTCAAGGAGGTACTGGAACTTGCTGCTTAAATAGGCTGCAGTGATTAGCAACAGGGCTGGCTATTAACAACCAGGTGAATAACCATGGAAACGGTAATGAAGGAGCTGATTGTTAACATGCAGCTGAATAGCTCAGACACAGAGAGAGGAAGGGTTGCTGTTTAAAACAGAGAAACTCTGACAATTACCTATGTGTGTGTTACTCGTTGACTTTACTGTTATGCCATAATCTGGTGAATTTAACTTGTTATTGTATGCTCATACTCTGGCTGGGTAGAAACCCAGCCCACCAGAACAGAAAAAAACAAAGTGGTCCGTTTCCTGCTTTCTGAAATAATTCCAAGATATGGAATCCCGACATCGGTTGGATTTGACAATGGCCCAACTTTTGTACACAGGAATTAGCCAGCTGCCTTAGTCTTAAATGGAAACTGCATACTGCCTACAGGCCTTTAAAGCTCAGGGAAAGTTGAGCGAATGAACTGAACACTGAAGTTACACCTGGCTAAAATTTGCCAAGAAACCAACCTAAGTGAGACACCTTGCTCCTCATTGCCCTGTTCCGGATCAAGAGCGCCCCCACAAAACTCGGCCTCTCCCCTTTTGAAATCTTGTACGATTGACCACCACCGATTGTCCTAGGCTTTAAAGGGGACCTACACCAAATAGGAGGAGATAACACACCAAGTAGTACACCGTGAAAGTTGCTGAGATCACCCAGTGGGTCCACCACTCCAGAATCAAGTCTGCCTCTGCTCCATGGGAGGTAATTTCTGTTGATCCAGACAACCCTTTGAAACTCTGCTTTAAGAGAGTGAAAATACCTGCTAGAGAAATTCCAACAAGTAAGTGTTTTGATGGCCATAATAATGCCTGACCACCTGCCATTGATGGAAAGCCGTGGTCCCCAATGGAGGCCTCATGAAGCTGAACAGAATCAGATGTACTCCTTACCCTGCAGCCCTCACATCCATAAGTTAAGGTGCAGACGCACGGTTGAAGCTTCTTCTGGTGTTAAGCACCAGGGTTTGTGCGGCCACATACCAGGACCCTGATGCAGCTTAGCAGAAGCCAGGAGCAGATATAAAGCAGATAAGTATTCAGTACTAGAAACAAGGTAAGACTAGAATAGGCTCCAAACAAGATAACAAAAAAGGACTAGAAGAACCTAGAATGGGAGCAGGACCGAAAGCAGAACCCAGAACATGAACACAATACATGAGGGATACATTAACAGGACATGGGCAGGACAGGACTGTACATGAACTGGGAATACAAGACAAAATAAAACAAGACAAGAGATACAAGGCAAAACAAGAGGAAACATAACTACAAGTACTATATATGTAATAAACATTGGAGATTTAGACATACATAAATGGTTAAGATGTATGCAGCCCACCACTGTGCCAAAGTAGTCCAAGTATGCATGACTAAATAAACAACAATAAAACACACACAGTACTTACCTGCAGAGGAAATGAGACCGCTGCTTGCAGGAACAGACTGAAACAAAAAGGATTAGAGGCAAAGGAATGGGTGTGGTAACAAAAAACAAACATTTAAAGGAATCCAGGAGACTGGGAATAAAGGAATGAACCCAGAAAACCCAGCATAAAGAAAACCAGATATAGAATAGAAAACTAGGAAAACCAAGAAAAACTAAACAAGGATTGTAAAAAGAGTACTTGATATCAGGAGCCAAGGCTAGACATGATCCGCAACAGGAGCAGGATGTGACATATTAATAGTGAATAAATGACTTGAGTCCACCAGTATTGAGGTGACATTGGAAAGAACTGATATGTTAAACAATAAGTAGATGTGCCCAAAGAATAGGGTTTGCATGGATGGTGGGTATAATTACTGCTCCTACTGGAGTCGTGTGGGTTGGGCCACCTATAAATCAGATACCCTACCTGAGAGTCTGCATCTAGTTGTGGTCCCACCACCTGTAACCCCTTGAACCTGACACTGTATAATCCCCTGGTATTCCTGCACAAGTGAGGCACCTTCCATGGTCTGCGGATATATGCTTCTGGTACAGGCCCTGGGAATCATACTACATTGGAATATTGAAACTGAAGTGGTAAATTAGAGAAACCCACCAGGTTTTTCAACACTTTTACGAAGAAATGGGATCTGAGACTGAAATTTCCCACACCACTCATAATTTGTTTCTTGACCTACCTGAAAACATAGCATGATCCCTCAGTGTAACTAATTGCTATTAATGTGGTGGCACCAATATGAGTGATCAGAAGCCCTGGAAAGCATGTGAGACAGACCTGTGGGTACCGCAGCGTGGTGAGGAAGGAGGATTATTTCCCCGTTCCAAATCTGAATGGTTGTTAAAATCCTCCATAATCGAGAATGTGTGCATAGGCTGATCTGGCCCAGAATCTAAGACTTTTATAGGTACTCTCACGTGTTTAGGGCAGCAAACATATTCTGGTGGTTCGCAGCCGATGTCCCTGAACCAATCCCTAGCCCTACTCCCATCTAAGGGATGTATGGACCAACCTGTCTGCAGGGTCCATCTGGATAGCACCCAATAATATGTATTGGATTTGGCCTTAAGGCCTACTCTGAACTCCCCAGGGATTGGTCGGGAGCCTGTGTTCTGGAAACCCTGGAACCTTCCTTTTTCTTGCTTCCCCTAATTGAGGACAAGAAATTAATATCCTCTGTATATACCGGTAAATAGTTTCTAAGGGAACGAAGGGCACTAATGATAGATCAATGAAAAGACACTATATAGCCCCATCTGTTCTAGCCTGGTATGAGCTCTTTCTGGCACTTTATCATGACCGCTGTCTCACTGAGTTTTCACATTATTTGCTTAATCAGATCATGTGTCTATCATCATTTTTGTAATCCACCCATTTGTCAAATATAGACACTATCTAAATTGTACTTTTACTAGTGATGTATTAGGTTTGATATAGTCCTTAAGTGACCAAAACTTCACCAATCGATTTTATACATTAATAAAGGAACACCTTATTGAAGGTGTACACCTTTTTTTTTTTTCTCTGTCCCAGACTGTACAACAGGAGCTTCTGTCTGCTAATAAGAAGGTTAGGAGAGGAGTGGACCAGGGAGTGCTAGCGGACAGTCCTTAGAAAGCGTAGAGCTAACGCATCATTAGATGCATTTATGCCAAACTCAGGGTACTATCTGCATAGTATGCCCTTGGATAGTCATCCTGCATAATAGGCAGGCAGCCTGACATGCATACACTCCGGGCTGACCATCTAATTCTTCGTGCAGACACGCCCCATTTTTGGACATGTTTGTCGCTTTGAGCGGTTCTGGTTACATAATTCACATCAGTGGCCTACCCTTTTACCCCGCCCACTGAAATCCTGCTTTACCAAACACAGCTGTTAGGGGGTAAGAATTTAATTGAAAGATGAAAGCAAGAGATTAGCATAGGGTATATGTTTTCTGATAGCTATATCCTGTGAGTTTCCCTCCAGCACCGCCTACATGACGCTTGGGGTGTATAACTGTTTTGGTGTTTTATGTCCATACGAATCTGTAATTAGGCCCATCGTAATTCTCAGCACCAGGCCCAATGGGCTCTTAATCTGACCCTGATTTTCCTATTCCAAGCACTGTGTAAATGGAGCAAAGGATACAATAGTTTGGAAAAAGACTTCGATCTGTTAGCTATAATAAAAGGTTGTCATGTTTTCTACACATATTACTGTTTCATTTATATATTTTTTTTTTGACTTTTTTATTTAAGTTGTGCGTATGATTATAACAGTCGCTTGTGAGGTACCCCAAAGGCAGTCCTCTAGCGCATGATAAACAATTTAAACATTGGGGTAGACATTGGATCTAGCACATTTTTTAAGTTAGTGAGGTTATGAACAGTATATATTTACGTTGCTTAAGCATGTCAAAACATAACACGGAGCTACATCGCTTGTATCTTTCTAGATAGTTGGGTTTTACGCTATGTCATAAGCTAGTCAAACATAAAATAATTATACTAAGCTTACATGAGCAAGATTAAAGTAACACAGTATATAATTAGGAGTTTGTAGGCTATAATCACAAACGTATTTGGTCACTGATAGTTACAGATCTAGTTCACTGCACTGTTTATAAAATACACTTTAACATCGAAATATTCATGCTTGTGAAACTTGTGGTAGGTGCTAATATGTTGCCAGAAATAGGCTAAAACATACCAAGGTAAGCTAGAATGAGGCTTTCAAGCATTGCCACATTTGTTTTGTTAAAGACATGTTTGTGGCCCTTTTCTAGCCTGAGAGAGGGAAGGTCTATTACTTATTCCTTGGTGGTGCACGGTGCCCTTACGCCTGTATACATTTAAACATAGTAAGCCTATCAAACTTTGATAATGAGTAGTTGCTGAGGGTATGCATGTACATGTGGGTTGACATGTACAAATGGCTCTAGACCTCGAGGCTGACAGTTTGTGAGTCTTTATTCAGCCCACGCCAGTCAGGGAAGGTCCCGGTGCTCCTATAGAGTGTTCAGTGGTCGAGGTTCCCCCTCCCGTGGGCCACGGAGGGACTCTCTGCCTGCGTCTCCCGCCAGTATCCAGCTTCGCTGTCTTCCGGTCAGCATCGCAGAAAGCACTGTGAGCTGTCAATTGTGGAGTTGCGCCCTGCTGGATGAGGGTAGTTGGGGCAGATGAGGTGCGGGCGGGTCGGGCATGTCGGTGGGACCATCCCCGAGGCGCGGGGGCACGAGTGCTGGTGCCCACGATACCTGGTGCTGTTTTCCTCCGTGCTGGCCCCCGGCTCTGCCGGGGAGGTTCCCTGGAGGTACGAGAGGGATACACGCTCAAACGGCGTCGGACTGCCGGGCGGATCCATGCCACCACCACTCTTATCGCCATCTTAAAGGTTCGTCTCTGGGCATGGAGCTTTGTCCAAAGGCTGGTGTAGATCCGCTCGTAGAACTCCTGTGATTGCTTAGGAGGCTTGATTAGTGTGCGTTTTGTGGTAGGCTGTGTCCGTGTCACCATTTTGTTTGGGCCTGGACAGTCCTATGTTACCTCATGTTTTGTGCGCTTGGCGTCCGCCATTATTCCCTGCTCTTGTGCTGCAAGCTTGCTGTGTGAGTTCATCACTTGTCTCCTGGGTAGCCAGGCTTTCTCCCAGGTTTGGATCAGGATAACCCCCACCGATCCGGGGGGGGTGGGGAGCGTTATGCCTCCCGGGCTGCTAGCGAGAGGACGGGGAAAGTGGCCGTCTCTCCCCAGTTCCCACAGGCCGCATTCATGCATCGTTGGGCTCCGTGCACCGATTCTCTCAAGACAGGTATCCGGTTGTTCAGTGGGGCACACTGAGCTCAGGTAGGGTCGTCTTGTGTAGTTGGGAGCTTTTTTTGCAGATTATTAAGCGGTTTTCCAGTTTTAGCTCCTGTTTCATTTATATTAGTTGCTCTGTATTCCATGTTGTACCGATATGCTTTAATAATATTCCTGAACTTTTAGATGTCCTGATATCTAATAGAGCAGCAAACCTATTCAAATAGCAGTATATATAAATGTTATTTCATCTTTTGTGTGCTTGCTATTTACACTGCTGAAAGAGGCCACTGACATCAGGGAATACCATTACCATGAAGGAGTGTGGGGCCCGCCTCCAAAACATACATACATACATAGACAGACAGACATATAGACAGACAGACAGACATACAGAGCTCATTTTCCAGCCACCCTCCTGTCTCTTACCGTGTCTTTGCAGGAGGGTGGCTGGGGCTGATGGGAGTAGTCGGCTGGCTCTCCTTCACTGCTGGGCGCGAGCTCCTTCCGCGCGTAGTGAGCTGGGAGGAAGTGACCACTTCCTCCCAACAGCACTTGCGCTGCGGTGGCATTTTATTTTTATTTTTTAAAGGGCCCGGTCGCGCTATACCACGGCCACAGCGCTAACCAGGCCCCTGAAGATATAGGGCCCATCGGGAGGCCCTAAGTGCATGGGCCACTCGATGGGCCCCATCAGCGTGCGGTCCCCGTTATGGTTGTCACCCCCTGATGGCAGCCCTGTATGTCAAAGTAATAACCACATGAATGCCACAACCCAAAGTTGCCCAGTATAACATTGCATACAGCATAAGACTGCCCCTAGGTGGCCTGCCTTCTTCCCATAGTAAATGACACATTTGAACTTGGCTAGTTACCTAATCAAAAAGAAAATGTGACTCAGTAGTCCAGGCAACAATCTTTCATTGCTTCATGGTCCAGTTCATATGCTCACATCTCCATTGAAGGCGCTTTTAGCAGTGCACAGGGGTCATATGGACACTCTAAGAGATTTGGGCTTCTGTGCAGTAAACTGTGACACACTGTGTGCTCTGAACCTTTCTATCCTGGTGAGCATTAACCTTTTCAGCAAGTTGAGATATGATAGCTCTTCTGTGCGATCAGGCCAGATAGGCTTGCCTTTTCTCTCTACATGCATCAATGAGGCCATATTACACCTCATCACACTGCCCTGTAATTGTTTGTAAAAGTCATCTTAATATAGACAATAGTTTTTATAGAAAACTATCTACAAAATTTGATAGCAAGTTCACACTGCACATCACTGATGTCAATATCCAATAGATAGTATTTAGTTGCTTGGACACCCAAGCTACTTATGGGAGATGGAGGTGTACAAGCTACACACAGCCATAGTTCACAGATCTGTAATATCCTGTAGATCAAAAAGTCATGCAATTTAAACAGAAAATCCTCCATCCTTTATTAAGGACAAAACAGATTTTTTTTTGTCTAAAATAAGCTTGTGGGGTGTGGCAGATGCGGCGATAATCCAGTCTTTGTAGGCAGTGCTTTTGTAGCATAAAGAGGCATGGCCTGTTCAGAGATAGGAGAAGCAAGCTTCCTGTGGATTAGATTAATGGCACATGATGATGTTGCATGAAGCGGACGTTGTGACGTCACGTGCAGGAGATTCATTATGAGGAACAAGTGTTCCATATTAATTTTGTTATAGGGCTCTATCCCACATTAAGTGGAAACTATAGTGCTAGGTAAACCAACTCGTTTTCCGGTCACTTTAGCTTCCCCTTTTCTCAAGGCCCCCTACCGCGGTGTTGAAGAGGTTAATAAAACTCTCCTGGGTCCAGCGTCGATGTCCCTCTGTGCCGGCTCAGCTCCACCCACGCTCCTTCCCTGCCACCGGTTTCTGGCGGGGGAGACCTAATACGCATGCGCGGCAATGGCCACACGCATGCATTAGACCTCCCCATAGGAAATAATTATTCAATGCTTTTCTATGGGAATTCCGGCTATGCTCTACATCCTCATGCAGAGCATGAGAACGTCGAACATCATTTAAAATACTTTTGGTGCTCTAAGAACATGGAAGCACCATCTAATGGCTGTCTGAGAGACAGCAACTAGAGGTGGGATTAGCCCTGTAATCAAAATACTGCAGTTTGTCCAAAACCACAGTGTTCTGACTAACAGGTCTAAGGGGAGAGGGGCAAGGCACCTAGACCACTCCAATGGGCAGAAGCGGTCTGGGTGGCTACAGTGTCCCTTTAATTCATTGGGAACTCATTTAATTAGGGGAGGGTCACTTAATTAGGACAATGTACCATAGGTTTATTGTGGAGATCGCCTTGAGGAAGAAGACACATTGCAGAAATGTTGGAGGTTCTTTCTGGTCTCCAGCCTATGGTCAGTATACCTGATTTTGCACTACACGGGGTGCGTGTGTCTATATAAAACAAGAGATGCACTCTCAGGACTTTTTATGTGAATATAAAAGGATTTATTCCAATAAGTGATATATCAAAAAAATGACCGACGTTTCGACCCGTTCGGGTCTTCCTCAAGATCAATGTACCCATACAGAAAGGTTTTATATATATATATAAAATATCAAAGTGTACTCACCAATAGTGATGGAACTCCTAACTCCCTCCGTGTCAACCCGGAAGTGAAACCCGCAGCGTGTGTGTGTGTGTATATATATATATACAGGGAGTGCAGAATTATTAGGCAAGTTGTATTTTTGAGGATTAATTTTATTATTGAACAACAACCATGTTCTCAATGAACCCAAAAACTCATTAATATCAAAGCTGAATATTTTTGGAAGTAGTTTTTAGTTTGTTTTTAGTTTTAGCTATGTTAGGGGGATATCTGTGTGTGCAGGTGACTATTACTGTGCATAATTATTAGGCAACTTAACAAAAAACAAATATATACCCATTTCAATTATTTATTATTACCAGTGAAACCAATATAACATCTCAACATTCACAAATATACATTTCTGACATTCAAAAACAAAACAAAAACAAATCAGTGACCAATATAGCCACCTTTCTTTGCAAGGACACTCAAAAGCCTGCCATCCATGGATTCTGTCAGTGTTTTGATCTGTTCACCATCAACATTGCGTGCAGCAGCAACCACAGCCTCCCAGACACTGTTCAGAGAGGTGTACTGTTTTCCCTCCTTGTAAATCTCACATTTGATGATGGACCACAGGTTCTCAATGGGGTTCAGATCAGGTGAACAAGGAGGCCATGTCATTAGATTTTCTTCTTTTATACCCTTTCTTGCCAGCCACGCTGTGGAGTACTTGGACGCGTGTGATGGAGCATTGTCCTGCATGAAAATCATGTTTTTCTTGAAGGATGCAGACTTCTTCCTGTACCACTGCTTGAAGAAGGTGTCTTCCAGGAACTGGCAGTTGGACTGGGAGTTGAGCTTGACTCCATCCTCAACCCGAAAAGGCCCCACAAGCTCATCTTTGATGATACCAGCCCAAACCAGTACTCCACCTCCACCTTGCTGGCGTCTGAGTCGGACTGGAGCTCTCTGCCCTTTACCAATCCAGCCACGGGCCCATCCATCTGGCCCATCAAGACTCACTCTCATTTCATCAGTCCATAAAACCTTCGAAAAATCAGTCTTGAGATATTTCTTGGCCCAGTCTTGACGTTTCAGCTTGTGTGTCTTGTTCAGTGGTGGTCGTCTTTCAGCCTTTCTTACCTTGGCCATGTCTCTGAGTATTGCACACCTTGTGCATTTGGGCACTCCAGTGATGTTGCAGCTCTGAAATATGGCCAAACTGGTGGCAAGTGGCATCGTGGCAGCTGCACGCTTGACTTTTATCAGTTCATGGGCAGTTATTTTGCGCCTTGGTTTTTCCACACGCTTCTTGCGACCCTGTTGACTATTTTGAATGAAACGCTTGATTGTTCGATGATCACGCTTCAGAAGCTTTGCAATTTTAAGAGTGCTGCATCCCTCTGCAAGATATCTCACTATTTTTGACTTTTCTGAGCCTGTCAAGTCCTTCTTTTGACCCATTTTGCCAAAGGAAAGGAAGTTGCCTAATAATTATGCACACCTGATATAGGGTGTTGATGTCATTAGACCACACCCCTTCTCATTACAGAGATGCACATCACCTAATATGCTTAATTGGTAGTAGGCTTCGAGCCTATACAGCTTGGAGTAAGACAACATGCATAAAGAGGATGATGTGGTCAAAATACTCATTTGCCTAATAATTCTGCACTCCCTGTATATATATATATATATATATATATATATATATTGTAGAGATGCACTCTGTATGTATATATGTATGTATATAACCCCGGTCCCGGCACTCAACACTCCCGGTCTTTTAATTGCTCTGGTGCAATCTCTAGGCCAATATATCTTCCATGAAGAGAGCACTCTGGAGTCTTTTTGAAGTAAATAAATAGTGCTTTTATTCGGCGATCAAACAATGTTGAAGTTTCAGTCAATACAGACTTTTATCAAGACAATTCCAATTGTCTAATTTATCAATTGTCTTGATAAAAGTCTGTATTGGCTAAATGTCGACATTGTTTGATTGTTGAATAAAAGCACTATTTACTTCAAAAAGACTCCAGAGTGCTTTCTTAGTGGAAGATATATAGATCTTCCACAAAGAATATAAATATAAAACATACAAAATACACAATCCAGCACACTCGGCTTATTCACTAAACAACAATTTAAAGTCTCACAGATTGTGTTACAGCATATAATCATACATTGCATAAGCCTGCCACAACTTCAATGAACCCATACTTGGAAAGAGGGAGTGAGCTAAAAATAATACATTTTAACTGCTCTAAAACATACATGTACCATTTTGAAAAAAAGTATATTTTGGAAAAATTCTCCGGATGTATTTTGAAGTACTTTAGGTACACTGATGATATCCTGATCATGTGGAAAGGCAACATAGAAGAAGCACTGCAGTTTGTGGAGTATATAAATAATCTACCGACTGTCATCAGTCACCTCAAATATCAATACACAAGTAATACAATTTCTAGATTACGAGATAATACTCGAACAAGGGAAGATTGAATATCAGCTATAGTCAAAACCGACAGATCATAACACATTGCTTCATTATGAAAGTGCACATTCCAAACATGTGAAGGACTCACTACCCCATTCCCCCATTCTCAATTTCTTAGAGTAAAAAAAAACAATTTGAGAGGGGCCCAATGTGAAATACAACTGCAAGAAATCTATGACAAATTCCTGCGAAGGGGATATACACACAAACACACGAAATGCAAGGAATAAATCATTAAACAGTGAGGAACCGATTCAAACAAAAACCGTAAGAACACTATTTCCAATGGTATTCAATACAGCTAGCACTAAATTGTGCAAAACTGTTACAAAGAATTGGCATGTTATGGAAAGCCACAGCAGTCTTCCAAATAGCCTTCATAATAGACCCATGTTTTGCTACAAAAAAGTAAAATTCCACATGGACCTGGTTCAAAGTTGTATGCCGGTAAACAAAAACTTAGCGAACAATGGATGTGTAAGATGCTTGGGCTGTGTTACATGTGTACATCTTAATCCATGTAAAAGTTGTAATCATCCCCATACTGGACAAGTGTTCAACAAAGTTGTTGTGCAGACTTTGTGATTTATAAGTTGTCATGTCGTACGGCCTTAACTATGTAGGAAAGACAGAAACAGCATTGTGTGAAAGAATAATGGGACACCGGTCCAGCGTTTGGTTGGCATACAGGGACAACGATTTAATTGCTGCTAAATCTCATGGCCATTATTCTATCCTGATTCTCCTTGATCTTTCTGCTGCCTTTGACACTGTTAATCATCAACAGCTTCTTCGCATTCTCCATAATTTTGGTCTACGGGATGCTGCTCTCTCCTGGTGCTCCTCCTACCTCTCCCAGTGCTCTTTCAGTGTTTCTTTCTCCGCCTCTTCTCCCCACCCCTCCCCCCCCCCTGTTGGGATTCCCCAAGGTTCTGTCCTTGATCCCCTACTGTTCTCTGTCTATACTGCCTCTCTTGGTAAACTCATCAGCTCCGTTGGCTTCCATTATCATTTATATGCAAATGACACTCAAATCTACCTGTCCTCTCTTTATCTCTCTCCGCCCATCTTGACTGGTGTCTCTCTGACTGCCTCTCCTCAATTTCCAAATGGATGGCTGCTCACTTCCATAAACTCAACCTGTCCAAAACAAAGCTTCTGGTCTTTCCTGCCTCAAGTGTTACTACTCCCGTGTCTCCCTCCCTCCAAGTCAATGGCGCTACTGTCCCCTCTACCTCGCTGGCTCTCTGCCTGGGTGTTCTTTTTGACTCCAACCTCTCCTTCACGTCCGATCAATTGCCAAATCCCATCGCTTCCATCTCAAAAACATAGCGCGCATCCGCCCCTATTTAACCCCGGATGTGGCTAAGGTGCTGGTCCATGCTCTTGTTCTCTCTTGCCTGGACTATTGCAATACTCTTCTCAGTGGTCTTACGTGTTCCCAGACTGCACCGTTGCAATCTATAATGAATACAGCGGCAAGGCTCATTTTCCTGTCCGCTCACATCTCCCACACCTCCCCACTCTGTCAGTCTCTGCATTGGCTTCCAGTTAGATATAGAGCTTAATTTAAAATTCTGGTCTTGTTTGCAAGCCCCTACATAATGCTGCCCCAACCTAGCTATCCTCCCTAATACACAAGTATGTCCCGTCAAGACCCCTATGCTCTACCAAAGACCTACGTATATCCTCTGTCCGTACTCCCACATCTGATGCTCGCCTCAAACTTTTCCAGGGCTGCACCTCTTCTGTGGAACTCCCTTCCCTTCTCCGTAAGAATTTCACCCAGTCTCCACTCATTCAAAAAATCAAAAAAAAACCTCTCTTCTTCAAGATTAACAATTAAACTGTTAATTAAAGGTTTTTAACGTTTTATCCTTCAACCCCTATGACTCCTCGTCTGTAACTGTCAAAAATGACCTACTAAGCCCTCTGAGCAGAGCCCTCCACCTCTCTGTTCTTGTATGTCCAGTTGTCTGGTTACAATTACATGTCTTAGTCCACCCATTGTACAGCGCTACGGAATCTGATGGTGCTATATAAATAATAAAATAATAATAATAACAAGTCTGACAAATCTGTTGCGCTGCACTTTCTAGAAAAAGGACATCCTCTTACATCTTTAAAATGTGTGGCGATTGACCATCTGCCTATTTTAAGATGAGGGGGAAACAGACAGGAGTTATTACTACAGAGAGAGAGAGAGATGGTGGATCCAAAAACTGGGCACACTTGCTCCTAATGGACTAAATGAAAAGTTATCTTATACATCCTTTATTTCATAGATTGCTAATCGAATTAAATGTGATTTGATTATCAATATGTAATAATGTCACCCGCTGTGTATGTATAATGCATATATTATGTGTTTTGTTGCTTTCTCAGTGTTCTATAGCCATATAAGCACTTGTTTGTAAATTAATCACTTGCAGTTTTCTGGTGGTTTGTGCTGGCTACTTTTATTCCACTAATATTAATAATGCAGTACCTAACTTCTATTATATATGCAATATTAGCATTTAAATAATGACATCGTAGTTAGTTCTCTTTGTCACTCCAAAAATTCTTTTTGGCACTTTAGCACTTTTTTCAAATTCATGGTTTCATCATGTCACCGGCACTGTATTCACTTTAGGTTATGTATATTCACTATCGCACTTTATCTATCCCATTGCACTTACTGCGCTTTAAATTGTATATACACCCTCTTCCAAATTATCATGCAAATTCTATTTAATTGTCACAAAGATTAAATATTTTGTTTTTCAGTTTAACTCATGGATGGCATTGTCTCAGGGCTCTTTTGATCACTGAAAACAATCTCGGACACCTGTGATAATTAGATTGCCAGGTGAGCCCATTTAAGGGAAAACTACTAAAGGAGGGTGTTCCACATTATTAAGCAGAGCACCATTTTCATGCAATATGGGGAAGAAAAAGGATCTCTCTGCTGCCGAAAAGAGTGGAATAGTTCAATACCTTGGACGAGGTATGAAAACATTAGATATTTCTTGAAAACTTAAGAGTGGTCATTGCACTATTAAGAGATTTGTGGCTGATTCAGAGCTCAGATGGGTTCGTGCAAATAAAAGCACATTGAGGAAGATTTCTGCCAGATCCATGCATCGGATCAAGAGAGCAGCTGCTAAAATACCATTACATAGCAGCAAACAGATATTTGAAGCTGCTGGTGCCTCTGGAGTCCCACGGACATCAGGGTGTAGAGTCCTCCAGAGTCTTGCAACTGTGCATAAACCTTCTATTCGGCCACCACTAACCAATGCTCACAAGCAGAAACGGCTGCATTGGGCAGAAAAATATATGAAGACTAATATTCAAACAGTCCTCTTCACTGATGATTGCCATGCAACCCTGGATGGTCCAGATGGATGGAGTAGTGGATGGTTGATGGACGGCCTCCCTGTTCCAACAAGGCTGCAATGTCAGCAAAGTGGTAGTGGAGTCATGTTTTGGGCCGGAATCATGGGAAGAGAGCTGGTCGACCCCTTTAAGGTCCCTGAAGGTGTAAAGATGACCTCTGCAAAGCAAGTAGAGTTTCTGACTGACCACTTTCTTCCCTGGTACAGAAGGAAGAACTATGCTTTCCGTAAAAAAAATCATTTTCATGCATGACAATGCACCATCTCATGCTGCAAAGAATACCTCTGCATCAATGGCTGCTATGGGGATAAAAGGAGAGAAAGTCGTGGTGTGGCCTCCATCCTCCCCTGACCTCAATCCTATTGAGAACCTTTGTAGCATCCTCAAGCAAAAGATCTCTGAGGATGGGAGGCAGGTTACATGCAACCAGCAGCTCTGGGAGGCTATTCCGACATCTTGCAAACAAATTCAAGCAGAAACTGTCCAAAAGCTCACAAGTTGAATGGATGCAAGACTTGTGAAGCTGCTATCAAATAAGGGGTCCTATGTTAAAATGTAATGTGACCTGTTAAAATGTTTAAAAAGTTAAAATGCTGTTATAAGTTTGATTGAAATAGCTTTTGATTTCAGTAAATATGCTTCAAACAAAACGAATGACCGTTTTCAGTTCTTTACAACCTATAAGGTGTTTTGAAGCTTACTGTACGTAATAATTTGGAAAAGTGCATTGTAAGTTTTTATGTTTAAAAAAAACAAAAACTTATCATTAGGAGGTTTGTTCAATAAAATTTGAATTGTACTCTTAATAGTTGGTAACATGAGAATTATGCTGACTGTTATTTACATCAATTATTTAGGTAAATGAGAAAAATATCATTTGCATAATAATTTGGAACAGGGTGTATATCCATTTTTGTTAAATGGAAATAAGATGTTAAACTGTTATAGTGGTTTTTAGAATACATTTGTATCAGTATATTATAGTGCATGGTAGAATATATTTGTAGCATTGGAATATGGTACTGTATCTATTTAAGCCTTCCTTATGCAGGGATAATTGAAAGCTCCATGGATGGGCGGCATCTAACTCCATTTTAGTCAGATACAGGCGGCTGCTTGATATTCTGCCCCAATCACGCGTGTGTGTGTATCTCCTAGGAGATGCAGAATGCTTACTCAGTAGAAATCTTTCGAGGAATAGACAACAGGATAAGTACGTTGATCAGATGAATCCGTTCATGCTCTTTAGGAGTAAAGACGCCAGCCCACCACAAAGCTGAACTGTAAGTGATTGATTTGTTACCTTATTTAATTTTTCAGTTTGTTTCATTTCACTTATGTTTGTTCTGATGAAAGTTCCCATGTGGAACTGAAACATTGACATTTTTCTACACTTTTTCTAGTAAATAATTATTTATGAATTAACTGGGAGTTCTGATTTTCATGTTCTTTATATAAAAAACAATAATAAAAAAATAAATAAATAAATATATATATATAAAATAACATAATTAAGTATTAATAATGAAGTATTTTTATTAATTACAATTTGAGGGACCTGCCAGGCAGAAAGTCCAGAGATTTTAATTTGCAAGCCCTATATTAAATTCTGTAACTTTTCCTGACACCTTGAAACCTGTACATGGGGGATACTGTTGTACTCTGGAGACATTGCTGAACACAAAAATGAGTGTTTCAAAAAAGTAAGATATCACAATGATGATATCATCAGTGAAAGTGCCGTTTGTGTGTAAAAAAAAAAAAAAACCCACAAAAAACTAATATAAACATTAAATTGGACCAGTGTTTGTGACTAAGTGGCTACTAAAAAAGACTGGCCATATCCCATTTTGAATACCCTGAGTTGTTAATTTTGCAAATGTTATGCCATGATGGGGGTGTCTGTCATTCATGGGCTGCCATACAGTCTCAAAGGCTCCATAACCAGTTTGGCAAATTTCAAGGTGTAAAAAGGGCAAGCCTTATATGTGACCCTGTAAGTTTCTCAAACACCATAAAACCTGTACATGGGGGGTACTGTTGTACTCAAATTAGTGTTTTAGAGCAGTAACATGTATAATGCTGATGATGTCATCAGTGAAAGTGCATTTTTTTTTTGTTTTTTAAATCCAATAAACAAATGTGTACACTAAAAATGTAGTTTAGTTTGACATTGACTTTACAGTCCTTTATCCTTTATATTTCTAGTTAGTTTATATACTCCATCTACTCCATCCTGAGGTAAAATTGTCTCTTAGCCAATCAGTGGCATACCTTAATGAAGCAGTCGGAGGCTTTCTGTTCGAGGAATCTCAGGGAAGCAGAACGACAGGGGTTGAGTTTAATGGCACTAGAGAGAATACTTTGGGGTTAAACTGTTCAGAAATGATTAACCCCTAAAGGTAAGTCAGCACCAAGTATCTCCTGGCACCATATGAACTTAATTCCAATTAAGTTGTTGTGGTGTAAGAGGTGTTCTTTTAATTGATTACAGAGGATATGATGCTATTCTCATGCAAAAAGCTAAATAAATAGCAATCACCATAAAACCCAATAAAATATCCGCTGCCATTTAGCACTTTGCCCAAAACATCCCCTGAAATGCCTTGTTAAAATGACTGTAAGTGCATGTCCATTGCATGTTAAATAATCTGAAATTCACTGTTAAAAATGCCACTTTATTAATTAAGCATAAAAATACATTTTGTGATTTAGTACTTATTAAATTACTGAATTGAACATATCAATCTCTAAAATCTTTTTTTTTAGATTAATTCTATATTCTATAATACAAATAACTAAAGGTGCACAAGTGCAACTGTTTTTTTTTTTTTTAACTTGACAAAACTAATCTAGGTTTTAATCTATTTGTGAATCAAAGTTGGTAATACCCTTAGTTCAGAATTAGCAGCAGTAGAAAGTGTGAAACTTTTCCTAGAAAAACGTGGAATGGTAAGAATGCCAGTTATCCTATAAAGAAAGGTAACATCTGAGGATTTGCCAAATCCTTATTTAGGAAATACAGAAAAACCTATAAGCCTCAAAACAAACCTTAATGAAATTGCTTCAAAATGAGTAGATGGGGTAAGCAGCATATACTGTGCATATCTAGGTTAAACTTATACAACATAATAATTACAGAAAACAGACACAATACTTTGCAATGTAAATTTATGTTACGCATTCTAAAGAAGTTGTCAGCAAATAAAAGCTGGAAGAAGAAAAATAGCATTTTTAGAATAAGACGTTTCAAGGACATAGATTCACTCCTTTATAAATAGTTTAAAATATAATTTAATATATAGTGTATTTCTGATTTAAAATCACTGTGTAACTGAAAAAAATGCAACTTGTAACTAACATTTTATTAATATAAATTAAAGCAAAAGAAAGACCACATCCAATAAAAAAGAAATATTTACACTGTAAAAATAAACTAAAGTGATAATAGCTCTAACCAAACACTCCCCTGTACATGCATAGTATAGAAAGAATAAAATTAGGTGTGCTTTGAAAATAAATCACATGATAACCTTATCAGATAAAACCAGAAAAGACTGTAATAACAAAAATAAGGCAAGTATGAAAATGTACACATGTACTTAAATATAAACAATTGCACTGTTCTTAAATACAAGAAGTTGCAAATACAACTACATAATTGCACAATATAGTTTAATCCCTGTGAAACAAAAAATAAACACTTGTTGTTATTTATAATGTGCCAAAAAAAGTAGTGCTGTACAATAGGTGGACTAACCGATAAATATTTGCAACAAGACGAGCTGGGCGTACAGGAACAGAGGATTCTGAGGGCCTTGCTTAAACCAGTTTACATTGTAAATATTCAGGATTAAACAAATTGTAACCATTTAGTATAGTAACTCCCAGCAGTTGTACCAACCTGGAGATGAAGCAAGGCTTTTATATTCATATTGCAACAAATAGTAATTACATATGTACATTTTGAACACTGAAGTGGCCTATGGACATAAAGTCCACAGGACACAATAAAGTCCCTTGGGTTTGCAAACAAATATGTATATAAAGGATAAAATCACAGTATATTGAAGAACATAAGTATCAAATTAAAAAATCATGTAAGGTGTCACTATGGTGCACATGCCAATGAAGTTCTGGTAGAGTCCTGTGCCCTTTCATAGTTTCTAGTTGTCTGAGAGTGCATTTATTCTGTGAGTACTTATTCTGGATTTTGACCTTGGCCTGTATGATCTTGAAGTAGTCTGACTGTCTCCTGTAATGACCATGGCTTGTATCACTTTTTTGTTGCCTTTCTATATTCCTTGACCCAGGCTTGTAAGTAACTATTACTGTTACCATTTATAACATTACGCCTGGCCACCTCTAAGGACTGGTAAAACATGTATTTTCCCTACTGTCCTGACAGTAAGATATCTAAGATGCACTGACAGAAAAAGATTCTGACCAAAAACTAATCCATAAAAAACCATATAAAATCTATAACATTCTGCACCAAGTAAGAACACATTGGAAACCCCATAGTATAGTTTTTATGTTGTTACCCTTCACCCCTTGAGCAAGTAGTAGTGAAAGGGGTAGGTTATTCACCCTTACATGGTATAAACTTCTCTCCACATGTGAAAGTATAATGGTACAAAATCAATATCACTTTTCTCTGACTTCCAAGCAAAACTCACTTAATATGGTACACAGGTGTTTGCGCTAATTAATAAACCAAAATCATAGTGTCTGAGTAAAATTACTTTGCGAAGTTAGGGAGTTTTGGGGGTTTCTGCTTATATCTACATGTATATTATTCTGTCCTTCAATTCAGATGTTTTCTGTTAAACATACATAACAAAAGTTGCAAACAGCCTTTTCATATTGCCAAATCACAAACATGATTTGCTGTACTAATCTGAGTAAACAGTTTTGTTTTGATACTTTTGTCTATCCATTCATGCATGTTATATTCAACTCTCTTAATCCTATTGTCTTGCATCATTTCCTTTGATCTGGTACAATTTGCACTAGTTTTAGATAGAAATGTTTATAGTTTTTTTTTTATCTCATTAATTTTCATTGTCACGTACATCAATATGGTAACATTTTTCACAATGTAATTTAATAGATGTTCCCTAATATCTTCAGAATTACTCAAACTGTGTCATGTAGAATTTAATTTGTTTCTGTATTCTTTTGCTATTATAATTCATATGTATTTAATTACATTTAACAGTAATAATCTAGCAAATAGCTTCCATGTGCATTTATAATATTTTTTAAATACATTCATGAACTGTTATCATGTGATTCTTAGATGCCCCTTTAAACATCAGTTTAGTGTCAAAATAAAGCCTGTCCTTTCACAAGAACACCTAAAGTCTTATTTACTATTGTTTCTCCGGCCAAGGATTAAAGGATTATATTAATTTTCTAGCCACTTTTTCATTATTTATCACTGTAACCACCTCAGCTGTTATAGCTTTGAAACCTAACTTCAAAGCAGTTAAACCTTTTAGTGCTGGAGGGATAAGGCACATGGGAGGATTAAGGACCACATTTGCTATATGATGCTATTCTGTATAAACCATTCTGGCTCAAGAATACCCTCTGAGCCTCTTGAAATAACTAGCATGCAAGATCTCTGGCATTTGAACTACACCATTAATTAAATTACTGTTTTCTAGTAAATATCATTCAAATAGTATTAAACTTTCAGAAATACATTATAGAATAATTTGAACAGGTGCAAAAAACATTGAGAGCAAATTTACCTTTTTGGAAAAAAAAGTACGTTTTAATAGTTTACTTCTACTACCAGTCTTTTTTTTTTTAATTGACAATTTTTATTGTTTTTCGTAAAATATAACATGTAAAACGGGGTACAGAAAAGAAAAGGGGGAAAGGGCACCATTGTGATGAAACAACCTTATGGCAAGACATATTTAATACCATGTGACATTGTCTCTAACACCTTTTATTTTCTAATCATATTCATGAACTGTGGTAGTGGTTCTCAACCTGGCCAGACAATGTAAACTTTCCAGAGCGGTGGAAACATGTACGTACTGTCTTAGACTGACTCTTTTAGCAATGGTTTAACAAAATGTATAACCGATTTACAAGGATTGGTCAGCTCAGTAAAACTTAAAATACATGGTATAGTGTACAAATCTACCCATGCTTACCTATTGTGTGTGGGGTGTACCATCTGGCTCCATATTAATGAATGCATCTAAGACGTTAGAGCCTCGAGTTGGGAGGCTGTCTCCATTTATGGCAGTTCTAGAGGATATTTCTCCCTATATGTCTGCCACAAGATGGTGGCCAATTTCTGTGTAGACCCTGTTTGCCAATGGAGTGCTGCACACCTTTCATACTCCACATTTGTGGAGATTAAGTCGATCAAATCCCCTGTAGAGGGTGTCATGGATGATCTCCAATTTCTCGCTAACAGCGTTGCCGCCGCTATCAGTATTAGAAACGCTAGTTTACAAATTGGTTTCGAGAGGCCCAGTGGCAGTATGTAGAACAGATAGGTTTCTATAGTTGGTGAGATTTGCGTACATGTACTTACTTTTAACAATTCAATTTTAACAACTGCCAAAAAACACCCATGCTAAATAGTTTCTAAATTTTATCCTGAGTTTAGAAATACCCAATGCTAACATGTTCTTAGCTTTTTTGGGGGAAAAGTTATAGGGCAATAAGTACAAGAAGCACTTTGCTATTTCCAAACCATTTTTTTTTTTTTCAAAATTAAAGTTAAATTGTAACACTGATATCTGTCAGGAATCCCTGAATAACCCTTCACATGTACATATTTTTTTAAAAGAAGATAACCTAAGGTATTAAGCTTGGGATATTTTGACTTTTTTCATGCAACTATTTTACCACCAATCTATGCCAAATGTAAAAATAATAATAATAATTGGTGATTTTTTTGACACACATAGCAATTTAAAAATACATGTACTGAAAACTTTAAGGGTTACTGCCAAAGAACACCCCACTATGTGTTCAGAAACATCTCCTGAGTACAGTGATACCACCCATGTTTAGGTGTGTTGGTTTCTCTGGGGCTAAAAGACCTTATTTGGAGGGTGCACATTCCAGTTTTCCAACTTGGAATTAATTTTCACAGCTGGTCATCAAGCACCCATGTCCTATTTACGACATTTTTGAAGCCAGCCAATGTAATTTACCCCCATCAAACCATATATATGTATTTTTAAAGTAGACAACCCAGGGTATTGCAAATGGGCTATGTCCAGTCTTTTTTAGTAGCCACTTAGTCACAAACACTGGCCAAAGTTAGCATTCATATTTGTTTGTGTATTAAAAATGCAAAAAACAATTATGAACTCTAACTTTGGCCAGTGTTTGTGACTAAGTGGCTACTAAAAAAGACTAAACACTCCCCATTTGTAATACCTTGGGTTGTTTTCTTTTGCAAATGGCATGCCATCATGGGGGTAATTCTCATTCCTGGGCTACCATGCGCAGGGCCGCCATCAGAAATTTTGGGGCCCCTGACAAAGCAAAAGGAGTATGTGTCAGTGTAGTGAATGAAGAGTGTGTGACAGTATAGTAAATGCAGAGTGTGTGACAGTATAGTAAATGCAGAGTGTGTGCATAGTGTAGTGAATGCAGAGTGTGTGTTAGTGTATAATGAATGCAGTGTGTACTAGTGTAGTGAATGCAGAGTGTGTGTCAGTGCAGTGAATGCAGAGTGTGTTAGAGTGTAGTGAATGCAGAGTGTGTGTTAGTGTGTAGCGGATGCAAAGTGTGTGTTGTATTAGTGTATGCAGTGTGTGTGTTGTATTAGTGTATGCAGTGTGTGTTGTATTGGTGTGTGCAGAGTGTGTGTTGTGTGTTGTATTGGTGTATGCAGAGTGTGTGTGTAAATGTGCAAACTAGGGGGGGAGGAGGATGGGGCATTTTCACATGAAATTTAATTAAATGTTATTCCCCCTTTTTCTTACCTGTGTCCAGGGAGGGGGAGATTCCATTCCCTGGTGGTCCGCTGGCATGGTGGGGCCCCCGGCTCCCTATTACCGCAGAGGGGGCCCAGCACACTGCATCTTCACATTCAGTTAATTTCCTCCACTAACTCTCGGGAGACCCGCCTGTGTGTGGGGAGCGTTACCGTGGTAACCCATGGAAACGCTCAGAAGGCCGCGGGTCTTGCAAGAGTTATTTGAGGAAATGAACTGAATGTGAAGACGCAGTGTGCTGGGCCCCCTCTGCGGTAATAGGGTGCCGGGGGCCCGCGGCTGCACACATATGTGTGCAGAGAGGGAATGTGGGGCCCGAGACTGCCAGAGCAGTCTGGGCACCCCAGGACCGCCGGGCCCATGACAACAATCATGGTTGTCACCCCCTGATGGCGGCCCTGACCATACGCTCTCAAAGGCAACATAACCAATCTGGCAAATTGAAAAAAAAACTGAAAAATCAAGTCTTATACTTGACCCTGTAACTTTCAAAAACACTATAAAACCTGCACACGGGAGGTACTGTTATACTTGGAGACTTCGCTGAACAGAAATATTAGTGTTTTAAAACAGTAAAATGTATCACAACAATGATAATATCAGTGAAAGTGCCGTTTATGTGTGAAAAATGCAAAAAATTTCACTTTCACTGACAATATCATCGCTGTGATGTGTTTTACTGTAATATTTGTGTTCAGCGAAGTCTCCTGAGGAAAACAGTACCCCCCATGTACAGATTTTAGGGTGTCTTGGAAAGTTACAGGGTTAAATATAGCACTAGCAAATTAAATTATCTTGACTTTTGGCCTGGGTTATCAGGCAGGTCCCCCAAATTGCAATCAATAAAATTATTTAATTATGTAAAAATCTTACATAAATATGCACGTAGAATTTAAATATATATACACAATCGTGGTGCTTGCTCTCCTGGAGTATGGTTTCAATGCCCGGTGCTGGTCAGGCACAAAATATAGATTAACTAGAAAAGACTGCACTCTAAGGACTTCTTAAGGGTTATAATAAAATATAATTTGTGCTCAGGACAATAAAGCTGTATGTGTATTGGTACCTTATCATACATGTAGAGGTAAATAAAATTTGGTTGAGGTGTGCCGAAACCGACGTATTGGTAGACCTTTAAATAAAGTGGGCCCACCAAGAGAGGTAATAAAGAAAATTAATAATTAAAAAAGTGTAGTGGTCGGAAGGACTCAGAACGGAAAGATGCCTAGGAGGAGTCTAGTGCCGATGGTGAGTATATATATCAGCACTAGCTCATCCCACAACTCCAGGCTCTGCCTTTACATTTGTGCTCAGGACAATAAAGCTGTATATGTATTGGTACCTGATTGTACATGTAGAGGTATATAAAATTCGGTTGAGGTGTGCCGAAACCGACGTATAGGTAGACCTGTAAATAAAGTGGGCAAAAGATGAATGCAAAAATAATTTATACAATCAACAACAACTTATTACAACATAATATCATAATGCTAAGTGTTGGAATGCCTGTCTAATTTATTTATCGGGTTGTGGAATGTACCTACAATATGCTGTAGATTTCCACCGCCCTAATGACTTAATACTATGGGTAGGGATATTCTTGTAGGAGGCTGCTGAGGGTGCCCCAATCCTAAATGAATCTCCAAAGTAGTGTGAGGGGTTGAGGCCTAGTCTCATCGACATGATTCTAACGTAATGCATGAATTTGCTTGTAGTGAGGATGGTGCCTTGTAAGGTAAGTAACAGGTGATTCGTTGGTGCCTGCAAGTTATTCAGATAGGCATCTAAAGTCTTTACTGGACACCATCTATTAAATGTGGGGTAATAGGGAATTGTAATGGTTTGCCCAGGTTGGCTTGTCTTGGTATGTAGTAGTGAGAGTAAATAGTGGTCTTCATGTTTGATTATATGGGTAACTTTGATACAGGACCTTAAATCGGTAGTATTTATAGTAGTAAATTCC
>OW240914.1:254174821-254212446 GCA_933207985.1 Pelobates cultripes
CAGCCTCACTACCCCCCACACCCTCAGCCTCACTACCCCCCAAACCCTCAGCATCACCACCCCCACACCACCCTCAGCCTCACTACCCCACACCCTCAGCCTCACTACCCCCCACACCACCCTCAGCATCACCACCCTCAGCCTCACTACCCCCCACACCACCCCCAGCCTCACCACCCCCAGCCTCACTACCCCCACACCACCCCAGCCTCACCACCCCCAGCCTCACTACCCCCCACACCACCCTCAGCATCACCGGAGCTGCAGACCTGTGTCTGCGATGGTGGCCGGGCAGTCAGGAGGGGCCTCGCACCCGGCGGCATACCCGGCAAGCTGCCGGGCCCCCTCCTGGTGTCAGGTCCTCGGTCACTGACCGAGGACCTGACACAGTCTGCCATAAGGTGGTTTAGGCAGCCGCAAGGCCCCAGCCAGCGCAAGGCCTTAGGCGGCCGCCTAAACCGCCTAACTAGACACCCTCAGCCTCACTAGACCCCACACCCTCAGCCTCACTAGACCCCACACCACCCTCAGCCTCACTACCCCCACACCACCCTCAGCCTCACTACCCCCCACACCACCCTCAGCATCACCACCCTCAGCCTCACTACCCCCCACACCACCCTCAGCATCACCGGAGCTGCAGACCTGTGTCTGCGATGGTGGCCGGGCAGTCAGGAGGGGCCTCGCACCGGGCGGCATACCCGGCAAGCTGCCGGGCCCCCTCCTGGTGTCAGGTCCTCGGTCACTGACCGAGGACCTGACACAGTCTGCCATAAGGTGGTTTAGGCAGCCGCAAGGCCCCAGCCAGCGCAAGGCCTTAGGCGGCCGCCTAAACTGCCTAATTAGAGAGCCGCATCTGTTTGAGGTTGTTTGCGGTGCGTTAAACGGGGAGTTTGGTCTGTCACTGTGAAGCGAGCGTAACCCTTACACTACCTGATCGATACAACATCATACCTGATGTTTTAAAGCACGTTATTCCAAACAATTTAGGAATGTTAGGTGATTTATGCCCTTTATGGATTAAAACCAGACTCTGCATCAACTATGTAATTTTCCATGGGAGTTTTGCCATGGATCCCCCTCCGGCATGCCACAGTCCAGGTGTTAGTCCCCTTGAAACAACTTTTCCATCACTATTGTGGCCAGAAAGAGTCCCTGTGGGTTTTAAAATCCACCTGCCTATTGAAGTCTATGGTGGTTCGCCTGGTTCGCCGGTTCGCAAACATTTGTGGAAGTTCGCGTTCGCCGTTCGCAAACCGAAAATTTTATGTTCGCGACATCACTACTGACAATCACTAACATAGTTTATGCTATTTTGATAATCAATTAGTGATTTTGTGTCAGGTGTATCAAATATTTAATCTATAGTTTTACACCGATAATTAAGCTGTCTGCAAAAAAAAAAAAGAGAGAAAAAAAGGGTTCACTACCTCAGTCTGTAGTTCGGCAACCCTCCAAGGGGGAACACTGAGGGGAGCAAAGAGTCACACAGCATGGGTCTGAGAGGGGCAAAGAGGCACACAGGGAGCTGAGTGGAGCAAAGTCACACTAAGGTGCTGGGGGGAAGACACACAGAAGGGCTGAGGAAGAGGAAAAAGAGACACAGAAATTAGTTGGGGGAGAAAGGGAAGCACAAAGTTGGCAAGTTTTGTTTTGTTTTTTTGGGGGGGATGCAAGTAGATAATCTTGCCTAGAGTACAACATAGTCTTGAACTGGCCATGGGTGTAAGGGAGATATGGGTTTTCTATGTGGCCCTTTCTTTCATGCTATTGATTGAAAAGAAAGCAAAAAAACTAATCGTAGCCATTTCCAATTATTCCACAAAAAGTCATTTTTATCATTATCTTATCATTCTTATCAACCTAATGGTAATTAGATTTGTCCTTGGATGGGTAACCTTTTTTACATCAATTATATTCTTAAGTATTCTGTTTATGCAAATAAGCATCCAAGACTTTTTTTTTTTTTTAATCTGAAAACACAACATATTTGGCAGAGAATTCCACATCTTTATTGGTCTTACTGTAAAGATTCCTTTGCAGAGCGTGAGGACGCTGAATGTCAGGGCTGCTTTTTCGGTAGCACTGACCCAGGAAGCACCTCCAGTAGCCATCTAAGGAGTGACCACTTGGGGGTGTCCCTAGAGGCAATGTAAACACTGCCTTTTCTTTGAAAAGGCAGTGTTTGCATGAAAAAAGCCTGAAGGAAACTATTATACTCACCAGAACAACTACATTAAGCTGTAGTTGTTCTGGTCACTATAGTGTCCCTTTAATAATTGTATGCTGAAGAGTTCCAGGAAAAAAAATCACAGACTCAAATTTCTAAAAGATTTTTCAGGACACATTACTTTTGCATCATGGACAGTAAATTATATGTCTGTTGTGAAAACACATCTACACACCTGCTAACAAACACAATAGCTGGTACACAGTCACATCAGCAGCATAACAAAATACCCTCCTTACAGAGGAATAAGATAAGACTTCTATTTTTCTATATCTATTTCTAATAATATTGTCATGTTGCGTATTGGCAGAAGTGATGTATGTTTTACAGGTGTTCTGCAACTTTTTAGCGATTAACTGTTGCAAACATTATTTAACTCACTCAACAGTTATGTGATGGCCTTATTTTGTCATTTTCTTAGTGAGCTGACCGTGTGCAAGTTCATTGCACATTGGTAAACAAACTCATTTTGGGTTATAAATTAAATGCTAATTGTGAGCTGTATGTTAGACAGATGCATGCTGCACTGGTGCTATATGTATCATGGGTGTTGTATGTCAAATGTCTGCGAGACAGAAATGTGATATGTGGATGAGAGGATAATCCAGTGAAGAGAAGCGTTTATTTCGCTTTAGTGGCACACATTACTTGGAACAATAACTCTCCCAACTCAAACTCTCCACATATCAGTCCTTGACATTTTCTATTCCACCTCTGTGCCAGATCACACCTGCCTACAGAACACTTTGTGCGTAAAGATATTTAGCACTATTTTTTTATCTGCGAAAAAAACACTGTATGTTCCATGCACCTATCTGCTTTCTCTGGTTAAATACACCAGTTTTTGCTAGAACACAATCACACTGTATCTGTCCCACCCCACTCCTGCCTCAGCACACCAAAGGATTCCTACATTCCTCTTGCAGTGCATAGATAGGTCAAAGGGTTTGCTGGCCTGCATTTATAGGATGAAGCTTAGTTTGTAACATCACTGACAATGCTTTCAGCTAACTTAAAGATACATGGGAAGTCCTGTGAAGTCCTATTCTTGGGCTACTTTGGTTTTAATAATATGCAGTATGTGAACTGTGCAGATAGAAGCTGAATACATATCACTTAAAGACAAGGAATGGCATTTGGCTTTGGTTCCTCCTACAAAGTAGAGGAAAGTGCTGTGCAATATTGGAAACACATACATGTAACATGTAATGTTGCAATAGTTTAAGTGAGAAATGGACTTGATTGGTCTTATTGAAAGAGCTGGCTGGCTGTCCTGGCTATCAGTTGCCATTAGTTAGTAACAGTACAGACTCACCAGTTGCAGCAAAAATATGCTTGTTGGGTTAGTTCCGACACCAGGGATCAAAGTTGAGATGGCAGGACAGGACCCAAAAATTGTGACTGTGCCGCTGAAATTGTGACAGTTAAGAAGCTACCACAATGGGCTAATTCTCCCACACATGTATCTGGCAATACCCTAGATCTTATTTTTTTCAACTGCTTGCTCAGTCTCCAATCTCTGTAATACCCCATTTCCTATATCAGAACACCACCTCCTATCATTTGTTCTCGAGTGCTCCCACACCCAATGTTCTCAACCTAACCCGCCTCAAACCAGGAGAAATCTGAATTCTCTTGACCTCCAGCAACTCTCAGCTGATCTCCATTCCAAACTCTCATCCATCCCTACCTTCTCCTGTCCCTCTTTGGCTATATCCTCTTATAATCCTACACTCACCTCTGCCCTAGAAACTGCAAACCCACTACAAGCATGCTCCTCAAGGAGGGCACGCATCCAACCGTGGCACACTAAGTCAACCCCCTACCTACAGAGATGATCCCGTTCGGCTGAACGCTGCTAGAGGAAGTCTTGCATCTTGTCAGACTTTCTACACTATAGATTTGTCTTGCGCTTTTACAGTGCAGCCCTCACCCTTGCTAAACAGTCCTACTTTTCTTTTTTCGTTCGTTCATGCTACTGCAATCCTAGGCATCTCTTTAATACTTTTACCTCTCTTTTTCGCCCTGCTCTGGCCACCCTGCAAGCTAATCTTTCAGCTGATAGCTTTGCATGTTGCTTTACTGACAAAATTAAACAGTTAAGAAATGAATTCTCCCCCCTTTTCCCCTTTCTATCTCAACCTCACTTGGACCATACCATCCCTACCCTCCAAGACTTCCCTCCAGCTACTGAACAGGAGGGGGCTGCACTTTTCCTCTCCTTTCATACCACCACCTGTCAGCTCTGATGAGGTGGGAAAGTACTGGATCATGCACTCACCCCTTGTCTTGTGCCATCCTTAACACACATCCTAAACTGCTCTCTTTCATCTGGTGTTGTCCCTGCTGCCCTTAAGCATGCTACTGTCATACCCATCCTAAAAATGCAATACCTAGACCCATTCCACTTGCAACTATGATCCTATATCCCTGCTTCCTTTTTCCTCAAAGCTTCTAAAAAGACTTGTCTGTACTCGTATGACTCCTTTCCTAAATTCCAACTCTCTCCTCGATCCTCTTCAATCTGGCTTTTGCCCGCTCCACTATACTGAGACTGCTCTTATTAAAGTTACAAATGACCTAATCACAGCCAAATCCAAAGGATACTACTCCATACTAATTCTTCTTGACCTCTCTGCTGCCTTTGACACTGTTGATCATGGCCTCCTTCCCCAAACCCTTCAATCTATTGGTCCCTCTCATGGTTCTCCTCCTATCTTTCCCAACGCTCCTTTAGTGTCTCTTTTTCCAACAGCAACTCTTCTCCTCATCCTGTCTCAGTCGGAGTCCCTCAAGATTCAGTTTTTGGTCCCTTTTTGTTCTTTCTCTATACTGCCTCTCTTGGCAAACTCATTAATTCATTTGGATTCCACTACCACCTGTATGCTGATGACACCCAGATATATCTCTCCTCTCCTGACCTCTCCCCTGCTGTCCTACAATGTGTCACCAATTGCCTTTCTTCTATCTCTGATTGGATGTCCTCCCACTTCCTGAAACTCAATCTCTCTTAAACTGAGTTTCTTAATTTTCCTCCTTATAACACTGAGTCTCCTCCTTCACTCTCCCTCCAGGTTGACTGTACCTGCCTCACCCCATCCTTTCAAGCTTGCTGTCTTGGTGTCACTTTTGATCCTGGCTTCACCTTTGCGCCTCATGTCCAGTCTGTTGCTAAAACCTGTCGATTCCAGCTTAAAAGCATTGCCTGCATGCGCTCCTTTCTTACTCAAGATGCTGCCAAGAAACCTGTTCATGCTCTAGTAATCTCTCGCATCGATTACTGTAATTCTCTCCTAATTGGTCTCCCCAGAAGCCGTATTCTTGTATTGCCCTCCTATAATCTGTGGTGAAAGCTGCTGCCAGGCCAATCTTTCTCTCCTGTCGTTCCTCTCACACCTCACTCCTCTGTCAATCCTTACACTGGCTTCCTGTAACTTACAGGTGTCAATTTAAAATACTAACCCTTACCTATAGAGCTCTAACTAACTCTAGCCCCTCTGACATTTCTTCTACGATTCATAGGTATGCCTCCTCTCGGTCTCTCCACTCTACTGGTGTCTGCTGCTAGCACCCTTACTGCAAATTCACACCTGCAAGACTTCTCACGGCGGCTACTTTCCTTTGGGACAACATGCCTACTTACTTCCAGACTCACCCCTAGTCATCAATCTTTTAAGAAGTCCCTCAAAACCCATCTTTTCAGGAATGCTTATGGCCTCCAAGAGTAACTTCTATCTCTCAAACCTTCCTTTCGCTCTTTCCTATAGGACCACGCTCCACTCTCACCTCCAGTTCTGCAACTTTCCCACGTCTATTTTCTGTCTTTCTCAATACCCTTCCTATTGTGTTTTTATACCCCACCTCCTCTAGACTGTAAGCTCGTGTGAGCAGGGTCCTCAATTACCTATTGTTCCTGTTACATTTTTTTATTGTCTCCTTTGGTAAATTTCCCTTTTTTTGTAAAGCGCTGCGGAATAAGCTGTCGCTATATAAATACCAATAATAATAATAATAATCTTTGGATTGCTGATGTACAGTGTACGTGATTGGCCATCAAGTGTATAACAAACAGCAAAGTACAATGCCCATAATTGGAAACAGAGAGGATAATATTTACTCATTAACAGATAAACTAGTAACCAAGAAAGCAGAGGCCATAATAGTGTTAATAAAGGGGGAAATATGTAGTAAAAGGCCTACATTTCCCCTGTGCACTTTACCCTAATTAAAGAAGGTCTATTGGATGCCCAAAATCTAGGTCCTGATGAGCACCTACCATCTCTGTATATATGTTTTGGGCGAGAGGGTATACAAATCCTCCTTGGTAGATATAGTGTCTAATTCCAACAATTACAACAGAATCAGCAGGATTCAACTGGAGAATCTGGAGAAGATTTTCCAAAAGTGTATTAATTCTACATTGTGATTGGTTAATAGGTCAAACATGCTGCATTTTCTAAAAATGATATTATTTTTATCTTTAATCACATGTTTATATTCATAGTTTCTATTTGTTTTATTTTTTTAAATTAAACATTTGAGTTTTATTGTTTCCATTACATTGTTAAATTGCTAACGTTGACACTGTAAATACTTAACTACTCTGAATATCATGCCCTCTTTTGCCATCACATCGACAGTACAGATGAATGATTTTCTTCCTTAGAATAAGATCACATTGGAATGGAACTTTTATTCTTCTCAATAAAGCACTGCATTGATAATGTCTAGACACCCAAAAAGCATAATAATGCTTTCTCAATATTTATTCCAGGATGCACTAATTCTAAAATAATTTTAAAAAGAACTTGCCATGTTTAGTGCTAGTTAAACAAATGTATAATATTTGCAAGTGTTTATGAATCTTTCTTTGTAATGTTTTTGTATGTGTAAGGGATTTATTTTACAGTTGTTCTTTCTTCTACGCACTATAATTCTATTATTTGGTTAGATCAAAATCCTCTACTTGCAAAAAGTGCATGAAACTGGAATTTCACCATATTTATCAAAGTAATACTCCCCACTGTTTTCAAGAATTAGATTGGAATCTCTTAAAAGAACAAGAGAAAGGGGTTTGACAAGACATTATAAAGGAGGATTGCCGAAATTCTGCTATTGTACCAAAGGGACAGTGGGAGACAATAGGTCCTTTTACAAAGGGCAATGCAAATGCTAATTGGTGCAATTTGCACTGATGTTGTGAATCTATACAATGTGCCATTTAAAAATTTAAAAACCAAGAAGATCAATTCCAATGAAGTATCCTGTTGCTTGTTTTTTCAAGGTATTATAGGCTGATTCATAAGCTAAACACTCTACAGGGGGTCGACATGGCTATCTATCAGGAATTTTTTGCTGCTAGCACAGGAAACTCTAACTTAATGTGGACTGACCATAAAATGTCCCAATGCAAAAAAAATAAAAAATCTCAAATAAGCCAAATCTTGTTTCACACTAGACTCAATGACCTAGTCTGTCTCCCACTCCCACACAGGAACAGCAATAATTAAACATACAGTATTACTGATAATCTATCTCCCTCAATAGCTGTGGTCAAAGTATCTGTAAGAATCCTGCTTGGAAGTATAGATACACATACATAGAGACACACACATTCATACACACACACAGACATGTAGAGACAAAAACACATACAGACATACACACACACATACATACAGAAACACACATGCACTAACAGACACACCCATACAGATATATACACACATACACTCACAGACACATAGGCACACAGACACACTCTCACAGACACACACACAAACATTCAGACAGACACACATACACTCACAGACACACATACACTCAGACACACACACATACACTCACAGACACATACAAATTATTAATATTTTTTTTTAATTTAAAAATTTCCACCCAGCCTTCCTACCTGGAGAGCTGGGGTGGATCTGTCCCTGGGGTCCAGTGGGGCTTCATTGTGGCGGGCGGCTGTGTCCCGGCAGAGATGGCGAGGGAGCTGTGTTCTCCCTGCTCTGCTTCCTTGTGCCACACGAGCTGTCTACTGATGCCGGGAGCCGTAATATGACATCGTATTCCAGCTCCCGGCATCAGCAAACGGCGTGTGAGGGAGCAGAGCAGGGAGAACACAGCTCCCTTGCCGTCTCTGCCGGGACACAGCCGCTCGTCGGGGGGGTCCATTAGGCAGCCAGCAAGCCACCTCTTGGGCCCCCTCATAACAGGGGTAATGGGGGGGAGGCATCCCGGTCTGACAGGAAGTGCTTTCTTAGTGAGCACTTCCTGACAGACCACTAGGCCACGCTACACACAGGCAGGAGGGGAGCAGCACAGCTCTCCCCTCATTCCAGACACCCGTGGACCTGGGCCAGTGAGGCTGTGCACCTGCTGCCCACGGTTGCAGGGGTCATAGCTGCGGCCGGGCCCCCTGGAGTGAGGGGCCTGGTCGCAGCTGCGACCTCTGCAACTGTGGTAGGTATGCCACTGTATACTGGCTGTTTCCGAACTATCAATTAGCTTTTGTTTTCCTCCTCTTGATTGGACAGGAGACACAGTCTACATGATTGGGCACACCTCTTGTCCATCATGTCAAACTAAACTGCTTATTCATGCCCACCAAATAAAAAAACAAATACAGTCTCTTCTTCATTACATTCCTCTTTTTATCTGGTGTCAAGAGCGGTACCAAATCATAAAAAAAAAACCATGTTTGTGAGTCACTTGTTCAAGGACCTGCCATGTTCAGAAATCAGAATTTTGGCCAGCCACCCTATTGCCCTGAGTTAGAATTATTTTTATTAATGGTATTTATATAGCACAAACCTATTCCGCACCGCTTTACAATATTATAAAAGGGGGACAATGACAAAATGTTACAGGGACGACAGGTTGATGTGGACCGTGCTCAAATGAGTTTACAGTCTAGAGGTGGTCTGGTATAAAAACTCAATAGGAAGGGCATCAAGGGGGACAGCAAACATACATAGTGGGAAGGAGCAGAACTGGAGGTGAGAATGGAGTTTGGCCCTTTAGGAGAGAGCAAGAGACTGAATTGTGAAATAGAAGCTATTCTATGAGGCCATAAGCTTTTCTGAAAAGATGGGTTATGAGGGACTTTTTAAATGATTGGAGTATAGGGAAGAGTCTGATGGGGGTAGACAGGTTGCTACAATGGAAAAGAGCTGTCTGCGAGAAGTTACGAATTTAGCAGTAATGGTGTGAGCAGTGGACAGGAGAAGGTCAACGGCAGAGCGGAGAGACCGAGAAGAGGCATACATATGAGTCAGTAATATAACAGGGACTAGAGTTGTTCAGAGCTTTATAGGTAAAAGTCAGTATTGTGAATTGACAACTATAGGATACAGGAAGCCAGTGTAAGCATCGACAGAGGGGCGAGGTGTCTGAGGAGCAACAAGAGAGAAAGATCAGCCTGCCGGCAGCATTTATTACAAATTGTAGCAGGGTAGTACGGCTTCTGTGGAGACCAATTTGGAGAGAGCTACAGAATAAATATGAGAAATTATTAGAGCATGAACAAGCTCTTTGGCAGCATTTTGCATAAGAAAGGGGCGGACGTGGGCAATGTTTTTGAAGTGCAATCGACAGATTTAGCAACAGACTGGACACGAGGCGCAAAGGTGAGGCCAGAATGAAAGAACAGAATTGCAGTTCAGAACTAAAACAAATTATCTATAATACTATATATATATATAATACTTGTGTTCCTAATAATATGATGTCAAATTAAATGTTGACCTTTTGTGTTTATTCCAAAACCATATAAAAACAAAAGTTCAGCGTTAGATACATTAACATCAAACAGTAAATAGGAAGCCTCTGTTTTAGATAAGAAACCACATCAGTTAACAGCAGGACACATAGGTAAGCATCTCCATAATGACTTGAGGCATCCACTATGCATTAGGAGCAATTGTGTTTTACTCAGCAGGATCACCTAAAGGAACAAAGATTTTCCTTATTTCTGATTAATGAGCCTTTAAAATAGTTACAATCAAGCAAATGCCTGTGAGACAGAGTGCTCTCTTTGTAAATATAAATGTTGTTTTTTCCTTTATGCTAATGCATTGTTTTTATGGAAAGGAAGCATGTTAAGGATATACATAAAGTTAAATATAATCACATCTTTACTGTCTCCCCATGTTAACTGTATCACAGGGTTATGGGGGGAGGGAGTATCTTCAGGAGAAGCAAACATCTATTTGATATACAAATGAATTAAAAAGTAAAAATGTAAATAATAAAAAAAGTTCTACGGTCGAAAAAAACTACCCAAATGCTATTTTATTTTAGTGTGCTAACAGGACAGACACGTTTTTGTGTCTAAATGCTGAATGATACGTTCTAGAATTAAAGGAGCACTATAGTGCCAGGAAAACAAACCCATTTTCCTGGCACTATAGGGTTAATAGGTGTGTGTGTCTTCTCTCAGGGTCCCCCTCCTGCTGGGCTGAAGGGGTTAAAACCCCTTCAGCCACTTACTTTAATCCAACACCGGCTCCCTTGGTGCTGGTGACATCTCCTCCCCTGCCCACCCAAGTGAAGCCGAAAGCACATGCGCATCCAGAGCCGCGGACGCATTCAAACCGCCCATAGGAAAGCATCACTCTGCGTGAGTTCAATGCGATTTTTCACACTGTGAATCATGAAGCGGCCTCTAGTAGCTTTCAGGGAGACCGCCACTAGAGCTGGATTAGCCCTGCAATGTTAAACATAGCAGTTTCTCTGAAATTGCTATGTTTTCAGCTGCAGGGTAAAACTAGGGGGACCTGGCACCCAGACCATTTCATTTAGCTGAAGTGGTCTGGGTGCTTGTAGTGGTCCTTTAAAGCTCCTTGAGGTTGGACAGAAAACATGCACATTTGCTTCTTGTTTTTCATCTAACAAATGATGCTCTTAAAGAAACAGTTTATGCATTATAAGGCACTATATCAACTTAATCTTAATATAGTGCAAGGTGGCCCTCGGCGCATTTCCAACATTCAGGGGTTAAACCGTTTTTTAACCATTGCGATCTCAGCTCCCCCCTGCGGCATCCGGCTTCTGGAATCCGGCTTTGGAGTGCTGACAGACAGGGGCATGGGCGTCCATGGGGGACACTTGCCCCACCCTGGATTTTCCAGCTTGTGCTGCTATTTGTTGTTTCAGTGTGAGAATACACTGCAATACCGGCGCCGGCCAGTAGGTGGTGCTGTGAATGGAGAAAGGCAGGGAAAGGAAGCTACAGCTTATCCCTGCTTCCTTCTCCTGACTGCAGCACAGAGTACAGCCAGCAGAGACAGCCTACAGATCAGGTAAGTGAGACATGGGGGGGGAGCAGACTACAGATCAGGTAAGTGAGGGATGGGGGGCAGTCTACAGATCAGGTAAGTGAGAGATGGGGAGGCAGCCTACAAATCAGGTAAGTTAGGGATTGGGTGGGCAGTCTACAGATCAGGTAAGTGAGGGATGGGGGGCAGTCTACAGATCAGGTAAGTGAGAGATGGGGAGGCAGCCTACAAATCAGGTAAGTTAGGGATTGGGTGGGCAGTCTACAGATCAGGTAAGTGAGGGATGGGGGGCAGTCTACAGATCAGGTAAGTGAGGGATGGGGGGCAGTCTACAGATCAGGTAAGTGAAGGATGGGGGGCAGCCTACAGATCAGGTAAGTGAAGGATGGGGGCAGCCTACAGATCAGGTGGGGGGCAGCCTACAAATCAGGTAAGTGAAGGATGGGGGGCAGCCTACAGATCAGATAAGTGAGGGATGGGGGGGAGACAGCCTACAGGAAGGCAAAGTAGAATGAGCAGAAATGAGCTGAAAGGTTCTGCAAGGGGCAGGAGGGGCCAGCAAGGAATATGAAGTAGCAGGAAGCAGCAGTAAGAAGCAGGAAGGGGTAGGAAATGTTTGCAAGGAGCAGGAAGGTGAAGTAGAAGGAGCAGCAAGGAGCAGGAGGGGTCTGCAAGGGGCAGGATGGGTCAGCAAGGAGCAGGAAGGGGCAGCAAGGGGCAGCAAGGGGCAGAAAGAATCAGAAGGAGCACAAGGGTAAAGTAGGAGAAGGAACAGAAAGGGTCTACAAGGAACAGAAAGAGTATACATGGAACAGAAAGGGTCAGCAAGGAGCTGGAAGGAGCAGAAAGAATGAGAAAGGGTCCGCAATGAGCAGGAAGGGAAATCAAGAAGCAGAAAGGGTCAATGATTATCTGGAAGGGGCAGAAGGAGCACAAAGGTAAAGTAGAATAAGGAACAGAAATGAGCAGCAAGGAGCAGGACGGGTCTGCAAGAAGCAGGAAGGCAGAAAGTAGCAGAAAGGTAAAGGAGCAGAAGGTGTCAAGGAGGAGAGAAGACTGTGTCAAATGAAGGAGAAGAAAATGAGATTGGAGCAGGAAGGACAAGTAAAGTGATCCCTCCACTTCATTCTGGACACCACATCATAAAGCTTTTGTATTGTAACGGCATCCCAGGGCATAAAAGGGTTAAACCGCCGTTTAGTAGATCTACCCTTTCAGAGACACAGGCACAGCTACTGCAGAACACCAATCCGCCGAACAGGAAAAGCATATGAATGTTGTAAACAGCCAAACTGGAACCATGCGAATGCTGTAAACAGCCGAATAGGAAAAACCATACGAAAGGTTTACACTCCTAGCATTTGAACTGGAACAGCATACAATAAATCCCCCCCAAGAACGAGACAAAGCTCCGTGTTGAGGGTCAAGCAGTGAACAGCCAGAGCTGTGGCTTTATTGTTCTTATATACACATTTGTACCACCCACAGGGTTTTGGAACACAACCAATAAACACATACAATACACTCAGGCACTCCCACACAAAATCCTCCCCTCTGCCTGTGATACAATTACCTTACACAATGGGTAATGTAATTATCACAAGCAGAGAAATACAATTTTTCCACATTATTCATAACTTGAAAATTATGCATCACATTCACATAGTTACATTTTCAGAATCAGCATACTCCAAATACAAACATATGTCAAAATCATCCAAATTGGTCCAGTGGTTCAAAAGATAGATCGTAGTCCTTTGTGACCAAAGGAAGCATGGCTTTTCTGCCCAAAACCAGTTCCATAGCGTCTTCTATCCTGGAGATAATTGGGAAGTAATCCAATTATCTCCAAGGACAGAGGCAAAACTCCACTGAACACATGGCAGCAAAAGACAATAAAACACATAAAAACATATAACTGTGCAGCCATTGCACAAAACAGGTACATTCAACATATCCCCAGATAGCTCAGATCTGAGCGCACATTATTACTGAATGGCGCTCAGAGCACACACATACAGTTCAATTGCCATGGAGCCAAAGTCTTTCCCATAGTCTTTCATTATACGAATGGGCTCCATGCCATAGCTGATTGAATATATTAACAATAGGTGTGGAATATGTGGCGCTGAGTAATTAATGTGAACAGTATATTTTAGCTGCTGTTTACACTCTATGGGTACTCCTAAAAGCCCACCATACAAAGATAAACACCAAAAGACGAAAAAGATTTCAGATCTAATGGGTGTTGCCACCCCTTAGGTCTTCTATCTTTATGAGTGCAGCGCTGTGTAGTATGTGAAAACACAGTGAATTACCTGTGATTCAAAGGCAATTATCCTTTATATTCTCCAATGTAGTATATATACAAAAGAAAACAGAAATATATACAGATAATTGTGCAGTATATCTATTACTTTAGTGAAGTGTTTAGTGGGTAACATATATATCTCCACTCACATTTTTTAGAGCCTTTTCAAGTGAATTAGGCTCTAAACTTTCGTGCATCTGTGTCTTTAAGGGTAGATCACACGACCCCTCTCTCCAGGTTAAGTGTGTATTTTTTCTCTCCCCAGCGTATATATGAAAGACACAGAATTATCCAACTAAGTGTAGCATCCTCTATGATATTTTCTTATAAATAACAAATTGAAGTGCTCACCTTATTTAGAGCCTTTTGGTAACTGGCTCTAAGTGTATAGGCCTAGTGTCAGTTTGTGGGGTGACACTGCCCCTTCCCTGGAATCACTGGTGCTGGATACAGTGGATAGTATAAAATAAGGGAATTTATTACAATATATATAAAAACAGTATAAAAATATTTTTCTAGAAAATAAAAAATTGGATAAGAACAAATTATTGCAAGTATTGGTGGTTCAGGAAAAATAATGAGTCCACTTTAAAAGCCAAAACGCGTTTCGCCGGTAAAAATGGCTTCCTCAGTCAGCTTGTGAGTGTCCTCTTCATGTTCTGTAATTTAAGCGTCCAAAATCCCGCCTAAAATGTCATCATCCAATCAGATTGGTCCTTTTGTGTCATGTGACGCGGCTAAAATGCCGTCGCGTCACTTCCGGTTTTCGGCACTACAAGATCCAGAGTGCTTTGCGCTTACCGCGTCACTTCCGGTTTTCGTCCGGTTCTTTGTGGGAAATATAGTCCGCACTGGGGTTTTTTTTGCAGTTCATATTAGAGCCCTCTTTGGCTCATATACAGTTATACAATGCAAATAGAAGAAAAAAGAAACATTGTAATAAAATGTTATGTTATTGTATATGTCTTATCATATATTACTATTTCTCCATATGTGTTCTAAATTTTGAAAGGCAATAACTATAATTATATTTCAACTCTTTTGTCATACTATTTGATCTCTATTTTAGGCAATAGTATCTTTTACATAGAAAAAACATGCACATTAGACACAGTGTAAAAAGGTGACCTTTGTTTCAAAGTGTGCATTCTTTATGAAATAATATTTGTGCAAACATATTCCACATTTTGTTCATATCTAAAATTCCAACTGTTTTTTGTTTTAGTCTAAATATATAAAATTAGTATACACTTAATTATTCTTTATTTGAAGCAGTAGGGACTCTTATATGGAATAGTGCTAAAAATATGATAAACATAGTGTTTCAGAACACTTTAGCCTAATACATAATAAAGACCCTCAATTTCTAGAATTTATGGCTATCCAGAAAATCACACTCAACTGGCGAGGGGAAGATGAAATTAGAAAATTAGGAAAAATTGAAACAAAATGGATTTTCGATCTTAATACTCTGGCCCCCACAGGTCTAAATGCAGACTTCGAATTATGCCATTTCTTATAAACTAGACTATATATATATATAAAATACACCAATTAACATCATTGTTTCTCATTGGGCTCTATTTTCAGCACTATTCCATTCCAGGGGACGTGTGGCTAGAGCTGCATAAACAGAAACAAAGTGATTTAACTCCTAAATGACAGTGAATTGAGAAGTGAAATTGCAGGGGAATGATCTATACACTAAAACTGCTTTATTTAGCTAAAGTAATTTAGGTGACTATAGTGTTCCTTTAATTTGATTAAAGGAACACTATAGTGTCAGGAAAACATACATGTATTCCTGACACCATAGTTGTGAAAACGCTATATTTATGTGATAATGACTATGCTCCTCCCCTTCATGACACTGTCAAAAAGGGGCCAAGCATGGATGTCATTACAATTATGCCCCCCCGGAAAAAGTCCTGCGGATGCCCATGGGCAGGGGCACTGCTGATTGGCTGAGAGCAGTCAGCTGATGCTCTCAGTCAATCAGTGACTACCCTTAGGTAAGTTTCTTTCCAAGCCAGTTTTGTGAATAAGGGGTGACTGACTGACTGGCTGAGAGCATAGGCTGACCCCGTGCCCAGCGGCACTCTGAAGCTGGATTTCAGAAGCCAGATGCCGCCAGGGGAAGCTGAGATCAGCTCTAGAGGTGTTAAACATTAGGTTTAAACCACTTGAAAATGGTTTAACCTCTGAAGGTAAGAATGTGCCTCCTTGCACCATAACAACTTTATTTAGATTAAGTTGTTTTGGTGCCTGGAGTGTTCCTTTAAAAAAAAAAAAACAGTGTGTTACTGCTAAAGAACTGTTCCTAAATTAGGGCTAAGCATTTAAAAATGATATAAAAAAAAAAGATAATCTTTTCAATGATAATAAGATATCTCTTCTAATATGAGTATGCATTGCACAGTTCCAATAAATGTAACCATTTTAGCAAGAAGTAATGCAAGGATGCAGTACCGACCTATTCTTCACTACAAGATATACAAGGAATTTTTTCGGATTTCTTTATTGATATTTATGCTTATTTAGTTGCTATTATTAAAACTTGAAGACCTAAGTAAAAATTTTAGAGGGCAGTTATGTAAGGCTATTATTTAGCTGTAGGCAGTTTTCAGGGCATCTCACTGCGGCGCGTTCCCACGTTGTGGGAACTCCACCTGTCATAAACGTACCTTTTTCTGCACTTCTCTGATCGCGTCACGCACCTCTCCCGATCCTTTCTGAACACGATCTTGGACTCAGTGGGTGCACACCAAATAACCTGCAGTCACCACTTACAGATGTTCTTAGGGTATTTAAACATATTTTTACATTTTCTCAGTGCCCTGTTGTTTTTTTGGCTATCCGAAAGAGCGTGTATTCTATTGATTCCTGTGTATTTTGACCATGGCTTGTTATCTGACTAATCTGACTACTGTATCCCTTGAACTTTGGTTTATCTAACTGTTTACGTAAATTCTGCTTCCTTGACCTTCCTGTACTATGCTTTATTAACATTAAATCTGGACATTCTAAGATCCGGTAATACATTTTAGTGTTGCTTTGTTTGTTTATGTGTTACTTAAGTTCTGCGTATTGGGCATTAACATTATTTTGACATTGATGTCTGCAGAACTCAGCTTCTATAGGATAGCATGTGAATCAAGTTAGCTTAGTGTCAAATATTTCCAATAATTTTGAAGGAATATATTCACACTAGTGTCAATTTCATGACAATGACATAGTTACATAGTGTCCATCAAGTTCTGTCTTTCTCACATTTGTTTTTGTTGATCCAAAAGAAGGCAAAAAACCCAGAATGAAGCACTTCTAATTTTGCAACAAGCTAGGAAAAAACTCCTTCTTGGCACACCAAGCTGACCTGACACCTCCAAAAATGTTCCAGAAGTGCTGAACACTGCTGGAGAAAGTCTCACTCTGTGCTCCTATAGTCTGGCTCTTTCCTCTTAACAAGAAAACTACTTCAATACACTCATAACAACACTCTCCTTCTCTTGCTCTGCCTCTCACTAAAGTTTTTAATCTCTCTCCTCTAGCACATTTCCTCTACCCTTCAAACATGCGACTGTAACCCCGATTCTGAAAAAACCCAACCTTGACCCTAATTCCCCGTTCAAATACCTCCCTATCGTTTGCCTCCAAGATCCTCGAAAGAGTTGTGTATGTGAGATTGCCAGACTTTCTTGAATCCAACTCTCTGCTTGACTCCCTTCAATCTGAATTCTGCGCTCGTCACTCTGTTGAAACAGCTTTGACCAAAGTATGCAATGATCTTATCACTGCAAAATCCCATGGCCACTACTCTATCCTAATTATCCTTGACCTTTCTGCTGCTTTTGACATCATCAACAGCTTCTTCTCATTCTCCATTATCTTGGTCTATGAGATACCACTCTCTCCTGGTGCTCTTCCTTCCTCTCCCAATGCTATTTCAGTGTTCCTTTCTCTGGCTCTGCCTCTTCTCCCCAATTCCTCTCTGTTGGTGTATGACAATGACATAGTTACTATGTCATTGTCCCCTATCTACACTACCTCCCTTGGTAAACTCATTAGCTCCTTCGGCTTCCAGTATTATTTCTATGCGGATGACACGCAAATTTATCTGTCCTCCCATGATTTCTAACCACCCCTCTTGACTCGTATCTCTGAGTGCCTCTCAGCTATTTCCAACTTGATGGCTGCTCATTTCCTTAAACTGAACCTGTCCAAAACAGAACTGGTTTTCCCTCCCTCAAATGTTGCTACTCCCTTGTCTTTTTCCCTCTAAGTCAATGGCGCTAACATCCGCTCTACTTCTCAGGCTCGCTGCCTAGGTGTTCTCTTTGACTCAGACCTCTCCTTTACGTATAATGCCCAATCAATCACCAATTCCTGCCACATCCATCTCAAAAACATTGCACGCATCCGACCCTATTTAATGCATGATACAGCAAGGGTGCTTGTCCATGCCACTGTTCTCTCTCGCCTTGACTACTGTAATCCGCTTCTCAGTGGTCTTACATGTTCCCAACTTGCCCCGTTTCAGTCTATAATGAATACGGCGTGAGGCTCATCTTCCTGTCCGTCTGCACCTCCCACGTCCCCCTTTTGTCAGTCCCTACATTGGCTTCCCATAAGATATAGGACTCAATTTAAGATCCTGATACTTGCTTACAAATCTCTATACAATGCTGCTCTGACCTACCTATCCTTACCCTGCTGGAGACCTACGTCTAACTTCTGTTTGTACTCCTCCCTCTGATGCTCCCCTTAAAGACTTTTCTAAGGCTGCACCGTTCCAATGGAATGCCCTTCCCCTCTCTGTTAGACTTTCACCCAATCTCCACTCCTTCAAAAAATCTTTGAAAACTTACTTCTATAGGAAAGCATATCAATTAAACTGTAAACAGCTTTCCCTCGCCGTACCCTGATTCCTCTCCTGCAACTGTCATCAAAACAAAACACTAAGCCCTCAATGGATACTATCCTAGCAACCTACTTTTCTACCCCAACCTTACCTTTTGTGTCACTATACCCCACTCCCTCTAGCATGTAAGCTAATTGAGCAGGGCCCTCAATCCCTCTGTTGCTGTGTGTCCAATTTGTCTGGTTACAAATACCTGTCTGTTAGTTCACCCATTGTATAGCACTATGGAATTTGTTGGCACTTTATAAATAATAATAATAACCTACCCAAAGTGTTGTAAGAAAGGACAACTGGTGAACCAGCATCAGGGTCATAGGCACGAAATGCTCATTTATGCAATTGGGAAGCAAAGGCTATCCTGTCTGGTCCAATCAAATTGAACAGCTACTGTAGCTCACATTGCTGAAAAACGTAAAGCTATCTTCCTGGATATTGGGCTGTGTAGCCGCAGACTGGTGAGTGCCCATGATGACTGCTGTCCACCTCCAAAAGAACCTTCCGTGGAGACATCAGAATTGGATATAGGAGCAATGGAATAAGTTACCTTGTCTGATGAATCACATTTCTTTTAGATCAGGTGGATGGCCGAGTGTGTGCATCCTTTACCTGGGAAAGAGATGGCAGCAGGACGCACTATAGGAAGAAGGCAGTCCAGCGGATGCAGTGTTACGTTCTGAGCAATCTTCTGCTGGGAAACCTTGTGTTCTGGCATTCATGTGGATGTTACTTTGACACGTGCCACTTACCTAGAAATTGTTGCGTACACACCTTCATGGCAATGGTGTTCTTTGATGGTGTGGGCTCTTTCAGTAGGATAAAACTGCACAAATCATTCAGGAATGGTTTCAGGAACATGACAAAGAGTTCAAAGTGTTGCCTTGGCCTCCATATTTCCCAGATCTCCATCTGATTGAGGATATGTGGGATGTGCTGGAGCAACAAATCCAATTAATGGAAATCTCATCAAGCAATTTGTGTTAAATCCTATTTATTGAATCTTATTCATGTCTTTGCAGAGACCAGCGGTACTCTGCCCTGGTGCCTGCGCTACCACGGGAGTAGCCTGGTTCAAGCCTGGTTGCTGGAGGGGGAGACCGACTGTCTCCCCTTTGGCTAAACAGCCCTGTCGCTGGGGGGGCAGAACCGACCGTCCCTACCTCCTGTGCTGTAAGTGCAGAGACCACGGTCCCATCTGCACGGTTGTGGGGTTTACTGTCCCCCCCTGGTACGTTAAGCTGCCGCTGTTGAGAGGGGGTAACAAGCTCCTCTCCCATATATACTTCCCGCCGCGGGGGAGGGAGACCAACTGTCTCTGCTCCCAATACAGACTCCTGCTGCTGGGGAAAGGAGACTGGGCTCTCTATTCCCTGTAGGACACTCTGCCACTGGGGAATGGAGTCTGGACTCCCAATTCCCTGCTGTACCTCCCGCTGGGGAATGGAGACTGGGCTCCCAATTCCCTGTAATTCACACTGCCGCTGGGGATCTGAGCCGACTGCCCAGCATCCCTGTAGCTCACTGGGGAGGGAGGACGCTGCTCTCCTCTCCCTGCCAGGTACACTGCCGCTGGGGGACAGGACCAACTATCTCTGTCCCCTGTAACTCAGCCTGCCGCTGGGGAATGGAGCTTGGGCTCCCAATTCCCTGCAATTCACTCTGCTGCTGGGGGACAGAAGCAACTATCTCTGTCCCCTGTAACTCAGCCTGCTGCTGGGGAATGGAGCTTGGGCTCCCAATTCCCTGCAATATCTCTCGCTGGGGAATGGAGACTGGGCTCCCAATTCCCTGCAGGACTGGTGGAGAGACCTCGGTCCCATCTCCACCAGCCACCTGGGGTTCTTCCCAGTAACATTCTGCAATATCTGCCCAGTTGAATGGGTCTGGATCTGGGTCTACGCTTCCCTGCTGAGCCTTCTCACTGGAGTGGAACAGATCTTGGTAGCCCTGCTCCAGCTCCATCTCTCGGGTCACTAGGTGGACCAGGTCTTGCTCAATCTCATGAGTGTCGTCCCAGTGATATTTGCTCTCCCTCTACTCCAAGAGATCACTGAACCGAGTTTGTGTAGAGCTCCCAAACTCAGGCGCTGAAAAAGCCTCCCATAACAAACCAGGACCATCAAACTCCTCTCCCTCTGGCTTGTCATGCTCGTCTGTCCAGGGCAGGTACTGTGCCCCATACCACCAGAGCGCCTGGTAGGCATCTTCCAGCCAAATCTCCTGCCAGACACGGAGCTCCAAGTCCTTCACCCATTCCTCCAGGGGCTGCTCTCCCAGGAAGGGCATCCGCAGGGCTAGTCGCTTCTGCAATCACTGGTCTTCCTTGGGGAGTCTCTCGCCCCGCTGGTACTCCACAATGCCCAGTGCCTGGTACCAGATGCCTTTGCGAACTGCATCTCGGTCATCCATGACACCCTCATCGTACTCCACTGCTGGTTCCATCCTGATGCTGTCAGGGTCACTGTACTCAGACATGCGTTGCCCTCAATTTGTAAAATCCAAAGAAATGGTGTCTCCTGTAGCTGTCCTTCTGGCTGTAGGAACGATCCCGCCGCTTGCCACCAATTGTAACGGCACCCTCAGCATAAAAGGGTTAAACCGCCGTTTAAGAGATCTTCCCTTCCAGAGACACAGGCACAGCTACTGCAGAACACCAATCCGCCGAACAGGAAACCATATGAATGCTGTAAACAGCCGAATAGGAAAAACCATACGAATAGGTTTACACTCCTAGCAGTCGAACTGGAACAGCATACAATAAATCCCCCCAAGAACGAGACAAAGCTCCGTGTTGAGGGTCAAGCAGTGAACAGCCAGAGCTGTGGGTTTATTGTGCTTATGTACACATTCTTACACATTAGTACCACCCACAGGGTTTTGGAACACAACCAATAAACACATACAATACACTCAGACACTCCCACACAAAATCCTCCCCTCTGCCTGTGATTAAATTACCTTACACAATGGGTAATGTAATTATAACAAGCAGAGAAATACAATTTTTCCACATTATTCATAACTTGAAAAGTATGCATCACATTCACATATAACTTACATTTTCAGCATACTCCAAATACAAACATACGTCAAAATCATACAAATTGGTCCAGTGGTTCAAAAGATAGATTGTAGTCCATGGCTTTTCTGCCCAAAACAAGTTCCACAGAGTCTTCTATCCTGGAGATAATTGGGAAGTAATCCAATTATCTCCAAGGACAGAGGCAAAACTCCATTGAACACATGGCAGCAAAAGACAATAAAACACATAAAAATATATAACTGTGCAGCCATTGCACAAAACAGGTACATTCAACATATCCCCAGATAGCTTAGATCTGAGCGCACATTATTACTGAATGGTGCTCAGAGCACACACATACAGTTCAATTGCCATGGAGCCAAAGTCTTTCCCATAGTCTTTCATTATACGAATGGGCTCCATGGCATAGCTATCTGGGGTATCACCGCTCAAACAGGGCAAGCACCAAATGACCCGGCTTTCATGTCTTTGCAGGGGAAAATCAAGCCTTTTAACATGGGGCCATAATCCAAAGACAACAGACGAGCAACCAGGCTTCTCCAATGCAATGTGGCGAGATTGGTCTCGTCACAGTTTGGTTCGGTAGTTTGAAACTACCGAACACTGACCACCCTCCTGGCTCATTTAGTACAAAGGAACAAGCTATTAAGTGCTCCCTGGGCGGCCGCTGTTCGTACAACCGAACGCCACGTAGAAAAGAAAATGGCGGCCATCTTGTTTGCATGAGGAGAGCCAGCGGGACTTGGTCATTGAGTGTCTGGAACTAAAATCGGGCACTCGACCTCACGAACTACCGCTGGAAACTACTGAACGCCGGTTTCTCATATTTCCCGAACAGCCAGGGAAGCCCCATTCGGTAGTTCTGTGCGAACGGACAAGCGGAGCAATCGCTACTATGGAGCCTGTAAATGTGGATCAAAAGGGCAATATGACAGCAATTTGGTTGAAGCATGGGCAATGTTATAATGATCTGGTAACATGGAAAAATATATGTTGGGTAATGACAAGGTGAGCACAGGAGTGGCAGTATGTGTTTCCTCTAAAATAAGACAGGGTCTTATATTAATTTTTGCTCCAGGGGATGTCTTATTTTTAATGTATGGTACAACAATAAATGTCGTACAAAATTTTTTGTATGGTACAACAATAAATGTACAACAAAACATTTATTCAAAGATAATCAAGTCATCTTCTTCTGGAACATAGCTCTCCAAACCCTAAGTTTCTTGCGACTCCATTCCCTGTAGAAGCTTTGAACCCAATCTCACATGTCCAGCAATATAACTCTCCTTCTTGTCCATGTAGCCCGCTCACAGCTGTCAGTGATTTTATTCCATGAATTCTTCATCCAAGTCACAACCTCTTGCAGGCTAGGCTTCACAAGGTTTCGACGCCGATTTCTCTCCATTCCTTTTTCAATGTATTCAATGATTTCCATGCGCAAATGGCTCTTGAATTGCTTGTTTATTGCAATATCAAGAGTTTGGAGATAACCAGTCATTCCTGCAGGAATAACCAAAGAAAAAAGTTACCTGCATTCTTCCCAAATACCTATGCATATTTAAACAAATAGAGGTATTTTTTGTATATTTTGTTTCTCCAATAGCCATTAGAGACTTTAGCCCTCCTGCCACATGGTGATGGTCTGGCAAAAACATCTCTAATGAGACAGAAAGGGGTATTTTTTTTATATACATCCCTATATGCTTATTAATCCCTAATAAGGAACACATGGGATGGGCGGCAGCATTGTAACATAGCTGTGTGATACAGCAGGAATCATTACTTGATCTATTCTTTTCTCTGCAAGGAAGTTCACTAAAGCACTAAAATAACTGTTTAGTAGATAAGTGAGTGCACTGGATTTTACTGTACTTATTGGCTCCCAGCAGCACCCCATTTAAGTATGTTTAGGTGAGTGCAGCCAAACCCTTGTTTTCTCCTATATGTATATATTTACGAGTGTAGCCAGCTCCTTGGTTTTGCAACCCTCCCTGTTACAGGTGCCTCATCTCAGGACCCTATTTAAGCCTTGTACTGCAGAGAACTTGAGATGGAAGGATTTCCCCAAGTGAGTAGCTCATTTAGCAGACAGAGTAGGACCTGCCAAAGATGGGGTACATTGGCATTGTGGCAGGCTTATGCAATGTATGATCATATAACACTGTCGGTAAGTGAGGATACTCTACTGTAGCAATCTACGTTCAGGGAAATTCCCCTGAACATAAACCAGTTAAATAGTGCATGGAATCCCGCAAATTTATGTTTGGGAAACATCCTCAAACATAGATTAGTTTACTTGCGAATCAAACCCGCAAATTTATGTTCGGGGAAGCTTCCCCAAACATAGATTTGCTTACTTGTGAATGGAATCACGCAAATTTAAATTCGGGGAAAATTCCCCAGACATAGATTAGTGAATGCCGTTTAGGGCTTATTTTCAGGGTTGGGCTTATACTACGAGTATCACCTGCCGCGCATGCGCATTCAGCCGATGATGCCCGACGCTGGAGAAAGGTAAGATTTTAACCCCTTCCTCTCCCCAGAGCCTGGCGGGAGTGGGACCCTGAGGGTGGGGGCACCCTCAGGGCACTATAGTGCCAGGAAAACTAGTATATTTTCCTGGCACTATAATTCATAAGAACTGCAGCTTTTTCAAGCTCTGTTAAGACATACCTACAATGATTTCTTCATACATTGCACATGGATGTGCTTATTATTTTTCACTTTATGTATATGGTCATTATGGTTGATATGTTGATATTTGTACCTTATGCTCATGACCAATGCACCTTATGCTAGAGATGTTGAAGCTGCCTCCAACATGGATGCTGTCCAGGAGGTGGAAGGGTCTGAGAGGGAGGGTCTGCTGGAGATTGGCCGGGATGTGTCAGCTGACCGGAGCTCGCCATGAACGGTTCGCGACATCTCTACTCATGACCAATACACAGTTTGCACTGTATTTGCACTGTATAGTGGTCCTAATGTTCAGTGTATTTTTCTGATTTTTCCTGTATATAAATGAGAACAATAAGATGTTAGTTTTTTTGTTCATTAAATAATGTGTTACGTATGTATACTAAAAAAGACATTCATTATCTGTAAAACATTTACGAGTTGATTGTTTGTTGACTGCACATCAATATATAGAGAAAAAAACTTCTTTGACATTTCAAGGCTAAAATGGTATATGCAATTTTTAAAATATTAAGCCTGTGACTGCTTGAGAAAATTATTTGATGACAGATAGACCCCAGAATGTACTTGGAAGCTGGCATAAGCCAAACAAACATTTTCTGTTTAAATACCTTACTTGTATTCATTTCATTTCTAGAATATATAGCTAAATATATTATTGCAACTTTACTGCAAAAACATTTTCTTTTCAGAGGCATCAGTTTTTATAGTTCAACTACTTATGTTGATTTTTCTTTCTCGGATTATGCTTTTTTTGAAGTGCATATGCTGCCATTGAATGAACCCAGCAGCCTAGTGTTTAGGTCTCACCTGCCTCTGTCCTTAGAATTTCTACTTTCTATACAAATCAATTTTAATGGGTCACTAGAGTTTCCAGACACTATAATTATAGTATTGCATGTCATGTACTTTATACTTATTGAGGTAGACTGCTGTCTCAGGGCAATGTTAATGGTAAAATAAAATATATTGCAGATTATCATTAAACAAAAGCTATTGAAAAGTGTGTAAAAAGATGGTAGAGCCTTGAAAATTAAGCTTTGTGTAGATTTAGCGAGAGTAATAAAGTGTTCCAAGATAAGTAGGGGACACAGACAAAGTAATTTCATCTTCTTGTCTGTCCACTCACTATTTTTCAGGTGTCAACATTTGAAAAATGAGAGTAAATTGCCAATGGCATTTAACTTTCACTTTTATTTCATTACATATTGAAATGAATTTGCAAAAATAACTGATCATATTTTTATTATATCAGTGCATAACGGCAGATGACAATCCTTTACATACTAAAAGTAGAGTTGTGTATATTTGCTACTTTTATTATTTTAAAAAGTGTACTTTGTAATTAAATCATGTAGCAATATATTTAGTCTTCACTGGCTTAATCTATATTTACATTAATGTAAATTATGCTACGTATCTATCTGTCCACATATACGGTTTGGATAAATATTTCCTGTTGGACATTTGACAGATTTGTTTGTACTGCATAATTTTTTCTCTTAACACACACACACACACACACACCGATCAATCAATGTGAGTATGTTTATGTATGCGTGTTTAGAAAAGACTGAAATGCAGTACATAAAATATGTTAAATAATAAAGGACTGTTCCATACCCATAAAGTTGAGAAGTATTCCATTAGAACGGCACTTTTATAAATAATTAATAAAACAAACCCTGGCTGTTAATCAAACAGCCAGGGAGGGTTCTTCCTGCTTCCGTTAGCCCCCCTGAGCTAATGAAGTGGCAGGTATGGTCTAGTTGAGCGGGGCTCACTCCACCCACATACATCTCAAACCTCAAATCAGGGCAGCGTTCTTTCTGGACGATGTGCAATGTGTGAGAGTGCACACAAGCAGACGCATAAGCACTGTGCATAGTTTCAGATGCTTTTTCAATGACAAGCCTCAAGGAGACGGCTTGCAAAAGCTATAGTTCATAAGAACTGCAGCTTTTTCAAGCTCTGTTAAGACATACCTACAATGATTTCTTCATACATTGCACATGGATGTGGTTATTATTTTTCACTTTATGTATATGGTCATTATGGTTGATATGTTGATATTTACACCTTGCACACATGGTATGTACTCACATCTTTGCTTCTAAAAGGGCCATACGTCTTTTGTGCGGTGTGTTCAACCCTTTGGCATTTATAGATAGAATGTTAAGTGTCATGGTGTGTTAATGTGGGATCCTAGGGTGGATTGCTGGACTATCGTGGATGGTAGGAGAGAGGAGATGGTAGGTGGCTGGTCCTGAGGTTTAGGTATCGTAGCATTATCCACCCAATGCGTAACTCATTGGATCTCTAGAGGGCACGAGTGGGGTGACCTGTGCCATGTGGAAGAGTCCTTGATATTTTTGTTGTGGTGGTACGCGATCACCTTGCGGGGAGGTAAGGGCGGGGGGTAGGGGAAGTAACTGGGAAAATCAAACCAACTATGTACATTAAAAAGGTCCCTGCGGTGAGACCTGATACTACTGGTGTTACTGGGCATTGAAGCCCTTATGGGGGTTGGAGGATCCCCATATGCGGTGAGAGAGAACATTTCCTATAGAGAAATCAAGACATCTCCCCAATTTCCGTGTGTCTTAGCGGCAGTGTGGCAGTGTGGCAAAGCTAGCGGTCTATAGCGGGCTATAACCCAAACATTCGGTTTACATTTGCCTCTAGATCTTGAAACAGTATTTCAGTAGGGGTCAGAGTGTGTCCAGAGGCGGATACATAGTGTACATGTACGAGATTATACTTTGTATCTGGCATGTTATATACAGTAGCAAGTGCCCATGGTGAGAAACAGGTCACCAACCAAACAAGATGTTATGGGACATCAAATGGCAGTAAAAAGAAGTAAAAAATATATACAAAAAATATATAAATACACAGTAAAACTCGGCGGGGGTGTAACAGTATTAGCATCGTCTTGTTGACTTGTGACAAGAGCCAGTCTAGTGTAAAAGGCTCGGGATGAGACTACGTGCAGTATTAGGGCTATGAGGTGCATGAGCTCCGCCAGGCCTTTTACATATCTAGCGACATTGTAGTTTTAACCCCGGGTATGCGATAGTCTCGGGGTTCTAGAGGGTCGTTAGGCAAAAGGGTGCGGTAGCCCCCTCACGTGGGATATCTATGTTTGGGGATATCGCCCGATTCATTCCCTTTTTAGGTGCCATGCTTGGGTGTATGGCTAGGGAGGGGCTCTTGTAAAAGAGTGTCGCAGGGGACCTAGGTCCGTGGGTCTAAAACCTGTGACCCTCCAACTACCAATGCCGCAAAACTCGAGGAGAACTATACATATATAACACAGTAATTAGGTATTACCAGTCCATAGCAACGTTTAAAGCATGCATCGTGAGAGCTAGTCCATTGGGCAAAGGTCTGCATAGGCTTATACAGCGTGAGTCACTTATCTGTGCATCGAGTTTCCCAATCTTGGGTGATCTTTAGTGGTGACCTGAGTACAGATTTTGCAGCCGTGCCGTCTATGGGGTCTGTGTTGACAGGAATATTCCAGTCGGCCAGTGCTTTCTTCCCTTCTGCCAGGTTCACGATGTGTCTTTCATTACCATTCCGTTTGACGATGAGGCGTGTCGGGAAGCCCCATTTGTAGGGGATCTCTGCCGCTCTTAAAGCGCTTGTAATCGGCGCAAGGATTCTTCTGGCATGTAACGTGTGGGCTGAGAGATCTGTAAACAATAGAATTTTGTTAAATTCTTCAGGCAGACTAGGCCGTTTTCTAGCGGCTGACATTATGGCCTCTTTAGTGGTGTAGTAATGCACCCGTGTGATGGTGTCTCTGGGAGCTGTCGTGGTAGGTGCTGAGGCCTAGGTAGCCTATGGATCCTGTCCAATAGTAATGCGGACTCTGTAAGATCCGGGGCCAGCAAGTGGAAAATCCAGCGCGCGTAGGCTCCTAGTTCGTGTGGGCCCACACTTTCTGGTATGCCTCTAATGCGGACATTGTTCCTTCTGTCTCTGTCTTCGTGGTCAGCAAGTTTTGTGAGTATCATGTTGATCTTAGTCTCCATGGAGTCGAAGGCTGTCACCACATTATTATGTGCTGTGATGATTTCCTCGGTTTTATTTTCTAGGTAGTCTGTGCGGTCACCCAGTGCTTTAACGTCCGCTCTGATTTCTTTTGATAGCTGGGCGAAGTCTGCTCGTAGGGACGTTTGAAGTCCATTGAGCATCTTTTGAATCACTGATTCCATAGCCGGGAGGTCTCTATGGGAGACCGAAGTGATATCACTCCGTCCGGAGCTCCAGGCTGGTGATGAAGGCCTCTCGGCGCCATCTTGTGAGCGACGAGGAGATGAGGTCATGGCCGAGATTTGTAAGTTGGGGGCCTCTTTCGCCTTTGCTCTTTTCGGGAGGCGCTGTGCCATGATGGCTGGGGTGATTGTAGTTTCCTAGCTTGTGGAAAAGGGGGTGATCTCTCTTTGAATGCTCGTCAAATCGCTGCTTTGCGGGGATCGCTCACGGAGCTGAACGTTCACACGTCTGTCCTCGTGAACGGTCAGGCCGGTATGTACTCACATCTTGAACGTTACACACATGGTATGTGCTCACGTCTTGCACTTTACACACATGGCATATGCTCACATCTTGCACTTTGTATTTACATTTTGCTCTATATGCACATGGTTTAAGTGCTTACATCTTGCACTTAATTCATATGGCCTATAAGCTCACAATTAGTACTTTATGTTATTGGCAATGTGTTTGCAGCTTGTATTTTGTGCGTATGATGCATGTGATTAGTTGAATTGCATTATTCACTTATTCTCACATTGTTAAGATTATTTTCAAAGTGCTAGGTTGTGCTAACCTTATTTGTAGTTTGCTACATTGTATTTGCACAAGGTATGGTATATTGGATATATAGTTTTAGTTTGGATTAGGGGTACAACTACATGTCTGTCCGTCCACCCATTGTAAAGCGCTGCGGAATTTGACTGCACTCTATAAATATCATAATAATAATTAGGGGTCTATAGGTTATAGAGTTGGGTTATATAATATTGGTTGCACTATTGTATAATATCCTTATGTATTATTACGCTGTTAAAGTTTTTTTTTTTAATGATGGAGGGATTACATATCTTAGCTATTAGATGTATTAGGCATTATGTAAGTATTTCAAAAGTTTACACTGAACGTACTGTGACGGACCACCGTCACTGAGTACCTTACCCAGTGCTCATTTGTGTGTTTCCCCTGTGTTTCCCATTGCATTTCGCATTGTGACCTGTTCCCACATTCGGGAATGTTCATCCGAAAGAAACTCGTTCGTCTCCTGAATAGGGACCACCCCGATTTCCCATTTAGAACGCTCTAAAACTGCAAGGGTAATCATTAACGAGTGCTCCCCTGTGTGGCCACTGGTTCGTATAGTCGAACGCCAGTCAGGGGAAGCATTCATATCCCGAATTGGCGTGCCTGCACTATTTCAGGTCTTCGTGCCAGGGATCGCCCTACCTGCTCTTAACGGAGCTATAATCACTGCTTCTCCTACCCGGGAGCTACAAGGCCAGGCTTGGTTCTGCCCAAAGAGTGCTCTCTTCAGTGCTACCTAACTAGAGGTATCCGCCGGTGGGAGACGCAGGCCCCAGCAAAATCCCTGGAGCTGTGAGTCGGCTGCATAGTTACAGAGGTCCCGCTGGCCACCTGGAAGTCCTTGCCGACCAATAGGAGAAGGATCTCCCATTCAAACTGGGTTTGCACCATTCCCCTGATAGGTCGGCTTGAGGTAAGTGCTGATTGGTTGCTGCAGGGCGCAGGCGACCGATAGTAGAAGGAGCTCCCATTCAAACTGGGTTTCGCACCTTTTCTCATGATTGGGAGGCGAAACACCTCTCCTCCCCAAGCGCCAATTGGTGCAAACTGGTTTTGTGCCCTTTTTTCTGAATGGGCAGCGAAACTCCTCCCCTCCGTAAGCGTTGATTGGTGCACAGGGGTTTTGCACACTTTCTCCTGATTGGGCAGTGAAGCCCCTGTCCTCCCCGAACACTGTTTGGCGTGAATTAGTTTTGCGCCTTTCACCTGATTGGTTGTTGCTTGGTTTAGGCGCAAAGTTTGAATTTTATAACAGGACAGGAGGCTTTGTATTTTGCATAATCTTTCTTTACTAAAACTCCAGCAGCACAGGTTTAACAATAAAGTTTAGTGAAAAAAACATTGCCATAGGGTATAAAAGGCCCTTCCTCTTGCATCATTTCCTCTTTCTTTGCTGCTCCAGTCAGACAGGTCAGAGTATTTTATTCTCTGCTATTGAATTAACATTTACACTGTCAGAGCTTCCTTTCTCTGCGCATTCTTAATATTGAATTTACATTTACTCTGTCAGAATATTTTATTCTCTGCCCATACTTACTATGGTTTTACTTTCACACTGGTTTTTATGGACTGTCTCTATATTTGATTATCACAATTTATTTTCTTAAATTTTTCCCTTTCTCCCCTATATCACCACCTGTACTATCTTTGCTTCCCTCTCATTATCTCCGTCATTCATTTCGCGATCGCGGCAAGTTACCGCGATCGCGCTTATCAAACCAGGGACCCTGGGCATCGGTTAGGGTCAGCGGGAGGGGGAGTGTGGGAATCCGCGTTATCGGCATTAAGATTTGCGCGCGAACGGCGGCCATTTTGGGTATCACGGACCGCGAGATCCATGGTGGCCAGCCACCTTCCCAGACCGTGATTCACACGGTCTGGAATGCTCTCATTTCTCCTACAGGGTTTTTCAATTCCTTGACAGGAGCTGTGATATTCATAGCACCATGTGTATATATGTAGATGTTTCACAATGTATTTCATGCATTAGGTTAGCTCAATGGGATAATACACTAGCAGTACACTGTCTATATCTTTTGGTTCACAGGTTTAATCCCCACTGAAGTAGATAAAATAGGAATCACCTATTTGGGTAACCAGAGAAATGTATTCACGATTTTATATCTTGTGATCTATTAATTTCTGTGTATTTTTCGTATCCACTTCAGGGGGGGCGCGACCGCGGGGCGCGCTGTCGTTTTTGCGCGAACTGCGGCCATCTTAGATCTCGCACCCGCGAGACCCTTGACGGCCATTTCCGCCCCGAGCAGTTACACATGTTGGATATGTATAGTTAGGTATTTCCATTAAACAATCATTTACTGTGGAACATTGATAACATACTGGACTGTACATTAACCATTACACTGCTGCAGAGTGTCTATACAGAGATGACCACTCTCAGTTGGGGGTGAACCCCCACTCACGCTCCTGCTAATACCATAACAGGGGTGACCCCCTACGCTGGGTGACCCCCAAGCGGAGCCATATAGGATTCATTCAGGGGTGACCCCCCTTTCAGAGGGGGTGACCCCCCAAAGGCTCAAAGAGACACAGTGCATGCAGGTTCAACATCCTGCCATACACTAACAATATGACTCTATGCAATGAATATCGGACAGCCACACTACGACTGAGGTAATCCACACACCTTCTTACCAAGGAGGGAGGAAATTGCAACTGTACAGGCTCCACCGAAAACTGACACTGACACTGCAACGGCCACTGAAACGGAAGACCCTGAGAAGTCCCTGCAATAAAACTATCCAAACTTTTATTTTCTGTGCACTTTATTATTTGGGTGACCCCCCTTACTACTGGGGTGACCCCCCCACTCAAACATGTGCATTCACCAATGGATTACTGTGCACTTTATTATTGGGGTGACCCCCCTTACTACTGGGGTGAACCCCCACTCAAGATGTGCATTCTACAATGGACTCCTGTACATTTATTATTGGGGTGACCCCCCTAACTAATGGGGTGACACCCCACTCACAGAGGTACATCCACCAATGGATTCTATGCACTTTATTACTGGGGTGACCCTCCTCACTTACAGATGTGCATTCACCAATGGGCTACTGTGCACCTTACTATTGGGGTGAAACCCCCCTTACTACTGGAGTAACAATGGATTACTATGCACTCACAGATCGGCACTCGTCTACAGACTTCTGTGCACTTTATTATTGGGATGAACCCCCTTACTACTGGGGTTATTCCCCCACTCGCAGATGTGCATTCCACATGGAACTATGGCCGGAGGTGCTCTAGATGTCCTAACACATTTACACATGTACCTAGACCGTATATATAGATATATATCTCACTCAAGACTTTCAGCCTAGGTTAATTGCAGTGGCAACCTCAATACAGACAACAATCCCCAATAGGCTGGGTCAGGGTCAGGCAGAGACTGTGAACCATGGTACCCCATCTGCCTATGAATTCATGAGCTACTAGGCCCCAGGCCAAGCACCCATATACAAAGGACAAGTGCAAGTATTCCATCACGGACCCTCCAAATAATTACATCAAGCCTGGGAACAGAACCCCGATGGGCCGGAAAGTTATCCAAATGACCTAACTTCCCCTATAAGTAAATCTCCTGAGACTCCACGGATTTGACCACCGCACGGTCAGATAACACACAGAGATCGACGAAATGAGGGTTGCCAGGCCTTCATCCACGATCCATACAATTGTAGCCACAAAACCTAAGACAAGGAGACTGCGTATTCGACTCCGGGTCGCACGCCCTCACTCACTTCACCCCAACGACAGAACATTACTGAGAAACAGCTATACTCTTTCATTTCTCTGGTTTCAACGCTCTCATGGTGTAACCATGGGCAGCGGTGTACCTTGTTATCAAATAAGGAAGCTACCTCTACTCGAGTAGGGAGGCTAGAAAACTCCGGACGCCGGAGGATAGGACATAGGATTCCTCTATACTCCTGGGCTGAACGACCCAGTAGGGTAACTAAGTTCTGTGAACTAATGCTTAATCTGGATACCTGGTCGACCCTTGGGGGTCGAAGTCCACATCTTCCACTACCACCCCTCTACGGGTACTGGAGGACCACAAATCTCACAAATGAGGAAACTTACACCTATTTCCAAGAAACACTGGGCATTCGCTCCAGAAGTCACTGGTTAACTCAGGGATAATTTTATGCTCACAGTAGTCAGGAGACTACCATCCTGGCACCATCCTAGAGCTTCCCCACACCTTGGTGGGTTCAATCATGCGGATTGGACTGACACATACCTGTCCAGGATAGTCACACCAGGGACCCATTTGTCCATTTTGTTTTCATCGACAGGACCAAACGAATCAATTCACGTGTCTATCATTAAGGTATGACCCATGGTACCCAAGAAACTTTTATAACCGGTCATGGCACCCTTTCGCCACAAGGGAATCCGCTACCTCACCTATCTAGACTACAAGACGTTATTTACTACACACGTAATCGACAATCAGTCTCTAGGGCTGGAAGGCTCGCTGCACATACCCCTACTGGAGAACCATGATCTGGAGAAGAGACGGCCGGCGTCGGTATTACCGACAACCTACAGCTAGCCTGGGACAGATCCGATGGTTGTTTTCTCCTACATTTGGACAATATCTGAGCAACCGGCTACACAAAACACCTGGACGGAGTCTAGTATCAGACTCTAATAATATCGGAGGACATTTACCATTTCTAAATTACACGCAAGGTTACCCTACGACTAGGGTTCCCTCAGGAGATTACCTATATCACGAACTGGGTTTCGTGACAACAAGTGACAATGGGACTCCTTGGTCACCATCACATCACGGAGATCTGGGTGACACACACCTCGCCACTATGGCAGAATCGAAGGGGTTCCCGATCCTATTGACTCCATTCTGGGCTATCCACTGCCCTTCCACTGTCTCCCATCTTACGGACAACCCACAAGAAACCATCGGAGACTTTGGCGGCTCACGTTCCATGACAGGATCTTTCGTATGCCGCGAGGCGTCATACGCTCCAGAACCAGTATCGGAATACACTCGGTTATGGGTCTTAGTTGTGGTTCCTACGGGTTTGACCTATGGTTTTGGATACTCACTCCAACTAACCCTCGAGGAATCTCACAATTGAGACAGCCTCTCTCTCCCCCTTTGTATACTATACCTTTCACACCAGTTATGGCCACCACCTTACCGGGTGGGCACGTTGACCATTGGTCATATGGTTGCGGAGATCGATTGGTTATCGGTCAATCGGTTCATGGATGCATCTCAGACATCCACGACGCATCTTCCTTCACCGATGTTCATTGGCCGGGTCACAAGAAGAGACTTTCAGGGTGTTCTACTTCCTTGGACTCTTCACACATCCTGTGTTGTTCCATAGCCTTAAAAATGCAAAATACGAAGCCTCCTGTCCTGTTATAAAATTGTAGATTATGCTAGCGCAGTGTACCTATAATCTTAATTTTATTAAGGACAGGAGGCGAGTATTTTCCCACCCTGCTTTTTCCCTCCCTATTTATCATTCCTTGGGTTGTACTTCAATAAAAGATTTGAATTCAGGTGTGTGGTTATCTCTTTATTACGTGGTTTATTTCATATCACATCTTGAAATTACGACTGCTAACTGTTATGATTTCCTAATGCATACAATTTGACTATGTTAATGTCACTATCATAGCTACCTATTTCGGTTAAAAAATTCTTGTCTCATCTGATAAATTCCTTTTACGTAAAGTACTATGGAATAAACTGGCATTTTATAAACAGTAATATTGATTATGCTAATAATAATAATAATAAGGACAAACAGTTCATTTCCAAATCCCTTTCACGTCTTTCGTTTCTCTTCAGTTTGATTCTTCTTCATGGATCAATACATGGGATCGTCTTCGCACTCTATGACAATCTTCCAGTCGGGATTTGGATCATTTACAGTCTGATTCTTCGTCGTTATCATTATTTATTGTAATAGCAGGATATGTTTATGATTATCTCGCACCAAAGAAAGAGGAAATGATGCAAGAGGAATGGCCCTTTATACCCTATGGCAATGTTTTTTTCACTAAACTTTATTGTTAAACCTGTGCTGCTGGAGTTTTAGTAAAGAAAGATTATGCAAAATACGAAGCCTCCTGTCCTTAATAGAATTAAGATTATAGTTACACTGCGCTAGCATAATCTACAATTGACCATCCTAAACCAAGCAACCCCATGGAACTAATTTTGGTGATGTACAGAGCCTCAAGCCCAAAGTTGTACAATGGTTTCTCGGGCTCTGTACATCTGATACCCCCGCTATTTGCAGGGATCCTAGTTGGGACCCGGGGCTATCTAGTGATATATGTTTTACATGTGTGACCCCTTTCCTTCCCGGGGCGTGGAGAGCCAAAATCCTCCCACCCCGCATGTAATATGTTTAATGTATGCAACTGATGTCCTGTTGGTATCTCCCAGAGCGGGAGATGGTTATCTGTAACCCCTCCCCTCCTCCTGCCTGGGACTAAGGGAAGTGTACTGAAAGAATGGAGACCCCCTGTGGGGGACTGTATATAAAATGAGTCTGTACCAATAAAGCATGGTCAGAGTTATACACCAGAACTGTGTGTCGTCCAGTTACTGGGGGGGGGGGGAAATAGTTAATTCCTTTGCCAGCTCGTTGCAGCTGGTGGAGCATGCAGCGGGGAAAGTCCTTTTGAGGCCTGGAGTTTCCAGGACTGAGTGCCATCCAGTCCCTTGGAGCAACTAGAGCTAATTCCCCTATCGAGCCACAGCTGGAAGTGGACCCTTGGCGGAGGCACCCAGCTGTGGTACAGGGAGCTCCGTCACAACTACATTTTGTATTTATAATATTTTTTATTTAGCGGAGCTGTATCTCTGATCAGAGGCCAACTGTGTTTCATTGTCTTTGTCTGTACTATGCACAGTGATAATAAAGTTGACTCTGAATCTGAATGAATACTTGTATGAAAAAGGAGTTCTTGTATCTATTTTGGCTCTGTCTGTCTATCTATCTATCTATCTATCTATCGAGACCCCAGTACATCTCTATCTATCTATCTATCTATCTATCCATTGAGACCGCAGTACATCTCCGTAGGGCCATGTATTATCTTCCAGTACATTTTACTTGATCAATTCAATCTCTCTGCCAATTTTCCTAAACACTTATTCTGCCTAGATGTAATTTGCCCCATCCATTCACACCCTATCCAGATCACTGTAATCATCCACTCCCTTCTTGCCCATGCTAATTGCTCTATAAACCCCACCCCTATCCATGTCACCGACCCAATTAACTGCATTTTATCCCAAGTCATCTGACCTATCCACTAGCAGCTCAACCATGTCACTGTGCTCACTCCATACCTGCCCATGTCACCAGCCTAATCTCCACAGCCTTTCTTTTCTGCCCATATACTATGCCCAATTCATTCCATCTCTCCTTCACCAAATGTAATATCACTGAAAAAAATTAAAAAAAAAATTCCCCATCCATTCCATCTTTCTTTATATCATGCATTCCCTTCGGTATTACTTTTATATCACTGTTCCCATCAATTCCCTGCCTGATCATGTTTCATGCCCCCTTTCACTCCTTCTTCTAATGTTGCTGGGCCCTTATTTATACAAATTCAGCATCATATTTAATTCAGACATCACATTCTGTTTATTGATATCTCTTACCCCCAGGAGCTCATAATAACAGCAATGTTCTGTGACCTGGCCCAGTCCTGCGCTGACAGAATTAAGTCACATCATTAGAAAAATATATAGAAATATATATGTAGCTTTTAAAACACCAAACATTGCTACATGTTGGTTGTCACTAGAAAATTATGCAAATTTTTAAAAAATCGTTGCCCGAGGGTCTTCAGAATCCTAAATAGCATCAAGCCCCCTAGTAAATGGAGTTAAAGTTTAGACTAGAGCTAGTATTCGGACTAAAGCTGGTGTTGAGATTATATATTGCACGTGCTAATTGGAGATATTTAATATATAGTAGATGGCTAGTAATGGGATATATATCAAGTCAATAGAGGTGTTTATGATGTTTGTTCTGCTCATGTCCAAACACCTTTACAATGACATTGGTTAATAGTGTTTTATGTGATACATATGGTTATATGTGATACATAAATCCATGTAATCGATCAGTGCACGTTATAGAAAGACACAAGTTTGCACTCTAAATATAAGGATGGATGTTGGGAAAGTTAACTATACATGGATAGGGGTTTAACGGTTAGAGGAGATGTGCATTGTCTAATTAATGAAATAAAAAAACAAG